>BLKR01000974.1:0-364342 GCA_011170035.1 Teleogryllus occipitalis
AACAGAAGGAAATAATTTTAAATTATAAACAAAATGCAAAATAAACAATTCGCTGGGATAGGCAACATTTCAGACTTCTTAATAAAAAAGATTGCTCCATATATCATCAAACCATTAACATATCTATACAACCAATCATTGACTCATGGGTCCTTCCCTAACATATTTAAAACTGCAATTATTAAACCTATACACAAAAAAAGGTAACAAACAAGATGTAATAATGAATTATAGACCAATTTCACCCTTGTCAGGTTTTTCAAAAATATTAAAAAAATTCTAAAGGTCTAAAACTCTAGAAAGGTTAAAAAGCTACTTGATACACTGTAACATTATCACTGACTCATAACATGGATTCAAGGAAAATCGATCAACTGAAACTGCTTTATTCACCTTTGTAAATGAAATCCTCATGGCATTAGAGCAAAAAGAAATTCCTGTTGGTCTCTTTCTTGACCTTTCGAAAGCTTTTGACATGATAGATCACAGAATTTTATTGTCAAAATTAGAATCTAATGGAATCAGAGGAATTGCTTACAAGTGGTAAAGTCATATCTATTAGACAGAAAACAAATAGTAGTATTACCTTACGAAAAGACAACAAAATAAATAATCATCACTCCGAGCCAAGAAATGTGAAATATGGGGATCCACACTAGGCCCGACTTTATTTCTTATATTTGTAAATGACTTGGCGTCTATAATGGAAAACAACAAAACCGTACTTGTTGTCGATGTACTAATATAATATTCAAAGAAAGAACAACCAAAGCTTTACAAGGCAAAGCCAATTCAGCCATCGACAAACTAATTCAATGATCCACCATAACAAACTTCTCTTAAACAGAGACCAAACAATCACAATTCCCTTCCACAACTCCCACTAAACACAAAAATATTCACCAAATTTAACATTAGAAGGAAACAGTATCACACAAGCACAGAAAACAAAATTTTTCAGAATCACCATACTATCCAACCCCAAATGGAACTCACACTTAGAAGACATTAATTCAAAATTGAGCAAATTTAATTATGCTCTTAGAATAATAAAAAGAAATAACACCATTGAGACATGTCGAACAGTGTACTTCACAAATGTGCACTCTATTCTCAAATACGGAATAATAATATGGAGCCAAGCACCAGAGACTAAGCAAACATTCAAAATACAAAAGAGAATCATTCAAACAATAACAAATACAAAAAGAACAGAGTCCTGCAGACCTCAATTCAAAAAACGTAACATACTTCCACTGCCTTGTATATTAATTTATGAAGTTATCATGTAATGTAAAGAAAAATTAGTAAACGATGACACACCTTACAAATTTAACTCAAGCTTACACCCCTATAATACAAGGCAAGTATGTAACCTTCATCAACCAATGTGCTTAAGCACATTAAACCAAAAGGGTACATTCTCTTCAGGTATACAATTCTTCAACAAATTACCCATACATCTGAGAAACACGACAGGCTTACACAACTTCAAGAATAAACTCAAACACTTCCTTGGGGAAAAACTTTTTTATAGCGTTCAGGAATACCTCAATGGCTAATATGTACAATGTGATTTTAGGTGTTGCAGTAGGACTAGGGGTAGAAATAGAAAAAACCTGGCCATAACCTGCCTCCTCCTCCTCACTATTTCAAGATTTAAACAAGGAATACTTTAATATTGTTAAATCATATGTAGTTGTTACCATAATTGTTATCATGTACTGTTAAATTATTTTAAATTAAATTATATTATATTAAATGTTTAACTATTTTGCTACTA
This sequence comes from Teleogryllus occipitalis, assembly GCA_011170035.1. Lineage (NCBI taxonomy): Eukaryota > Metazoa > Arthropoda > Insecta > Orthoptera > Gryllidae > Teleogryllus > Teleogryllus occipitalis. The sequence goes on from BLKR01000974.1 coordinate 1,784, forward strand.
AAAATAATTATCTACTATATAATATCTTAATATATCTGTAATAAGTTTTGTAATATAATCCTTAGGCCAATGACCCCATCTTGATCAGGTCTTTTTGTCCAGTTTCCCTGGTCCTTTGAGCAAATGCTGAGATGACCCCTTGTTTTGCTTCTTGACAATCAATGTAATTTCACTCGCTGCACTCAAGAAGATGCATGCAACTGTACTCCCTCCATATACATTATATTTGACCCATCATTCATAATTGTAATTGTATATGTGACTCAATAAATATTATTATTATTATTATTATTATTATTATTATTATTATTATTATTATTATTATTATTATTATTATTATTATTATTATTATTATTATTATTATTATTATTATTATTATACCCTGAACCCCGCAGCACGAACGTGGAAGGGCAGGGAGCCGGAGCAGGCTACGCTTGGATAAGATGCAGAGGTATCACTTTCGTCGGCTGCTACTTCACCCCAAACCAGCGGATCAAAGACTTCGAAAAGAATCTTCACCACCTTGAAGATACCTTACTGTCCATGCAAGGCGAAGTCCTAGTCGCCGGAGATTTCAACGGCAAGGCCCTTGAGTGGGGAATGCCCTACACGAACACCAGAGGGAGACTCATCCTCGAAATGGCAGCGCGACGGAACCTAATCATTCTGAACACGGGCAACAAAGCGACTTTTACGAGACCAGGCTGCGCAGGGACCATCCCAGACATCTCACTGGCGACAGAAAAACTGTCCGCCAAAATCAAAGATTGGAGAGTCATCGACGACTACACCGGAAGTGACCATCAATACATAACGTTCTCGCTCGCGGCAAGCAGCACCCGGAAATACCGCACGACATGCAAAATTTGGAACACCGACAAAATGGACGAGACAACATTTAAAACGGAAATCGACAAGACATAAGACGCACTAGAAGAAGTGGCCAACCAAACGGACGACAGCAACTTGGACAAGCTAGTGGACAGAACGATCGAGGTGATCATACAAGCGTGTAACGCCTCGATGCCACGCAAAGCAAATCTCCCCAACCGAAGGCCTGTGTATTGGTGGAATGAGGAGATAGCAGGATCTGAGGAGGGAATGCCTTTGTCTCAAACGCCAAGTCCAGCGCGCCAAGAAGAACGCCAAGGCAAACGAAAAGACCGGGGCATACAAGCAGGCGAAGAAAAAACTAAGAAAAGGCATCGCTGAAAGCAAAGCCGCAAAATGGGAGGAGCTACTGCAGGACGTGGATAAAGACCCTTGGGGACTAGGATACAAACTAGTCACCAAGAAACTAGGTGCTGGCCCTTTGCCGGAGGCCATGGACACAGCCACCATGGACAACATAGTGAACGCACTATTCCCAATGCACCCGGCAAAAATAAACAGAGAGTTCCGAATAAACAAGAGTGATATCCCCCTCTTCTCGAAGGAAGAACTCCAAACAGCGGCAAGCTCCCTACAAAACAGAAAGGCTCCCGGGCCAGACGGAATACCAGCTGAGGCGCTGAAGATCCTGGCAAACTCCCACCCACACCTCTTGCTGAATTTGTACAATGCGTGCCTAAGGGAGGGCAAGTTCTGTTCAAGATGGAAGAAGGTAAGGCTTGTACTAATCAGCAAGGGCAAAGGACAGGAACACTCTCCTACATCCTACAGACCACTGTGCATGCTCGACACAACGGGCAAACTCCTCGAGAAGCTCCTGAAACCCCGCATCCAGTCTGCAATCGACAAGGCAGGAGGTCTATCAGACACGCAGTATGGCTTCTCAAAAGGAAAATCAACCTTGGACACCATAAGGAAAATAACAGACGCAGCAGCCAAAACGGAAGAGGGCAACCACTGGTCCAGACCGCTGTGCATGGTCGTCACTCTGGATGTGCGCAATGCATTCAACTCTGTGCGCTGGGACGATATCATGGAGGCTCTGGGAAACTTTGATGTACCGACGTACCTACTGCGCATCCTGAGCAGCTACCTGACAGACAGACTTCTAATCTACGACACCGAGGACGGACAGAAAAGCAAGCGACTGACGGCAGGAGCGGCGCAAGGATCCATCCTAGGACCAGACCTCTGGAATGCTAACTATGACGCCATCCTCAAGCTGACAATGCCCGATGGCATCTTCCTTGTAGGATACGCGGACGACCTTGCAGCAATCATCACTGCACGCACGCTAGAGGGCCTACAAATAAAACTGAACCAGACGATGAGACGAATACAGACATGGATGACAGACCACAAACTAGAACTGGCCATAAACAAAACGGAGATAACCCTTTTGACAAAACGCCGACTGGACCCTGTGGTATGGAAATACAAGGGCACTGTATCCAAGCGGCAACAAGTGTTAAATACCTCGGGCTGACATTGGACCGCAAACTCACCTACTGGGAACACATAAAAAACGCATCACAAAAGGCCGCAAAGATTGTAACAGCCCTGGAGAGACTTACGGCCAACACAAAGGGCCCAAAGCCCAATAAGCGCCGAACCCTGCTCTCCATAGCACAATCCATCATGCTATACGGCGCAGAGATCTGGGCCAACGCGCTGAGGCACGAAAGGTACTCCAAACAACTGACATCCGTGCAGAGAAGAGGAGCCCTGAGAATAACAAGTGCGTATAGGACAGTTTCGGATGCCGCTAGTTTTGTGGTCGCGGGAGTAATCCCAATCGATCTACTGGCACAAGAACGAAAGGAGCTATACGACAAGAAACCTCTGGCAAACCCGACAGACGCCCGAAGAAAGGCAAGGAAACGCACTCTTCGACAGTGGCAGAGAAGATGGGAGAACGAAGACAAAGGCAGGTGGACAGCCAGACTCATTCCCAAAGTTGAGCCCTGGACAACACGCAAACACGGCGAAACAGACTTTCATCTCACCCAATTTCTCACGGGACATGGACACTTCCGAGCCTACCTACACCGGATGGCTAAAGTGGACAGACCAGACTGCACGTACTGCGGCCACGCTAAGGACGATGCCCAGCACACATTCTTCGAATGCGAGAGATGGCACGTACTAAAGCACGAGGTACAAACAAAACTAGGAGACATCAATCCAGACAACGTGGTGGACAAGATGTTAAACAGCCGCGAAAATTGGATCACGATCGCAGACTACGTGACACGAATCTTGAGACAGAAGAAAAACGACGAGAAAACGGTACAAAACACGACTAACCGTAGAACAAACTAGACCCACCAAACAAAACCGACGACACAAGACAAAATACGCTTGACAAACTACAAAAGACAGAAGAGAAGCCTATAGGCCAAGAACACGGCCCTACTCTGATGAAATGCTGAAGAAGCGATACCGGAGTGGACAAGCCCAAGAAGAAACGGGGTTTGTGTTTTTTAGAGGGTGCGAGCCTCACACTACCTAGGGAAACGGCCACACGGCTCTCTAGGTGTCTGGTAGAGATTTTTCACACCATCCCCAGGCAAAAAAAAAAAAAAAAATTATTATTATTATTATTATTATTATTATTATTATTATTATTATTATTATTATTATTATTATTATTATTATTATTTTAGTATTGTTATATATTATTATAATAAATAGTAGCAATAAAACACTGTTCCAAGTAAATGTTATTTTAAAAATGAAACGGTACGAATTTTGAAATGTTAAATTATCTTAAATTAAATTATGTTAAATGTTTAACTATTTTGCTACTAAAAATAATTATTATTATTATTATTTTATTAGTATTGTTATATATTATTATAATAAATAGTAGCAATAAAACACTGTTCCAAGTAAATGTTATTTTAAAAATGAAACGGTACGAATTTTGAAATGTTAAATTATCTTAAATTAAATTATGTTAAATGTTTAACTATTTTGCTACTAAAAATAATTATTATTATTATTATTTTATTAGTATTGTTATATATTATTATAATAAATAGTAGCAATAAAACACTGTTCCAAGTAAATGTTATTTTAAAAATGAAACGGTACGAATTTTGAAATGTTAAATTATCTTAAATTAAATTATGTTAAATGTTTAACTATTTTGCTACTAAAAATAATTATACTATATAATATCTCAATATATCTATAACAGGTATTGTAGTATAATCTCTAGGCCAATGACACCATCTCGATCAGGTATTTTTGTCCAGTTTCCCTGGTCCTTTGAGCAAATGCTGAGATGGCCCCTTGTTTTACTTCTAGACAATAAATGTAACTTCACTTGCTGCACTCAAGAAGATCCATGCAATTGTTCTCCCATACAACAGATTTGACTTGTCATACACGATTGTAATTGTATAAGTGACTCAATAAATATTATTATTATTATGCAAGTTCAGCACTGTAAGCACTGTACTGTGAAATTCTATTAACCATATTTTCTCTTTAACTGTAATTTTCTTCAACCTGCACACAGTCACAAAAGTTCATATTCAAAGTTGAATTGAATACAGTGCAAAATACAGTGCAAACTCTGTGTAATGAAATCCAAGAAACCACATACTTTCTTGCGTTACAGTGTTTTTGTTGAATATATCCAATAAGGCAAATCAACCAAATTAATCTACATTGTTATTCTAAAGAAATATTTTCTACAGAATTTACACTGTATGTAAACATACTAATATATATTTGATATATATATATATTCAAAGATAGGGTTAAAAGATAGGTTTAGTCCGGTCACTGCACTAAAGGGTATAGTAAGGTTTTAAAGTACTTTCAATAAAAGTAATCTAAAAATAACCTTGGAAATTCTAACACAAATTTATACCAAAATACTTTTATGACTAATTTAACTCACTTTGCTCGCACAGTTCCAAGGCAATAGTGGGGCTCCAACCTTAATCCTACACAATTTACATAAAACAACTTCAAGTATAGACAATTCAAAATTATTAATATACTTTTATGCAAAAATAAAACAAACAAAAACACAAACAGATGTATTGCTGCTCTCTCCATCCTTCCTGCAGTGGCCACCAACAAAGTGCCCAAAATTAAATTCAGGCAAAGAAAGTGTTTTATACCGAGTATCAGGGAAAACGCAAGAAACAATTATAAAATTGATATTTGTAAAACTTGAAAATCACAGGTCATGTGAGCAAATGTGCACAGTAACTTTACACATGAAGTTTTCTAACGAAGCTGGGTTGTAGGGGAAAAATTATGTGAAAATCTATAAAGAATAATGATTCATAATTTTATTAAAAATCAAAAAAGAAAAATTATAACAGTACATAAAGGATAGGAACTGTTGTCATGTAATTTTAGGGAGGTTAATAAAGTGTTAAATCCATGCAATATGCAAATTGGAGAAATTGAGATATCACATAAATGACGTGATTCTAAATGAATTTCAACTTACATGTATGCACCAACTAAATTATATTACATGAGCACATTGTGATAACGACATACAGTAGGCTAAGCTGCAGGTACTGCACTTGTTCTTTTTACCATTTTCTGTTTTTCCTACAAAGCCTGTTTCAAAGCAAACTGACGACATTACTAAAATAATATCAAATATGACATTAACAGCTCATGGACAAGTGCTCCATAAGAGATTATTTTCTCTATTATGTACATGATAGCACCACTTTGGATGAAAAATTCTGATGAAACGACATATTGACTACAGGTGACTTAAAATTAGACTCCAGTCCATATAGTTCAGAACCTGAGTACCATTTTATGCTTTGTTTAGAATCCAATTGGTTGCTAAATTTTAAAATACCTTTTAAAAAATTTGCATCATATTCTAGTTGCTCATGCACATTACAGTAGGTATTGTGTAATAGGGTTATTTTCTATTACAAAGGAATTGCTCAATATCATTATCAGTAGGAATAGAATTACACTTTCCTCCAATTCAAAGGCTATCTGGCAATACTGAAATGGCTCAATGGTGAATGGAATAATTCTGATTCATTGAAGAAAATCAATTTGTTAAATTGACCTTGAATTTCAAAACTGTTGTGCTATCAAAAAAACTATATGCATTAATATAAATGGATGAATATGGCATTCAACATACACATTTCCTTTAAAAGTTGATTTTAGAATTATGGAAAGTGCACAAAAACAGAAAGCTGAAGCAATGTCCCTTTTTTGTGAATCACTTGTGGAAATTTGGTTGACTTCCTATAATTTATTTCCCTTTGTGCAGTTCCCCAATTATAGTTTCCAAATATAATGTTCAGAAAGTGTTTCTTGTGTCATAATTGTGAACCGAATGATCTCTGAATTCATAAATAACCATTATAAACTTCTAACAAAGGTAAATCATCAGTTAGTAATCATACATCTTTGAGAAGAATTGGTTCATTTCAGTTGTAAAAATTATTCTCTCATTTATTCTCATAGAACTTATCTTGCATCTAATTCTTATGTAGACAACAAACTTGCCGAAACGTTTAACAGTATGTGATATATTAACACAATCTTTCACATAGTACTTTCAGACAATGTCTAATGTAATATTTTAAGTAATAATGAACACACTTACAGGAAAATAAAAACAAACACACCATAAGTGTGTTTACATTCTCTCATACTCACAAATCCATTTTGTTTTTTATGTACACACACATCAGTCATACTCCTATTGTACAACATTCTGCTTCAAAAGCAATGTCAACAAATATAATGCAACATTTCTTTGAATAAACTGTATGAAATTTACTTTAATTTCTTGAAAAACTGTTTTTGTAATCACTCTTTTTAACAATATAAGCCACAACAAGTAGACAAACAGTGTAGTAGCAAACTTCTAATGAAAAAGACCAGCAAATTTCCTGACATGCAGAATCACTCAAACATATGTCAGATAAACCGTGGTGAAGGCTCAATTAGCTAGTACATATCATACATGTACAGATAATATGAAATTATAAAAGAAATTCTCTAAGCTGTAAACAGTTTATTACAACCAACCATTTCTGAAGCAACATTGTATATGCTTCACAAATATTTTTCTAACAATTTTAGAACACTTCATATTTACAAATTTAAAAATTGCAAATATTATTCAGTCAACTTAAAAACTTGACAAAACTTTCCATTTGAGGAACAAGATTGACATTTGTGGTTAAAACATCACACAGTTGTACATCATTAGCAATATTTATATAATATATGTGCAGAACATTGTCTTTTTTCAGTATAAGTGGAAGATAACAACAGTTAGGATATGCATAAAAATTCAAAATAAAGAACAATTTTTAAAGATATTTCAGATTTTTCAAGGAGTACCAAAAGGAAATTAACAATATTCCCTGTATTGCGCTCTAACCCCTGCAAATAGGTAAAGATTTATAGGGGAGACAGTTGATGATATATACAATGGTACAGTATAAATCCAACAAAATCACTGATTCCTTATTTACCCAACATACGGGTAATACTGCATTCAACAAGAATTTGCTAGGTCAGTGTTCAAGTCTTTTCTAGTTTACACTGCATATATGGACTGACTATAAAACAAAGTTTTTTACTGTAACAATTGTGTCTATATAGAAACTTTTTCACCACACTTTGTATGAAAGCACAATGTTCTGTGGTGTCTGTTGAGCCTGTGCAATCAATCAAAATGTAGCATGTGTACAAACGACTGCAAATTTCCCTCGAAGTGTGCATTCAATGGGGTAAAGTCATTACACATTTTTGTAGCAACCCACACTGTTGGACCACAGTTTTATCTGAGTGTAACCACAAGACCTCCACATCATTCAAATACATGTTTTTGTCTGCACTTGCACAGAAAATCACACTTAGGGATTAACAACTTTGGGCACTCACTCAATTTGTTACAACACATCTATCCTTTTGTCAGAAATAATTTTTAGTCTGAGACATTTTACATAATGAGAAAACCAGAGTCCTCCTTCTTGAAGGTAAAGTCTATTTCATTACTGATTACAATTACTACTTTGTATCATCATTATTAACAAAAAAATAATGATACGTCTGTTTTATCAAAAAGCACTTTTGTTTGTGAATTCAAATAAGCTATTAATTGCAACACCAATGGAATTGCATAATAACCTTTTCATTTTTACAATGATGTTTCTCTCAAAATCAAGAATTTGTTAGTTTCTTATGCAATACTGCTTACTTTATGCTTTTTGTAGTTGCCAGTACACTTCAAGAGAAAGTATTCTGATTTAAAATATATTCAACAAATGTAAAAAAAATATATGAAAGAAAAATTACAAGTTTGAAAATAATATTTATGAATATTTACAGCTAGAATTTCGAATTCATCTGAATTCAATCAGAATATGTAATCTCAAATACTGTGATATATTGAAGATGATCTTTCATATGTCTTTACATCTGGCTGATACATTTAGTATTTTTGCCTTCACATTTTCTAGGGACTAATGGTGACAAATAGTTTAATAATTAATTAAAATATTCATATAGTTACAAACATAAAAATAATGAAGTATAAACAAAGAAGGAAAAAGGAAAAACAAGCTTGACAAGAAAGTTTCACAAAACTAAAATAGAAAAGAATAACAAAGACAAGACAGCAAAAAGAACATTAAAGAAGAGACGGTAGGCAGAGACAGAAAATGAAAATGAGGTCATAAATGAAAATTCTCAAAGTGGCCACATGAACAGTTGCTGTTCAAAATCTGGAAAGCTTGATTCCAATGACAAACATTCAATAAATCCAATAAGATTATGACAGGATTTGAAATTACCATTCATTTAAACATAGGTCTCAAACAAAGGCTTACACAGAGATATTGGAGAGTATAAATCAGAGAGGCAAAGAGCTCCAACTTGAAAGGAGAGAAGACTATGACATTTTATCCAACTTCCCAAAACATAGGGAGAAGCTAAATGTAAAGTGATGAAACTTCCATTTCCGATTGCCTTAACAAAGAAAAGAAAAGAAAATGAAAAGAGAAACCTTTATGAATGACTTTTGCCCACTAAATAAAATTAATTTCATTTCATGAAAATTTTAAATGTCATTGCATTATATTTTATTTAACTAAAAATGTACCTATTTTCAAAACATTAAATAGGTAGGACTTTGAAAGAGGAAACATGCCAACAAGGCAGTATCTCTTAGTTATAGAGTCCATATGAATCAAAGATTAATTAAAAGGGTTTTACTGTAACGTATGTATCTCACTCATTAAATAAGATCATTTGGTCTCATTCCCTCAAACTGAGAAGCCTTCCAATATCCCTCCCAAAAATCAAGGTACAAAACTCTTGAAAGTAGTTGTATGTAAAGAAAAATACAAAACATAACACCACATTACACAATTTACATTGAAATACCAAAAGGATAGGAGAGGTGCACTTTTCATGTTTCCATTTCCTTGTTTGCATAACTTCATACAATTTTTATAATTTATCTCTAGATTAACCTTTTTGGTTCAAAGTCAATTTTTCAAACCAATGATGTGCAAATATTCTGTTATGACAATTTGTATAAATTAATGGAAATAACTGCCCAAAGTTATTCTTTGAAATAATCACAGCATCAGCTCACTTCATATAAGTAGTTTTAAAGTATACCAAAATATCACAACATATATTCTTTTAATTATTATTTAAGCTGTGAAAGACTAATCTCTTAAGAAATTATCTGCAACTCTGAAGTGTTTCTTATATAAAGTGTAAAGCTTTATTATAGTTATTTAAAAATATAACGGTATTTCAATTATGTAAAGGCATGCAATGATTCATAGTAAGTTTTCTATTCAGCTCTGATGCCTACTTTAAAAAAGAGCAAGGAAACAAAAGTCTTCGTGTATGAAATTTTTAATCCATACAAAAAGACTTTATTTCTCAAACTGTAGTATTATTGTTAATTTTAAGGACTTTAATGACTCTGACATGTTGGAGGACTTGAATATTAAGGCAACACAAAATTAAAGCACTGTAGTGCAGTAAAGTGCAATAATTTCAAGAACATGATAATGTGCTAAAAGATATGACTCAATAATGTGCAGATAAACAAGTAATAGATAAATGCAGAAAGAAGTCATATGACAAGAAGTTCAATTGAAAAATGACAGGGATGTACTGAAAGAAAAAAGGAACTTCAAATGATCACTCAAAATAAAAATAAAAAATTATCATAAATTTTGCATGAAAAAGAATACACTAGCTTGGAACCTGGTTTTCATGTTTTGGAATACAGGGTACATACAAACATGCATAATAAAAAAAAATCTACATATATTACTCCGCATATACTTATGTATAGGAGAAAGTAAAAATTGATTGTCTACTGAATTACACATGTAGATAATATATTAAAGTGACTCAGACAACATTTTCAAAGTAATCTGTAGAGAAAAGCAAATAACTCAAAAAAACATATTTTCATTCTATTTTGCTCATCAATTTCTCCATCTAATTCAATGTTGATAGTCTTTAATATGCTTTACAAAGTCTTGGTTGGAAAATTGATACATATTTCATAATAATATATATGTTTTACATCACTAAGAGCTGAGAATGATAAAAACGGTTGAACAGATATGTAGAAATACAGAAGTTCCTGAAATTTAGAATGTAGAATACAAGGAGCATATAGCTCTATAACATGTAATTGACTTTCGGTAATCTAGTATTGTAGATTAATGAAGTTTTTAGACCCAATTATTGATGTCTCTGCAACTGGCATTCAAATTAAATATTCAGGGAACATAATTTGAATTACAAAAATTGGAGAAAAGCAGTCAAAGGCAAGAAAACTTCTAAAGGAAAGACAAAATTGCTAAGGATACAGTAATACAATTATACTATTTTTGAGGGAGAAGATTCTTTCGTATCTGTACTCCACAAAATATAAATTAAAGTAAAAATTATGATCATCACATGAATTATAAAGCACTGGCCATCAATTTGAAAAAATAGTATTCATTTTGAAACACCAAATGAAAAAGATAAATTATTATTTTTTGACAGATAATCACACAATAAAACTATTTTTTTTTTCAAGTAACTCAATAAAACCACAGTGAGGAAGCTCCAAAACAAAAATTTGACCTCAGGCTAAAAAGTTGTTTGCATGTATGATATATGTCTGGAAAATGCATCTAATATTTTCCTTGGTGAATTCTTAATGGCGTCTAATTATTTTATAAAGAAATTGTAACCTATTTAACTCCCAGACAAGAGTTAAAAAAAAATCGATGAAAAACGATGAAAATTTTTTAGTTATATTGACATGTTATAATAGGTTGGGGCAGATATTTAAAAGGTATTTTAGTATCACAGCCAACCAAACCAGCTATTTTGAATATACTTCTGGGCAAAATTACAGAAAGATAATAATTAGTGAGCCTGTCCAACATAATTATTCATAATTTACATTTCCATGCTTGTTGATTAATTTTATTTGTACCATGTTTGAGGAAAAAGATTAGGATATCACACATGCTTTCCTATATCTGATGTCGTTCAAGCTTAATACTCATTCATTCTTACATTTCAAAGTCAACATGTTTTAAAAACACACACAAGGCAGAAATTACAAAATCAGATACACACATCCATGCATACAGAAAGTCAATTTCCTCTAAAGTAGGCTTTGGGCTTTTCTTTCTCATTATCTTTTCATGTGGTAATCCACTTAGTACAAACAAATGCCATTCAATGTTTGTTGCATTTTAAGAGGGAAATAATTTCACTTAACCATGAATTAAACCATGATTAATTTTCACTATTCTTAACTATTAAAAAGCAACAATCATTATTTGATACTGTTTCCAACAATTTTGTTTTCTATATAGAAATATATTTTACATTACATTACAACATGCATGGAGATTCCAGATTGACAGTATCTATGACTGCAATACAATTAATGTCTATGAATTATTTGCATACCATTTCTCAGAGTTGCAAAGTTAATTTCTTAATTTGAGTAGTCAAGAAGTTGGAGATATTTTTCCCTTATGTAATTAACCTGCAAATGCAATAAGTGCAGACAAAGCATGAAGTGATTTATATATAGGAGTATGGTCCATCAGTGAGGGCGCTACACAGCAGCAGTCAGGAGTTGTCATCTTTCCCTCTCGCACCACGGTTTGGTTTATATTCCAGGCCTGGGTCAAACTGCATCAGTACGAAAACCTGTAATGAAACAGAAAATATCTTTAAATATACAAAGCAAATACACAATTTTCACCTTATGAATAAGTAGAAGTGGAAAAATAATACAACTTTGAAAAAATATATACGGAAGTAATTACATTATTAATTATTGAATTCAATTATATATGACTTCATCATCATCATCATTACTTTTTCAGTTCCTAATGGTGATTCTTTTCTAAATTTATTGATGATAAGTTCAAAGAAGAATTATCCTTGAAATGAAAATATAAAAATGTGTAAAAACACCCCACATACATTATTTGCTCAATAATGAGGTACTTGAAAAATTATTTACAATTTTTAAGACTAGAAGGGTGAGGTCAAAGAAATAATGAAAATAATATTGGATACAGGCACAGAATAAGGAGCAAATTTTATATAGAGCCACAAATAACTACTAGAAATCCAAATGTAAAAAATCCCAAACCCAAATGTAAGAAATATTATTGATTCTACCTTCTTGTCAGAATTTAATTTATAAGCAGTTGGAAAAGGTTTTTGAAATATCAGTTGTATATCTTACAATGCACAAAATTATCTTACATCTATAGACCTCCAACAAATTGAGCTATAGATTTCTTTGATTTCTTAGATACTCTAGAGATAACTGAACAAAATTAGTAATTACTCTTTTGAATTCAGTATCATAGGTGGAGATTGCCACATTGAATTTCTGGGTGAATCTTGTGAAAAAGTGCAGTTTCTCAATTTAACTAACTCTTTCGGATTATATATTACAGTGAACATACCTATATGGAATACACTTAAATAAATTAAAAAAATAGCATTGGAGCCATGTTAAGAAAATGGCATTGCATTGCTGTAATCGCAAAATTTAAAGCTCTTTTTCAAAGAAAATTTTTGAGTTTTCGAAAAACTTCAATCGAAGTCATTTGAAGTACTTCCACTCATAAATGCAATACTTCTTTACAAATCTCTGGGAAGATTCTACTTTATAAATCTCTGCGTAAGTGCATCTTAACGGCATAAGAGATATTTTAAAAAAAATTACATTTGTGTAATTTGTGAAAAAAGAAACAATGCTCCACAATTAACTTTCTTTTACATCAAACAGTGCAATTATACTATCTATTAGAAAAGAATTGAAGAACAAGTTTGGAGCCATTTTGAAAAAATGGCTTTTGGGCGTTTCTGAAAATGTGAAATTTTGAGCTCATTTTAACAGAAAACTATTCAGTTTTCGAGAAACTTTATATGAGATTTTTAACTTTCTAGCTTAGAGAAAGCTGTGTAATGCAATGAAACATAGCAATTTTTCAGCAGAAAAATACGTATTGTAGCTCCTTGATTCCTACAAAGTGAATATTTCTTGTTCCTGTATGTAGTAAATTACTTTCTCTAAGCCCACAATTCGGCTTTCTGAATTAAGAGAGGATGATAAATTTTCGACACCTGAAATGGACCCAGACACAATTCTATATGCAGTGCAAGTTGCCGAAATTAAAACTCATCTGGCCGGGATGAAAAATGCCACAGCTCTAGGACCAGATAAGATAAAAGTTAGCAATATATCTTCCGGAGCAAAAGTTGAAATATTGTCCCTATTGTACACCCAAATTGTATACACTGGTTTTGTGCCTTCTGGGTGGAAAGCAAATTGCACCATCCTTATACCAAAAGAGGGAAAGGATAATAAGTTTGTCACTATCACCCCATCACAATTAGTTCCCTGCTGTGCAGAACCTTTTGGGGCATTATGGACAAACGCATTCGATCCGTGGTGAAGTTCAATCCATGCCAAAAAGGGTTTATTCCTGAACCTGGCTGTTTCGTCAACGTTCAAATTCTTCATGAAGCAGTCAGTGACATGAAAATAGTAGAGGGTGGTGTCGGCGCTGTGCTAGACATATCTAAAGCATTCGACACTGTTCCTCATGCAGCGATTCGGTGGGCTCTGTCCAGGAAAGGGATCCCTGATGCCTTTCCTGGACAGATAACAATTTGGTAATGGACTCTTATGCCGATGTTTTCACAGTCATTCAGCACCCCTCGAAAGGCATTGAGGTGCCAATTCATAAAGGAGTAAAACAGGGGCACCCCTTGTCCCCACTCCTCTTTAACCTCATTATGGAGTGCTTGCTTGAGAAATTAGATAACATGTCAGGATACCAGCTATTGGAAAGGAGTGTATCCGTATTAGCATTTGCTGATGATTTGGTGCTGTTAGCAAAAGATGCCCCAGGAGCTCAAAAATTGGTTGATATTGTTATGGAATATCTTGGTATCCTCAGAATGACATTGTCCGTTGTGAAGTGTTCATCATTCCAAATTACAACCTTTGAACATCCTGGTTCATTGAAGACCCTTGTCTGGAAAGGTTGGGGAGAGAATTCCTCTGGTCAGTGATGAGCATACCCTAACATACTTGGGAGTGAACTACTCTATCTGGAACGGCTTCCCATGTAAAGCATCCATATTGAATTTGATGGAGGCAGTTACGAGGCTACAGAAGGCACATTTAAAGCCCACTCAGAAATTGGCATTACTTCACACCTACATAATGCCACATTACCTCTACCAATTAGTTTTGTCGATGCCATCTATGTTGATGCTCAGGGAAGCAGACTGTCAAATCAGAGTGGCAGTCAAACAGTTCCTACACCTACGTATGAGTACTGCAGATGGCTTATTTTACCTGGCCAAGAGAGATGGAGATCTGGGATTGCTGCGGCTCACCCAACACCTTCCTAGGGTAGCGCTGAACCTAGGGTTACAACTAGAAATATCTGCAGATCCCATTTGTAGATGGCTGAGCTCCTGTTCGAGTTTCTACCAATGGACATTTAAAACCACCAAAGCATTGAGACTCAACTGGCCCTATACCAAACAAGAATTAAGAGCTTATAAGAAGAAATGCACTGATGACGATGTAGCCGCCTGGGAGAAGCTGGGATCCCAAGGGAGAGCGGTTAAGGCGCATATAAACGATCCAATTGGAAATGCATTTTTCAAAGACTATAATCTTCTGAAATCTAGTCTTTTTATCACTGCACTCCAATTGAGATCAAATATCGCTGCCAATAAAACTACTCTTAGTAGAGGAAGGTCTAGAGAGGATGTATACTGCAGGAAGTGCAATACAGCGGTAGAAACTATGAATCACACGGTCAGTGCATTTTTATGAAACCAGCTAGAATAAAGCGTCATGACGAGATAAAGGAGTTTATAGAGGAAGAGATGCTCCAGAAATTAGACACTGTGGTGTCCACGGAAGCCACTTTCTCCGTTGCCAAAGGAGCCTCAAACCTGACCTGGTAATAAAAAGCCAGGAGAGGGTCCACGTGGTCAATGTGACTGTTCGCCACGAGGATGGGTCTAACCTTCTAAAAGCAGGGGAAGAAAAAAAGTGGTAAAGTACCAACCAGTCATTCCCCTGGCAGCCCAACTTTATGGAGTGCCCAACCTGTGGTGGTTGGAATCCTGCCTGTGGTGGTTGGAACTTCTGGGGCTATGCCACGATCAACAGTCAGTGCCCTCAAGACGTTGGGGATCATGTCTCGAGGAGATTTACTGACTATCTTGTTAATTGCTCTAAGATTCTCTATTAAGATCTACGCACAATTTGTAAATTAGGATGGATCAATTTAGCATTGCTGGCAGTAAATGCAGAAAATGAACTACTTGGTCCCGTGGGGAAGTCTAGGGAACCCAGGGGATCCGACAATGCCTAGAATATACCTAGTTACCACAACTTTAAGTGGGAAGTGTATGCTATTTAATGTAGCATATAGAAAATTGTGAAGTCAGAATCCAAGTTTTGTGGGTCCTTGATACCGAAAAATTGGTTTATAGCAAAACGTCAGTCCATTCGATTGTGAACAACCCTAGTGGCAACGTAGTATTTTCACCAAAATTGATATTCCCTGATTGATCTGGCTGATGTCACGGCCTCTTGAATTTAAAAGATTCATTTTAATTGTTGGGGGTAAAAATTGCAAAGGTTTAAACATTTTTCAGCATCTTTCTATAACAATAAAAATTGAAGATTGAGATTTTTCTTCTGAATGTAATATGTTCTTCAAAATTAGATATTTAAGTGAGGACTTGTACAATTTAAATTATTAATCAAAACATGAGTAGTTTTGCCGTAACTTTGAGTGAAATAAAGACAATTTTAAAATCAATATTTTCTCAAAAACTGCTCCCAATTTTTTCTTTCACCTTTTTAAATGTGCTAACTTTTGAACTTTTTGAGTAGTGTTAAATGTACTGAATAACAAGTCATAAACGCTATTTGGATGTATTCTTTTGATTTTTCAAAAATTCCGTAAAAGAAATTTTTTTAATATAGCTACCACATTGTTAATATTTACATTACAGCCATTTTCTTTTTACACAATGTGAATTCAAGAGCTTCAAATGAGTTCTTATGAAGTTTCTTGAAAGCTCTATAGTTTTCTGTAAAAATGGGCTCAAAATTGCGATTTTTAGAAATGCACAAAAGATATTGCTTCAAAAAGGCTCCAAATTTTTCATTGGAAATTTGTTTGTATGTAGGACTTCTTTAGAATTCTTGATATTATAAAACAATTCTACTATTAGGGTATGAAAAACTGAGAATATGAGAAAAAATGTACTTTGGGCTGCAATAGATAGCAGCTGGGAGGATGGGGCAGTACAAAAAAAATAGCCTAGACTAAAGAGGTCAGAAATCTAACTAGTGTGAGAAAGTTTGTGCCATTCTGTAGCACTATAGTTTCTTAAATGAAATCTGTTCTATGGAAATTAGATCTTTATATCAGGTCTATACAATTTTAGAAAAAAAATGAGTTGTTTTTGTTTAATTTTGCTTGAAAAACCGACAATTTATAATTTTTTTTCCAAAACTGCTCCATATTTTGTTCAAATGTTTTTCTCAGAGCAGAGGACAAAAAAAAAGGGCACAGGTCCCATTTTCAGCAAAGAGTGTATATTTTTGAAAATTGCAAAAAATTAACATGGTAAAATTACATTGTTAATGGCATATTTTTTCCTTAATGAAATCTGTTCTTTAAAGCTAGATCTTGAAATGATGTAAATTAAAATCTCTGAAATTTTTTAAATTGCCGATGCAAATGTTCAACTTTTTTTAAGCATCAGGAAGGAGAGGCTGGTGGTGTAGATGTAATATGACTGGCATATCTTAAATAAAGACCTGAGTATGAATCCCAGCATGGGGAAAACATTTTGGCTCATTGGAAACATTTTTGCAGATTCAGTTAGTATTAAAATATTGCAAAGACATCACAAATCATATGAAAAAGTATGTGCTGTTGCAGGACCACTATTTTTGTGAAGCAACAATTCATTATGTTCATGTCTCTTGTGACAAAGCTTCAAATGACTGAAGTGTGAACTGAGTGAACAAACAGTGTAAAACAATGTCCATATATCAGTCATCAATGTGAGTAAACTGTAACCCAAACAATATGTATGGGCCCAGTTGCCAAGTAGAATTCCCCCAAGAGTTATGTCATTATCCATTCAACTTTCTCCTTATTACATATTAATAAACAAAGAATTAAATTAAAAATACTTGATCCGTAGGCAGGAGAGTGAAATCATCTGGTGGATTTGTGATTACATAACGTTTTGAAGAAGCATCACATGAAGAACTTGTGTCTCTAAACCTGTAAAGAAAATTGCATTCAAAATATAAAAAGCTGATTTAGAAGATAATTATTTATGTCCTCATCATCATCATCATTAAATTATAAAGATACTTACCTGTACAGACCTATACAAAGCATTCCATAAGATTTCAAGGCAGCCACAAAAAGGTCTCCATACTTTCCAGCCTCTCCAAACTGAGCTAAAGGACCATCATATAATGATATTTGTCCTACCCGGCAACGATCTCTGTTAGAAAGACTGTCAGGTGTGCTGTAAAACAAGAGTAAAAACATAAGAAGCCAATTACAGCCCAAAAACAATCAGTATGAAATATGATTTTGGATAATGGGAAAAAGATCAATACTAAAGAAATGACACTTCTTTTGTAAAAATAAGAAATAGAATTACAAAGAAACAAATCTATATATATAAAAGAAAGTCGTGTTAGTTTCACTATTTATAACTCAAGAACGGCTGTACCGATTTGGCTGAAAATTGGTGAGCAGGAAGCTTAGAGCCAGGAGACGGACATAGGATACTGTTTATCCCGTTCGACAGCGTTCCAGTGTGAGAACGCACGTTTTCACACGTTTTCGCGTGATTTCGCATGTTTTTGCCTGAAGGGACTTAATTGAAGAGTGCAACCTATGCACCAAAATACAGGAACAATAATGAATGATTAATCTACTTAATTTTTATTTGTATTTTCTAATAAACAATTTAACTTAATAAATTACAAAATCTGCTTATTTATTGCCTTTAACAGCCGGTCCCTATGATTACAGCTTTGTATTTCTCTCTTAAACAAAAATCAATTCCAAAAAAACGCTCTGCTGCGTAATAGATTTTTTAATTATCTATTTAATATCAGAGCATTTTTTTTTAATTCTTCTTTGTTTGAGAGAAAAACACAAATCTGCTATTGCTTTATTATCACAAGTGCAACAAGGATAGTACAGTTTCTCACAGTGAGTGCGACGCGAGAAAAAGATGGGACCGGCTGTTAAGGCGGAACAGAGTTCGCCGGGTCAGCTAGTAGTAAGATAAAATGAAATTCTAAGTGATACATGAAATACAATGTGTCAGAAGATTACAGGTACAATAAGAAGGAGCTAATGGGCATGAAAATAAATGCTGAAGAGATATTGGAAAAGCTCTAAATATAATAATCATACTGGAAATACCACTCGTTAGTTCTTATTCTCATTTCTGTACTGGATTGACAGGAAATCAAATGTTTGTACTCTGCCCAAAGATTTTAACTTTCTAATTTCCTCAAAAGTTTTTGTCCTACTCAAAAAATTTATAAGATTAAGAAACCTCCAAAAAGATTAAGAATGTCCTTTCAACCACAATTGTCTTATCAAATCAATGTGAAAAAACTACATGTTCTGAATTGTGTGTATTCTTTTGACCAGAAGCAGTTTGTGTAGGAATGATTTTCATCTAGAGTTCTTTAAAATCAATGGACTGACTCACTGGGAATCTCAGTAAATTGTGCTGAAGCAATAGAGATCCCACGCAGTAATCTGAAGACATTGTAGCATACTGTTGCTGATTATATGCCCTAAAGTAATCAATTTTAAAAAATAGTAATTTTTCACTTCATTACAGAGATACTTTGCTTCTTATGAGTCACAAGTGGACTGACAATTTTTGAGGAAACATTTGTTTAAACTTACTCACTTCACAAAGCTCATGAACATTGTCTTTGAAGTTTGAAATATTTTCTACCTTATGTTGTGCACATTCTGTGCCAAAATTCAAACTAGCATGTATGCATGGCTGTACATGGGGAGTAAGGAACACCACACGACTATCATGAATTTTGATGAAATTTTGTATGGCAATTTCCTCATGTCTCAAAGGAACTTTAATGAAGTTTTAGCTTTATAGATGAAATAGTATTTCAGATATATCAGTTTGCTTGACCCTATGCAGAGTTGATATAGATTTTGGCTATTTTGTGAAGCAATATTTCTTTCTCCACTATTTCTAAATAAATGTAATTCAATAGAATGTGAACAAAAAATCGTTTTAATAGTGGCTGAGATTAACACATGAAGACATGGATCCACGACATTTCGCACTTTAATAGGGAATAAACTGTGTTTGTTTTCATTGTTACTAAGTATTTCAGTATTCATTCATTTCATTTCAACTCAGTATTTCATTGTCTCTAATAATTAATTGCAAATCCTTTCAATTGGAAAGCATACTACCATAGACAATAATTACTGTTATATTGCTGCTTAAATATTATTGTAGTTGTTCCATTAATCAACACTGCGTAGGGTCAAACTTCACATGCTGAATTTGGCTTTAAAAATTTCAACAAAATCTGAGATGGTTGCATGAGACACTTGCCTAAAATTAGACCATTGATGTGGAATGACTATTGCATTTTAAATATTCCACTGGCATTTGCAACATTAGAGGCATGTGGATAGATTAAGCAAATACAGAAACCAATAAACTTTAGAAATTTGATTTCATTCTCTCAATTTCTTTTTAAATTTTTGAATCCTTTGTTTATTTACAACAGATTTTGATTTGATGGTGTTGGCACTGTCAAAAACTCCTACCCACAAGGAATATTGAAATGGCTCTCCTATTTGATGTTTGAAAATCTATCAAATTTCTAAACTTGATCAAAACAATTGTCAGTCAAGATTGCAAAGAGAACTGTCACGATGTGAAGGTAATGCTTCTGAGACCTATGAAGAGCCATTTTCTTACAAATTAATGAACAATTCAATATTTCTTCGTTTATAATAAATTTTAAAAGATAATTATATTTGTTTTCAATCTTGCTGGTATAACCAGCATTTAACATTTTCGATCCTGAGGACGTATCTGATATATCATCTTCATTTTACTGCTATGTCTCATGGAAGTATGTCAGGGGTTCGTTGACATTTATCTTCTTTAACAGGCTATAAACATTTTTTTGACATTCGTAGGCACCTAGGATACACTTAGTTGCCTGAATTATTTTTTAAAAACTTTTCAATACACCATTGTATAATTTTAAAAATAGTGAACACATGTGATTGTGTGATATACTGCGGGATGATAATTGAAATTGTGTGGTATTTATTATCAGTATCAAAGTGATAATTCATTGAACTAAGTTTAATTATTGATAAAATAAATTGTTTTTTATCTGATTTTTTTTTATACTGAACTGATAACAAAGTTTTCATAAAGTTGATCTCAACACATGATTGCAACATAACTCAGTTGAGATAGAAAGAAAGTTATAATTAATTGTATTTAAATAAACAGACAAGAAAGGCAAAACTGACTCTGAGATTGATTGTGATACATGCAAAAGCTCAATTGATACAAATAAATATGCAATTTGTGAAAGTTGTGATTGCAAAGTACACAATATGATGACATATCTGCAAAAGATCAGAGAAGCCTTTAATTGAAAAGTAATAGAAAAATGAAATATTTTTGTATGGAATGTGGTGAGAGAGAGAGAGGAGAGAGAGAGAGAGGAGAGGAGAGAGGGGAGAGAGAGGGGAGAGAGAGAGAGGGGAGAGAGGGGAGAGAGAGAGGAGAGAGAGGGGAGAGAAGGGAGAGAGAGAGGGGAGAGAGAGAGAGAGGGAGAGAGGGAGGAGGAGAGAGAGGAGAGAGAGAGGAGAGAGAGGGAGAGAGAGAGGAGAGAGAGAGAGAGAGGAGAGAGAGAGGAGAGAGAAAGGAGAGAGAGAGGAGAGAGAGAGGAGAGAGAGAGAGGAGAGAGAGGAGAGAGAGGAGAGAGAGAGAGAGTGAGAGAGTGAGAGTGTCTACTAGTTTTGGATGTGGGAATGATGAAAGTTGTTGACAAGCCAACACGTCAAAATTCAATGTTAGATACTTTTCTTATTAGACCGATAGACATGTTATACTACTGCGATGTTATTCAGGGAATAAGTGACTGCAATGCCGTAGTTCTTCAAAAAAATGCTACCATTTGCAGGGGTATCGAGGCACATTTACAAAAATTCAGATAAATTATGAAAGATGTAGAAAATACAAAGAAAACTGCACAAGAATCAAATCTTAAGCAAATTTTAGACGATAATGAAAATGCTTGGGCAAAGTTTTTTAACTATGTACATCACAGTCGAGGTAAACAAGAGAACACCTTCATTAAAATGGCATAATGCTGATATTGTAGATGATGAAGAGAAAGCCAATGTATTCAATAATTATTTCTGTTCTGTTTACAAACAGAAAGCTAGCCAAATTAACATAGGACACAACAATGTGGATCACATATTCAAAATTGATCAAACGGAAATTTATTTACATTTCAAGAATATGAAAAACTGTATGTCTTGCTGTCTGGATGATATTACAACTAAGATGTTAAAGACAGCAGGGGAGACACTAATGTCATAATTGGTCAGAGTTTTCAATATAATGATCAACAATGAAAGTGCACCAGATGATTGGAAATGTGCTTTCATCTTCCCCTGATGCCTCTCAGCATCGGGCTGGAAATCTGCTTTAATAGTGCCAATTTTCAGAAGTGGACAAAATGTGAAGTGTAAAATTACAGGCCAGTGAGCCTTAAGTCAGTAGTTTGTAAATTGCTTGAAAAATTATCTAATTTGATTAGAAATCATTTGGAACAGAGAGAATGTTGTTTTCATGGACAGCCTGACTTTTCTTGTGAAAGTCAGATTATCTCTCTTACTCAAGTGTTGTCTGAAGTAATTGATTTAGGGGGAAGGGTGGATAAAATATTTTTTGATTTTGCTAAAGAGTTTGATGTAGTGCTGCATGACACTGAATTGAAATTCATTGATGCTAAAATTGACAAGTGGGTAATAGCATGGATTAGTGAATTTCTTCGCAATAGAAATCAAAAAGTCCAGGCCCACTGCAGTTTCATATCACTGTATATGATTTATCGTGAAATATAACGTCAAAAATTCGATTCTTCACCAATGATTGTGTATTATATAGAGAAATTGCAGAGCAGCATGAAGTGATTCACCTTCCAGACAATTTAAATAAAATTTATGATTGGGTAAGAGCTAATAAAATGACTATCAAGGGAAAGAAAAGTAAAGCGATCACATTTTGTAGAGCCAGAGCTCTTCATACAAAACCTTATCAGCTAGGTAATAACATAGTTCCGCGAGTCTCAAACTGTAAATACCTTGGGATTTTACTGGACAGCAAGTTGCAATGAGAGAAATAAACGAACTATGTAATGGGTACAGCTTGGAGGTCTTTGCATTTTGTCATGAGAAATCTTAAAAATTCAATATGAAAGCAAAAGAAATTACTTATACTGCTCTTGTCAGACTGTAATGGAACATGGAGCTATCTGATCCATACAGAATAGGATTTAAAAAGAGCTTAGAGAGGATACAAAACAGTGATAAAATACACATTTCAGAGGAACATACCTGTGCATTGGGAATCATTAAAACACTGAAGAACTAGAGATGCTACAGAATGGCACTGACTTTCTCGAAGTAAAGTTTTCTAATTTCCTTGGCGAGAACTGGTACTGTACAGTCTTGCCCCTCCTTCTTGCCTGTTGCTATTTATTGCCGCCCAAAGTAAATTTGTTTGAAATTTTCTGAACTTTTCAGTTTCCATATAGCAGAACCAAAATGTTATTTTAAGAATATAAAAAAAGGCTAAAACTTCGCCCTAAGTAGCAACATTCATTGAAAAATTTGAAGCCGTTTTTAAGAAAATGGTGTTAAGCATTACTGTAAATGCAAAATTTGATGCTCTTCTTCACAGGAATCTATTGAGTTTGCGAAAAAATTTATTTGAAGTCATTTGAAGCACATTTACTCACAAATTCAATAATCCATTGAAAAGTGTGTATTAGTGCCGTGAGCGATATAAAAAAAATTACATTTGTGTAATTTTTTAAAAAGCAAAAGAGTACACCAAAATAAACTTTTTGAAGGAAAAATATGGAGCCATTTTTGAGAAAATGGTGTTTGAACATTTCTGAGAATGCAGAATTTTCAGTCGTTTTTAAGAAAATGGTATTAAGCATTGCTGTAAATGCAACATTTGATGCTCTTTTTCACAGGAATCTATTGAGTTTTCTAAAAATTTCATTTGAAATAATTTGAAGAACTTTCACTCAAAAATACAATAATGTGTACAAATTGGTAAAAGATATTTAAAAGAAATTACATATATAATTTATAAAAAAAAACAAAACAAAAGACCACCCAAAAATAAACTTTACAGAATATTAAACAGTGTAATTAGCCCTATCTATTGGAAAAGTTTAAAGAAAATATTTGGAGCCATTTTTTAAAAAATGGCATTTGAGTGTTTCTGAAATTGTGAAAATTTGAGCTCATTTTCATGGAAAACTGTTAAGATTTCAAGAAACTTTGTGACATTTTTTTTAAAGCTCATGTTCTTATAAATATAATAACGTGAAGAAATTCCCTCTAGTGTAAATATTACTGACGTGTGAGACTAGTCAAAAAAATTACATTTTTCTAATTTTTGCAAAAACAAAAGAATAGAGCAAAATGGCGTGTATGTCATTGAATAGGGTACATTTGGCACTACCCCTACCAAAACATTAAAGAAAAAATTTGCAGCCTTTTTGAGAAAATCTTGTGTTTGTTATTTTTTTAAATTGCAAATATTGCACAAACACTACTAAAATTTAAAAAAAATTGAACTTGACTTTAATGAAATGAACTTGAATTATTTATGGACAACAAATTTCATTTGAAGGAAAAATTTGTCTTCAATTTTATAGTTGTAGGAAGACGCTGAAAAATAATCAGACTTTCGCAATTTTCGAAAATCCAGAGTTCATCGTGAAAATCGAACCTATGTCACCTTTGTTTATTATACTCTATTCTTACAAGAAATTTAAAGAAAAAATTTGGAGCAGTTTTTGAGAAAGTTTTGAAAATGTCTGGGGGGCTTCGTGTAGAGTACCCCAACTATTAAAGAATGTTTTTCAAAATTTTAAAGTTTCAACTAGAGCCAGATGTACAGGAGTTTCTTATATTCCTATATAATATCTGTTTTCCCCCATGGTGGTGGTTTAAAGGGTGACTTTCTTTTATATTATGAGATTTTCTGAGTTCTCACTTCTGCACAGCACTAAAGTTTTACAAATGATTCTATGGAGAAGAAACATCCTCTGTTGCAAAATAAGTTTCTTACCTGTAACCACCTCTTAGTCCTGCTCCTTCAGCTAAAATCAGTTCTAATTCAGGAGTTGCACCTCCAGTAATAAGAGAGCGTATTAATGTGAGAGCATTCTGATTAAAATATGTCTGAAAAAGAAAAAGTATCACAGTCTTATGTAACATTCATATTGATAAATTGTATCAGCAGCAAAAAGTTTTATTCAAACGTGCAGACAATTCCAACATTTCTTATCATTAGGGGAAGGATTTAAAGGTGCAGCACCTTTTAAAAAATATAGCTGTTTTGATACAGTAAGTTTAATAAATGTGAGAAAAATTAGTTCAGTCAGTACAGGCAATTGTTTAATAGTTTTCTATCTATCACAGTATTTGATAATGTACTATGAATCACCACTAAGAACTCTATAAAGAAGAAAAATGTTGTGCAAAATGTTACGCATATTCTAGAAGCTGTGATTGTGTAATTGGTTTAAACCTTAATTCAGTTGTTTCAGCAGCATCATTTTAGCGCTTTTCTGTGTGTATTTCCAGAAGCTTTTTTCTCCCTTTTACAACCATAATTTGCACTTCAAAATCCTTTCCTTACTTATTATGCACCGCACTTAACTCATTTCACATACTAAATTAACATTTATATCTGGAATATTTGGTCCATACTTTATAACTAGATCTTTAATTATTTCAATTATTAAAGATATCTTTAATGTTCATAAAATTGGGATAAGGTGTTCAAGGGAACAAATAAAATAAAACTTTTCAAAAATTTTAGAAAATCATATTTTTGATATTTTATACGCTGCTTTTTTGCCATATATTTTATTCAACACGGTTTTATCAAGGCAAGATCTACCTTAACTAATATTTTCACTTTTGTACAGTTTATTTCTTCATATTTGGTAGACCTTGATCAAATAGAAGTAATCTACACAGACTTCTCCAAGGCATTTGATACTCTAAACCATAATGTGCAAAAATGTCAGCATTTACTTAACATACCATCAAATTATTACAGTTTAATTGAATCTTATTTAAAATCACACGTTAATTATGATGAATACACCAGTCCAACTCTTTCTCCTGGTTCTGGAGAACCCCAAGGATCTAATTTGGGCCCCCTATTCTTTGCTATTTCTGTTAATGATGTTGCAGATGAACTTACTTGTCATGTGTTAATCTATCCAGATGACATTAAGCTTTTTTTGCCTATCAAAACAATACAAGATTGTGATAATTTGCAGTGTACCCTTGATATTTTTGTCTCATGGTGCATGCGTAATAAATTGATACTTAACACCAATAAATGTAGAGTGATGTGATTTTATAGGTTGTCCTTTGTTAATTATAATTACTCTATTTCTGGTATAGTTCTTGATAGAATTAGCTGTATAAAAGAACTTGATGTTATCTTTGATCGCCAAATGACATGTAAATCCTATATTGAAAGTGTTATTAATTCTGTGCACAAATCACTTGGATACCTCATGAGAACTTGTTGGAAATTTGAGAATATTCAAACTTTGTGTGCATTATATTTTGCATTTGTATGTTCCAGGTTTGAATATGCTTCTGCGTTACAGTCACCACATAGAATTGAACTCATAAAGGATCTTGAAAGATGTCAGAGATTTTCAAAATGTTTAGAGTTCAAATCTGGTGGCGTCAATCCTCCACATGGAATAGATAATAAATTTCTTTACAACAAATTTACTCTAGATTCTCTCAAAAACAGAAGACAAATGTCACAAATTATATTTTTGATCAAAATTATTAGAGGCCTAATTTATTCCTCTTATTTATTATCTCAAATTACGTTTTCTATTCCACGTTTGAATGCTCGTTCTTCTAGATTTTTTATAATCTTGTTACTAGTGACAGACTTTGTCAAAGGGTCAAGCTGTTTAATATTTTAGAACTCGCAAATAATTATATCAGTGCCTCTAATTCTACTGATTCTTTTTTATTCCCTTGCTTCTTTTGTTGTGAATATTATGGTTTATTTGAACAACTGAGGATAAATGTACACGCTTGTACAGATAGTCCTTTGATTGGAGGTAACCTGCAGAACTTCTGTACCTAAAATAAAAAAAATTAAAAAATAAAATACAAATGACACTTGGGCCTAAATATATTCACAAGATATTTGAATTTTGTTTTCCCTCAGAAAATAAAACCAAAAATACAAATTGTAGTTAACCAAAGAAATCAAAATTTCATGATAAAGGAAATGTAATAAGTGTGAAAAAATACGTCACAACAAACATAGTTTTAAATTCATTGCTTTCTACAGAACATACAAAAATATTCTGAAGAAAGTAACTTAACAAGCTAAACTACTGATGAATGGTAAACATTTGGCTAAAGTACAAAACAAAACAAAAGCAAAGTGAGACAGTTAAAAATACTGTAAACACAGGCAACAGAAACATAAAAAACATTGAATTTAGAAAACATGGAGAAAGAAATAAGTTTCCACAATGTAGAACCACAGCCCTCCCCATCCATGCAATATTTTCTATTTCTACTCAGGGGCAGTGTGAATGATGGAGAACACTCACATTAGTCAGTTACTAGTTAAGCACACATGCTCTATCTAATGGAGCTACATGCAGAAATTTCTTGAGAATTCCAACAATGGCACCTAGCGATACTGTCAATGCAATAAAGTACAACTTCATGACAAAAATTGGAGGCAACATGGAATATCATGCAAGGTTCACACATTTCAAACTAGTGGTACTATAACAGCACATACTTTCTTGCCATTAGTAATGGAAATTAAATGGTTTCAAGCAAAAATTAAATAGTTTCAAGCAATAGATTTTTTATTCAAAACTTAAAATAAAAATATGTTTCTGGCATTGAATTCATTATACAAGGTATGCAGTGTATTCACAAAAGTATGGGTTGAGTTTTTTAGCCTTACAATGTTCTTCATAAGCATTAAGCGAGAAAGTAAAATAATTAAAAGTTAATAAGTAATACAATAGTAATAGCGTTGGCAAACAAATATAAATAGATTGAAAAATATATAATAGTGTTTATTAAACACTATAGTATTCTACTATTCTACAAACATATAAAAGTATTAGTTCAGATTACCACAAATGAAAGGAAGCCATCATTATCACCTTCTGTTATCAGTGCGGTGTTACAACAACCAAAAACGACCACTCATCAATTCGTTTTCATGTTTACCACAATTAAAGGACGCAGTATAAAACAAAATAACATAAATATAATAATAAATAATAATAATAATAATAATAATAATAATAATAATAATAATAATAATAATAATAATAATAAATAATAATAATAATAATAATACACAAATTCTAACTTACATAGCATCCAACTACATAAACTGGGAGTGGGCGACTGAAGTATAGCAAACTTTATTTCATGTTTACTTCAAATAGGTTTTAAATAATTTCTAAAGGATTAATTTATAAACATATAACAAAATCTTCAATGTAAGAAATGAAACAAGAAATATGAAATAATCTACTCATTCTAACTTATGTAGCTTCCAACTGACACAAAACATTTCTAAAATTTCAATCATGAAGCATGGATTTTCAGAGCGGGTGATTAAGTTTGAAGCCCACTTACTCAAAAAATACTCATATTTTCGAAAAATTCAACATATCTTTGTTTAAACATCTGTTTTTGATTAACACATTTCATTTTAAAAAAAATTATATCGTCATGATTATAGAAAGACGGAGAAAAAAATTTTGAATTTTTAAATTTTAGAAAAATCAGGATTTTTAACAAACATGAGATCTGCACTATTCTCTTAAATGCCCTATCCAAAAACCAAATTTAATCAAAATCAACTGCAGGTTGTTTTTTTTTAAATTTTGAAAATGTCCCCAGAGCTTCATGTAAAGTATCCCCAAAATTAAAATACTGGTTTCAAATTCTAGGTGCTGTGACATCAGACAGATCAATTGATAAATATCAATTTTGGAGAAAATCAGCTGAATGGTTTAGCCGGTAACATTGTTCACAGACAGACTTTTGCCTTCAATCAATTTTACAGTATTAGAGACCCACAAATAGCAATTCTGGCTACACCATGTTTTAAAGGACTTTTTTATAAATTTAGCAACTGGATTTATCCACTTTTTCATTGCCAGGATCATGTTAAAAGAGTTTTTTGTTCAAAAGTTCACCGTTTTTTTTTGGGCAGCATTACATAACTTTCTCTTCTCAATAAGTTCTTTCTTAAGGGTAAGAAAGTAACAAATATTTCATACCATATTTTACAGCCACTTC
The DNA here is from genome assembly GCA_011170035.1 of Teleogryllus occipitalis. Lineage (NCBI taxonomy): Eukaryota > Metazoa > Arthropoda > Insecta > Orthoptera > Gryllidae > Teleogryllus > Teleogryllus occipitalis. The sequence continues at coordinate 30,970 of BLKR01000974.1, forward strand.
AGGAAAAGTCTACCTCTTTTTGCTTTCCTCCTAAATGCTTTCCTCCTAAAACATTTGCTTCATATAGTTCCTCAAATGTACATACATTTGAGAAACTATTGTGAGTACTATCATTGTGAGAAATTATTCTTCTGCTTTCCTTCTAATTGACAATCAAGGAATTCCACAAAACTTCCACTGAACGATCAAAATGAAAAAAACACAGAAATTCAATTCAGAAAGAATGTTCTTCACAGCCCACAGGTTAAACTAAAGGCATTCAACAATAATTTCTCAGGAATGTGAAAAAATGAATCCATCAAAATTCTTTAAATAATTTTAATATTCAGTCTACCTGCACAACACCAAATGTAAATATACTTATATATCTCAGGCGGGAATGAACATTCTCGAAATATACACAACGAGCAGTATGAAGGCAGACTGAATTTGAAAGAATTCTGAACGCGTAGCATAATGAGCTTAATTTTGTGTTCAATTCATTTAAATGGACGTTCCATTTGAGGTTTGACTGAATTGAGAGACCTAAAAGTTTTTTTTGCTTTAACATCAGTCAATGGTACACCGTTCATTTTCAATGGAGTACAGAATTGTTTATTTGAAATTGAAAAATGCATTAAAACCATTTTCTTTTCATTTCCTATTAATTTGTTATTTCAGAACCAATTTGAAACATCAGATATTGTACTATTTACGGTTTCCTTATTGCAAAGAATGTTCGTATTGTCCACAAAGAGAACTGTTTTTCCATTTCAAATTGTCGAGGGCATGTCGTTTAAGTATAGCAGAAAGAGAATAGAGCCTAAAATTGATCCCTGAGGAACTCCATGTGCCATTGGCAAAGAGTCAGAAAGGTGTGTCCATAATGTTCCATTATTCCAGTAAGGTATTTTTACTCTCTGAAATCATTGTTTAAGATACGAACGTATCCAATCTAGGGCAATACCATGGATTCCATATGAAGGTAATTTTGAAAATTAAAATGTCATGATCTATGACGTCAAAAGCTTTAAACATATCTAAAAATAATCCAATAGGTGCTTCGTTTTGATCCAATGATGAGGCGACATCTTTAAGGAAAGAGAATATGGCTGTTTCCGTAGATTTTAATTTCCTAAATCCATGTTGGCAATCTGAAAGCGCATCATGTTTACTGAGAAAGGTTTCCATTCATAAAAAGGTCTCTCTAATATTTTTGAAAAAACTGACAGAAGAGAAATAGGCTGATAATTTTGAATTTAATTTTTGTTGCTTTTTTTTGGATTGTATGGATGTCCTACAGGTCGAAATGCATCTCTGGGATGACATTGGAAAATGGCACCTGAGCAATCCTATCTGCTTGGACATCGTTTAGTCATAACAGTACAAGGATTATCAGTGTTTACATTTTTTAAGTTTTCTCTTGTTCCTGAAATTATAATCATATTATTTTTTCTACACAAGAATGCTAATAAAACACATGCATGATATAATAATAATGCATGATATATGTAAGTTGTTGAAGAAATTATTATATGTAATTTTAGTAAGTGAATTTCAGCTTGAAATATACCTAACACTTTTATGATTTTACTCTCTCTGAAATTTAAAGTAATACATAAAAAAACACGGATGTAATTTATATTTTTTAAATTTGCAATGTCAAGTTAAATACATTTGACAATGTCTTTTTTATTTTACGTCTAATATTTAAAATCTCTTTTAGTATGAAATTTCTCAAAACAATCTCCAGAGAGCAGAGCAGGTTTTCCAGGGCAATATTTTCAATACAAAATTTCTCTCTGAATTCCTCCACCCTCCATCCATTCCTATGCTCAATCACTTATGTCACCTTCAAAAACATCTAATAATATTTTCTCTATTTTTTCATCTCTTATTCCACTCATTTTTCATTAAAAAAGTTGCAAACACACGTAATAGAGACTTTAGCACAGGCTGCACTCCACTGAATCAATACAGCTGAGGAAGGCAAGAATGGAAGGTTATGCTTGGATTACAATACCAACTATGGTTTGCATCTGGGACTTGATGATTCAGCATTGTTGACTGAGATTTTATCTGGAAATTCTATAAGACTATATTTATCTATAAATTCTATATGACATCTCTCAGATGCCTTCCAAGGTAAATAGGAAATTCAATGTGGCATCTCAGAGCTGCCCTCCGACCTGTAGACATCACGTTTAAGGCATCACACTCTGAGCTATGTGCCACCACCAATCTGTCATCTCTCAGATGCCTTCCAACCTGTATGGATAATTAGTTTCAGACACATGCTGAGTACAAAGGGTTAAGGTACGATATGGTTTTATGAAAAAATAAGTTGGATGTAAGTTGGGTGTATGAAGCAAAAAATTAAGATAGCATTAATTTCTAGACAGTCTTGAGGTCCAATGATCTAATTCAATTACTGCTTTAGTTGAAGATTGTGGAGACAAACAATAACGATGTGAAAGAAAACACTCTGAAGATATTGATGTTTTTATAATGAATAATAGTTTCACATGATGTATAGAAAATGTTCACCTTCAGAAAATGTACTGTAATGTATTCTGTCTTGTACATACTAGAAAGTGCTTTGAAATACATTAGTTTTGAAAGGTTTCTGAAATAAAAATTCATGACAAAAAATATTGCAATCCCAATTTGTGTCAAAATAGTACAAAATCAAAATTAGTTTTTCAAATGTAGTTTGGGGAGAGTCTTCATACCTGAAACAAATATTAGGATCAGCTAGAAGAATAAGAGAGGAAAGAATTATCCAGTTTCCCTCAATCACGTAAATGTAATCTGTTTTCTAAGGAACAATTTGTTAAGATGATTTTCGAACCATGATAATTTTTTTCAGATGCTTCTCATGCTACAGTACAAAAGTAAATAACTAAGTAAGGTATGAGTAGAGCAGGGTAGCCCCTGAGGAGGGCCAACCTTAAGAAATGTTGGGAAGCTACTGGGGTCCTGTGGAAAAATAAATATTTCTCTATACTTTTTTCTTTATTCATTTCTGATTTTTATAGTTATAGAGTTAGAGAAACTTATAAATTTTCCAATCTGTCTGTGCTGCATGGTCATACAAGCATGAATGGTCAAGGTTGTTAGCAGTCCTTTTGTTTGCTTTAAAAAATAACAGAAAATAAATCCATGTCACAAAGATTAACTTTTTAACTATCAAATTCAATTATACGACTCATATTGGTAATCAATTGCAGTGATGTCTAAACACCAATATCGCCAATTTGGTGATTACTGACAAACCTCCAATTCTTGCTTTTGGCATGTTTGTCACCAACAAATAATCATCACTTTTCTAGAAATTAAATATATTTAAGTATGGTTTAGTAAATGATAACTTACTGTAGACATCAGTGAATCCAAGACACTGACAGCAAATGCTGTGCCACAAGCAAAAGGTTGAGTAAGGTACAACTCGGTGTCAGGATCATCATCATCATCTTGGTCCAAAAACTGTACATTACTATCATTCACAAGCTCTGAAATTGAAAAAAATTATTTGCTCATCCATAAAATAATAACTGTGCTTCCCTTTCTCTCTTTGTCACAACTGACCTACGCAGGTCTCTCCCTCTCTTGTCACTTCCAGCCCCCTCCCCCTTGCCTGCCTCAAAATCATTAGAAAAGACTATCCACCTGCCACTCAGGTTAAGCTGCCCATTCTAATGGTGACTTAGTAGCTGTCTGTAAAAATGATCTCATATAATCACAATTTTGACATGCCTATTCTTAACGGGCTTAGGTTTTTTGATTCCATGATTATATTTTTTTCATTTTACACATGCCTGGTTACCATTGACTAAGGTAAATTTTTTCCCCCTTGCTTTGTATCTTGCACTTTAATCTTTCTGCTTTGATTTTTACATTTTATTAAGATTTTGTTCCAGTGTATGCTCATTCTTGTTAGTTTTACCTTTTAGAGTTTCAATTGATTCCTGATGAAGCTGACTTGCAAAACATTCTGAAAAGCATAACCTTCAAATGCATCAATAAATACAGTGTATGGAACGATGTGTTAAGGTTTGATTGTCTATAATGAATAAAAATACCATATAAAATGACATAATGAAGACAATCATATCTCAGTCTTACACAGTATTGTATGAGACAAAGTAATTAAATTTGATTAAAATTAATTTTAAGGGTTTATAACTTTGTTTTTGTCATTAAATGTGTTGCTTTCATGTGTTGTATTTTGTTCCAAAAGACACTTTGTTCTTTAATATGAAATGAAATAAAAAGTACAATGTCAGTGTACTTTTAATTTCATTGTGTGTTTCATCTACAGTGATGTGGGAGAGATTATTTGCAAAGAGATATATTCAAATTTATCTTGGAAAATTTTTGTTCAAAACTCACATGTTTGCAAAAGTATGCTGTGTCCAAGAACAAGTCTATGTCAACACACACAGAATATGATAAAAATAACAAATACGAAGGCAGAGTTGATATTTTCGTTTTAGGAATTTGTAACTTGATTTCATTTATATTTTTCATTAAAACATTCCAGAAATACATGTATTTATTAATTTACCCACTTAAAATTATAGTAAGGTAGCAAGAACAAGTGCTATATGGTTTTCATATTTTTATTAGATCATTAAATCTTAATGCAATATTGATACACAGCAGTCCTCACAGGTAGTATTAAGTGATAACATACCAAGAATTGAACCTAAATGAAAATAATTTTATAATAAAGAGGTCATTATTTATTGCAAATTTGCAATAATTGTAAAATTCACTGGAATTAAATAAATTTTCTCTGAAGGATCCTTTCTATAGATAATACATTTAATTCACTTATAATTCATTCATCCCTTTTAAGAAGGTATTGAGAAATTTCAACTCTTCTAATCATAAAAATCACATACGCTTTTATTTTAAACATACCTTACCTGTAATCATAGGCACATTGGCTCCATATACTGAACCTCTTCTCTGAAGAACTATAGGACTACCAACTGGTGTGAGATTGTCTTGTTCATTGGCTGCTGTAAAAATGAGTAACAATTCAGTATTAATGAACAGGATTCGAAACACTTGTTTAAATACATATGACACAACCATATTCAAATATTCTGATGACATGTTCATTTTATAGTTCGCTCAGTTTGAAGATGTTTTACTTTGGTCTTGAAGGTGGACTTGGTGTTATTTAAAAGCACTGTTACTCTGGCAATTCTTGATGTAGGACATAGTGACCTCTGGGTAGAGGGCAAGAAACACATATGATTGTGTCAATAATATTATTTCAGCCCAAAATGGACATATTGTCTAATATCTCTAACCCGCAGATGTACAAATGTATGTATATAACATTGGGCAAGAGGATATTCATTTACTTTGCAACACTTGTTGATGAGGGTCACATCATAGGGATCTAGCTGATATTTTTCTGTTTCAGAGGAATATAAAGGCAAAAGTTCTGTCATACTCTCAAAAATATGTGAGTAAAATACCTCTGTGTTTTATCAGTTTGACATTTTAATAACACTGGGACTTTGGGACTTTGGGACTATGTCCCCTAAAGGTATACTCACATTATGTTTCACTAGTTTTGTTTTACTCATTTCATTGCTTTAAATTGACAATATGTGTTGGTTTTATATGATTTTTATATGCACTTGAAAATGGTCACAAACTGCACCTAAATATTTGTGTGGTATTTTTATTTGAAACATAATATTAAATATCAACATTCACTAATAACCTGCTGTTTTTTTTTATCAATACTATACTTATGACTCGTGAGTCCATCTTGAAAAAGTATTTTGTGACAATAAGTCGGCACTAAGAAAATGGGACAGTTCCAATTTTATAGGATGTATATGAACCCTAAGATGACACTGATGTTTCTTTTGTTTGAATAGTTGCAATATATTTTCATATTTTCAATATCTGTGCCAAATAATGTACAAGAAAAGGAAATTCAGTCTATCTCATATTCAAGTTTCAAATTTACTCAAGAAATTCTTTTCTTAATTGTATTCCTCTGAGAAATATTATGTTCAGTTGTGCATTTAAAACATATCTCTGAATGGAAGTGTTCATTCTCATGCGTTGCATAAACTAATAATGCAATTAGGACTTCCTCATTGACTAACGTTCAATATTACAACTTTTTGAATAGTATCATTCACATATTATGAATATTTGTTACTTACTCTGACTAAGAACGCCAATTGTATCATCAAAAGTCATTGCCTTGATATTTAGAGATGCTAATATTGCCTCTTTGTCTGCTAGAGTAGGATCATCATTGCTTGGCACTTTGGCAGACAATATGACACACATATCACACAAATTCACATTCACAGCACGCAGGTCAGCCCTGCTGAGAGGTGAACCCTGGAGCACATAACAATTAATTAAAAAAATGAAGCAGCAAAATATGATGGACGATAAAAGTAAGTTTGGGTAACACGGCAAGGAAAGGGAAGGATGACTTCAACATCCACTTACTTTTGAGGGCCTACCTGCCAAATTGTTTTCGAATCATGGAAAAGGGAGTTTGACCTCTCAAGAGGTTATGGATGTAGTGCAATGTTTTGTGAAAGTAAATGATCTAAAAACCAAGGTGAGGGATGGAGGACCTGGATGAGAATGACTCATTTATTTCCAAACAGGCAAAGCCATTCCGTTAAGAAGCCTCAGTGAGTGGAAAAAGGAAGAGAAGCATTTTTAAATACTTTTTTGCAATAATGGATAGCCAGAGAATGGGTCCAGTACAAATTACTGAAGCATTATATCGAAATTCAGAGGGGTGGTTCCAGTTACTTCAGGGAATGCGGTAACTAAGTTTTTCACAACACTGAAATGTAAATTACAACCTAGTGGTGTCACAAAGTGACAAACTTTCTCATACTAGTGAGTTTCCTCACCTCTTTGGTGTGGGCTAGCTTTTCAGTTTCCCCCGCCCTCTTCCCAGCTGCTACCCAGTTGAATCAAAATGTGACTCTAAGCATACAACAGAAGAGCAAAACCTGATCCTAAAAGTCTACACACATTTACATTGAAAAATTTGGAACTGTTTTTGAGAAAATTTAGTTTGAGCATTTCTGAAAAACCGCAAACTTGGGCTCATTTTCTCCAAAAACTTTTGAAATTTCAAGAAACTTCATTAGATATAATTTAAAGCACAATAATTTAAAAAGTACTTTATAAGTAAATTTTAACAATAATATATGCATAATGTAATAATGTAAACTTTAACAATTTGAGAGATATTTTGGAGTATTTTTGGGAAAATTTTGAAAATGTTGAGGATGTACCCCAAAAAATCAAAATATCTGTTTCAAATTTAAAGGGCCACAATATCAGCCACAATGATTAGAGAATATAGGTTTTGGTGAAACTTCTGTCTATGGTTTAACTGCTAGCGTTGTTCACAGACAGATGGATGGATGGATGGATGGATGGATGGATGGATGGATGGATGGATGGATGGATGGATGGATGGATGGATGGACGGATAGATAGACATGCAGATGTCAATCAATTTTTTAGTTTCAAGGACACACAAAATGTGGATTCTAACTACCCATCGTGTTAAAGGAAGTAATTTACATCACATTGGAACAAGATTTCTCAACTTGTTTGGTATCATGGTCTAATGTTATGAGGTTTTCTGTCGAGAAATTAATGTTTTTTGCCACAGCTTTACAATTCTTTCTCTGTACTGTGTAAGTGTAATGTTAGAAAGTAAAAAATGAATATAATATCATTTATATTAAAAAACTGAATAACGCACAACCTTTGTTATCACTTGATTTTGGCAAATAGTACATTCAATTTTTGTGATGGTAAAAAATGGAGCAAAATCAATTTTAAGAGAAAAATAAGTAAAATATGTTCTCTTATGGAAGAAAGAAGATGAGGACAAGGACGGGGAAGAGGAAGGGGAAAGAGGAAGGGGAAGAAGGAAGGGGAAGGGGAGGAATTATTTGTTATAAAAATGTGTCTAAATAAAATAATTGTTTCTTGAGAAAAATTAAAACATTTCTGAAAAACGAACTTGAAAAATTCTTACAGGAAAACATTATATAGAAACTAGTGGCACTACAGAATGGCACAGACTTCTCATAGTAAAATTTTCTGATTTCATTTGTGTGGGCCAGCTTTACGGTCTTGCCCCCAACCTTGAAATGGCTGCCATCTATCGCCACCCTAAAAGCTTTGTTTTGAAATTTTCTCACTTTTTCTGTTTCCTAATGGTAGATTCAAAATATTACTTTGAAAATATTAAAGAAGAGTAAAACTTTGTCCTATATGGGATTGTTCATTGAAAAATTTGGAACTGTTTTTAAGAAAAATATCGTTTAAACTCTAGTGTAAATGCTAAATTTGAAGCTCTTTTTAACAAGAATCTTTTGTTTTTGGAAAACTTCATTTGTAGAACTTTCACTCACAAATGTATTAATGTATACAAATTGCTGCAAATGTCCATATTACCAGCATGAGATATATTTTTAAAAAATTACATTTCTGTGAATTTTTAAAAAAGCAAAAGAATACAGCAAAATTAATTCTATATCGTTTTAAATAGTGCAATTAGCACTAACCATACAAAACGTTTGAAAAAAAATTTTGGAGCCACTTTTGAGAAAATGGCATTTGAGCATTTCTGAAAATGCAAAATTTTGAGCTTGTTTTCACAGAAAACTATTAAGTTTTCAAAGAACTTTATTAGACATCATTTAAAATGCATGTACTTGTAAATGCAAAAATTGTGAACAAATCGCCGCTAATGTAAATATTAATGATGTGAGAGGCTAGTCAAAAAAATTACATTACAATACACAAAATTACAAAACAATAAAACAATATGGCGTTTATGTCATCTCTTACAGAACATTTTACACTATCCCTACCAAAAGTTTAAAGAAAAAATTTGGAGCTGTTTTCAAGAAAATCTTGTTTTTGTTATTTTTCAATATTGCACATATTGCATGAAAACTACCAAAAGTTTCAAAAAATGTACATGGCCTTAATGAAAGAACTAATTATAGACAACAAATTTCATTTGAAGAAAAATCTGACCCATGCCACCTTAATTAGTATATTGTACTCTATTCTTACGAGAAATTTAAAGAAAAAATTTGTAGCCATTTTTGAGAAAATTTTGAAAATGTGCCAGAGGCTTCATGGAAAATACCCCCAAATTTTAAAGAATGTTTTTCTAAATCTCAAAGCATCGACTCGAGCCAGATGAACAGGGATTTCTTCAATTTGGAAAAAATCATATGCATGGTTTAGGTGCTACTGGTGTTCACAGACAGACAGACAGATATTTTGGGAAAAAACAACACTTTTTCAGTACCAGGGGACCCAAAAACGTGTATTTCAGTTGAAATTTTGAATTTGATTTCCCACAGCATAACACAACTTTCTCTATACTACGTATATTACTCTGTATATGTGCATATAAGAAAGTAAAAATTTTCCATATATTCATTTTTTTTTAGAAATGTTAAGTACAGAATCATATTACTAACAAATAATTATTAATGTTGTAATATACATAAGGTACAGGTTGTCATTCAATTCGTTATGGGATATAACAATGATGTAAGGTCCAATAAGTATTTATTGACTATCACCTTGTAAGTGTATTAGTTACAAAACATTACATTACGTTTCGGAGATAGATTATCTCCATCTTCTGCTACTGCAATCAAAACACATTTTACAATTAAAACGTTATACGTTGTACTGTTACAACTATTATCTAAAGCACATACATACATAATACATTATAGTAGTTAATCTTCACAGTCTCGGTTGGACGCAATGTCCATTATTGTAGTATAGAATAATAGTAGTAGAAACCACTAAAGTTAACATCTACTCCCTTGAAATTTGTGGTGGTCTACATTGTCTACAAAAATTAAAATAAATTTAATATGACTACTTTTATATGACAGTATACTACAATACAAATTGGTTTTAATAATTTTGCAATTCTAAGAGTATTGAATTTTAATGTATTTTGTTTTTTGTAGACAATGTAGACCACCACATATTCCAAGGGGGTAGATGTTAACTTTAGTGCTTTCTACTACTATCATTGTATACTACAATAATGGACATTGCGTCCAACTGAGACTGTGAAGGTTAACTAATATAACGTATTATGTATGTATGTATGTGCTTTAGATAATAGTTGTAACAGTACAACGTATAACGTTTTAATTGTAAAATGTGTTTTGATTGCAATATCTGAAGATGGAGGTAATCTATCTTCAAAACGTTAGGTAATGTTTTGTAACTAATACACTTACAAGGTGATTGTCAATAAAAACTTATTGGACCTTACATCGTTGTTATATTCCATAAATAATTATTAAGAATTTTAGACAATATTTTGATACAGTGCAATCTTTGATATTTTCTACGTGATACAAACAGTAAATTCTTACGTTCAGAACTGAAATTTTAGGCAAATTTTGAAGCATTTTCCACTCTCTTCTTATATAATCTACAGATCCAACGATGACTACATGTTTCAGTTCATGATAATGGAAGTTAGAAGCTCGCAAGGGCATCACTAAGTTCCTGAGTCCAATTAGAGGGGAATCAGGATCAGCAAACAAACACACAACCACATGACCATTGAGAACAGTCATTGCTGCCTGATTACGATCCTAAAACAATAAAGACACAATATTAATTGAATGGAAAAAATTATTAACACACAATCTAATTTTTGTAGGGAACTGAATGAATTATTTTGATTATTGTCATTTGTTGATCTGATAAGTTAAGATTTATGCAAATTGAAGTTGAAATTTAGTTTAACTAACTTCATGAGCACACTTAGATGATAGAAAATTTTAAGAATTACTCATGGAAGATAAAAAGTTTTCACGGTCAGATATAAAAGGTCTTGCCTTTGAAAATCATTTATTGGAAGAGGGTCATTCCCTGTTTGATGAATTCTGAGGTCTCAAAGGAAATTTTGTGATGTTGTAGCTTCATAAGTGAGATAGTTTTTGAGATGTAGTGGTTTGACACCATGCAGCATTGTTGTTAACTACAAGATTTTCAGACCTTTGAAATACAATATTTCCTTCTTCATTATTGCTAATCTAATGAAATTTAGGTTACTTGTACAACTTCTTTCATTTTATTCAATGAAACTAATATCAATTTTGCCTGTGTTGACACAAAGTGAGTACACTGCAGCAAGGTTACCGAGAAAGTTAGGGTTCAAAAAATTACAGATTTTAATAATCAATAGCATCTTTTCCTTAATATTTGAATAATAAAAGTGATGTGATAATGTATCAACATTCCAGTGTTTCTTAATACATAATTTCAATTGCTATCTCTTACCATTACTTCATAAATTAAGTTTAAAATTGAAGGATTTGAAGCTTCTCAAAAAATGAATTTCATTATCCTTCACACACATACAATGTCCAAAATGTGGATATTGACAAATGTGGATGTGGCATATTTAGATGTTATTAAGACAGCAGGTTGTTATTATTAATGAATCAAAATTCAAAATTTTAATTTTGTGATGATTCGCATCTTAAGATGATTTTTTCACTACGTACTATTTCACAATTTTGATCTATGGTAATTGTCATTTCCAGTACAAGTTTTTGATTTACCATTCCCTTTACCTGAGGGTCGTGTCGGAATATTGATGGTTAGAAAGCAGCACAATTATTCATTCCAGAGGTAAGTTCCAGTTTTTAATACTTGACTGAAATTCAACTGTCATCCTCAAAATTTCAAATGAATCAAATATTTTGGTATCAAAATTTGTTTTAAAAACTATCTTTTTTGAAACTTTCTTAGATCTTCCTAGTTTTTTGTATGTTACTGTAATTAGCTGCAAACAATATTTTTGAAAGATTTTGTTAGTTTTGAGACATTTTCTTTTAAGTGTTTAAAGCCACTATACCAGGGGCTTCAAAATGTGCGCTTTCTAACGAGATTTTGGTGAGATGGGACAAGTGCAGATTTTTATGATTTTGCATATTTTTGTCTGTTGTGTTGGAGCATAGCTAAAATTTCTTGACATTAGGTTAGATGCTTCATAGATTAATATGTCAGTGCATATTTGCGCATTTTTGGCCAATTTTTCCTGTTGGTTCATATCGGTAATTATAGGTGCATATTTTGCCTACTTTGTGGTAAGCCGCCATTACAACACCATACTGGGGATGACTCCCAAGGCAAGTGGCATGCAGTGTCACAAAACATTCAGTCAGCAACCTTAAAAAACGCTACCAAATGCAAGTGAGGGGCTAATATCAACGGACCTGGCAAAGGAGAAGTGAGCCAGCATTGAAGAAGAAGTGAAGCAGACATGAGACAGGAAGCAGAAGCACATGTGAGAGCTCTGCTGCTGCACTGCTTCCCCTACTGGAGCACCTGATCCATGGAGTGATGGAATAAGAGGTCGCAATCTCTAAAGCTCGACTCCCATGTACCTCCTCATCTAGTTTATGGCCTCCCCCTTCCTCTCTCTCCTTCTTTAGTAATAAATGTTGCATTAAATTGAACATGACTTCTTCTTGAGTAAGCTGCCCTCCCCTTTCCTTTCAACTCTCACAACTTGTTACATCAACCACAGTACTCCAAGTGATGCACTGTCTTAAGAATATGCTGAAACCACTCTGCTCTGAGGGTGGCACATCACAACTTCATTAAAATAGACACTTATCTCTAAAACATTTAATCTTTTTACAGAATCTATTTATTCGTAAGCATAAAAGAAGTGACATTGTAAGATGGAAATACATTGGTGTTACGCTATTGTGTCTTTTTTTCTTTTCTAAAGATGATAAAATATTTATACAAAGGTGGGATTTTTCTTAATATATTTTTTAAACCAGGCAGATGAAATTCAACAAATGTGCAACATACTTCAGTGAGATGAATATTTACTTCAATTATTTCTCCCCCAAAATAAGGTAGATTATATTATGTTTGCACAGGTGTATAGAGGAAATGAAATATTTTAAATTTTAATTGCATATGAAAGTGCATATTTCAGAAATTTTAGGTCATAAAAGCATATTTCGAGATTTTTTTAGAACAAAAAAATAATGGGATATGTTTTAATCATTTTATAAAAGAACTTTTCTGTAAACACGGGTTGAAAATACACTATACTGGGACTTATTGCAAAAATTATCAACTTTTAATTTCTTTACAGTAAAGGTGAGGGTAAAAAAATTAAAATTTTGCATTAAAAGACAATGTTGTGTTGGGATGCTCGGTGTTAATCCTTCAGTGTGACAGGCCATCTCTAGAAGGCAAGTTCCTTTCCCTCCTATTTGCAGGACGCCATGTCTGGACAGGAGACATTTTCTTTGCCATTTGCAGTATGCCATCTCAAGGCAGAAGGGACTTTTTACCTGCTCTCCACTAATTTGTGGTGTGCTGTTCTGAGGGGCTGGGAACTGCGAGTTTCTGATTAGCAGGGTGCTAAAGTGAACTTTTGCTTTCTTATGGTTTCTTTAATACAAATATTTTAACACTGATAAGTGTTTATTTCCATTTCTTTGTGGTCGTACAACGCTTTATTGAGAAAACATCATCATCTAACACACAACAATCATCATACTGGACACTTGGATTGACATGAAATTTTACCAGCTTGTTCAGCTCCTTTCAAAACATTTACATATAAATTTTTAAGTGCCATGAAGCATCGTAAGTACAATTTTTGCAACAATTAGTATTGAGACCTTCATGACTTTACTGTCTGTTGAAGCACGGAAATCACCATGTGCTGCTGGTCCTGTGGCCATTACTCATACAGCTTGCTGCTGCTATCTGTCAGGACATGTGGGTTTTGCATGGTGTTTTACCAGCAGGTGAAATTTCATGAGAATTCAAGTATCCAGCATGATGAATATTGGATGTAAATATTAAGTAGCATTTTACATTATTGCAACTGCCAAACACACATAATTTTATTGTTTTGAAATATTTGTTGATACAAGTGCATATTCAATATTTATAAATATTGTGTATAATTTAGTGCATAATTTTTACATACAAACGTTGTTCATGACGTATAAATCAAATTTTTAGGAAGTAATTTTTATTTTCCATTTTCCAAATTTAATTTCCATACTACTATTATTTTTATTATTATTATCATCATCATCATCATCATCATCATCATCATCATCATCATCATCATCATTATTATTATTATTATATTAATAAATGATGATGATGATGATGAAAATGCAAAGCAACTCAGTGCGTTTTCAAATAACAGCATGTTTGCAGAATTAGGAAGCACATTGCTGCATGACCTGAAATGCTCCTGCTGCAGGTCTCATCAAATGCACTCTGCTAGTTACCTGCTCCCACAGTGCAGCTCACCACACCTTTTACTTACAAGTGTCTAGATATGCTATCACGTTCTCCCAGTGTCCCACGTTAAAGTGTTAAGTTTCAATTTTCTTATTTGAATATTGAGAAAACTACACACAAATAAACTGAAATTTTTATAAAACACTTTTTCGTTAACATTTTACCTCATTTTTGAGCATTGTATACCTTCAATGGATAATCAAATTAACTTTTTCAGAAGCTTCAAAATCTGCTCCTTCTATTGAGATAGTTTTGAAAGAATTTCTAGAGAGTTAATTTTAAACTTAATTTATGAAGTAATGGTAAGAGATAGGAGATTAAAATTATGCTTTAAGAACCAATGTAATGTTGATATGATATGAGCCAAGTTTCACTTTTCTTACTCAGATATTAAAGAAGCTATTCTATGACAAAATCTGGATCTTTTTTAACACTAATATTTTTCAGTGATTTTGCTGCAATGTACCCACTGCATTCAAAACAGGCAAAATTTATATTAGTTTCACTGAAAAGATTGAAGTTCTTACAAGTAAGCTCAGTTTCATTAGTTTAGCGATAATGAAAAGGAAGTATTGTAACCCCAAATTGCATAAATCTTACAGTCTACTGTACAACAATGCTGCATGGAGTCAAACAAACACTATATTTAAAATCTACTTCATTTTTGAAACTACAACTTCACAAAATTTACTTTGAGACATGTGGGACTTGGGGCACAAAAATGTCATCAAAATCTGAAATAATCTCACAAGGGCCCATAGACCACTTGATGTGGAATAACAACACACAAACAAGAAAAATCACAGATCGTATAAGTTAGGAAATAAGCATTTAGTTTTACAAATGTTGTAAATCCTTCAATGGGGCACATTTTACTTTAAATTAATTCTACAACTCTTATTCCAGCTTCAGCAAACATATTTAATATTTCCTTATGATGAAAAATTAATAATAGCAATAGATTATAAAACACTACATTAGTAATGTTTAATAATTTACTGTAAAATTACAATACAATTTGTTGGTCCTAGAACAAAAGTATGATATAACAAAAGTTTATTTTAAATGCTTTCCTTAGGAAAGAAATGACAACTTCATTGACCAATCATGAAAGTTTATTTTACTGTCATGATCAATAGTATCAATAATTCACTCTCATATCTGCATGTGACACAAGTCTTTCTCTCTCTCCTCCAAATCAGATCTACCTACTCACCTACTAGCTCACACTTCTTACTTATACTTCTTAAATCCTTGAAATCAGTTTAAACATTCATTTTAAATACATTAGAGAATAGGAAAAAGGGAAAAATTATATGTGTTTTTGTTATGAAGTACAGTGATCTTCTTATATTAATACCCTTTCTTACTAAACTTGTACTAGTGGCCAATTCATTACATTTCTAGAGAAGAAAAAAGATAAATCTGAAAGAATTGTTTGAGTTTTACCAGTATGCATTCTTCAAGGCTTTTGGCTGGTCCCCAATGAAACATTCCTGTTGAATCATACTTCATTTCTGTTTTCTCAAAGTCAAAGTCTTTTGCCTGATCATCAGCAATTCCTACTTGTAAGCCTCCATTATTATTTGCATTATTTCCACTAGAATTCCGACTTGTGGGCCTGGAACAAAAAACACACAAAAAAAAAGAGAAATTTTAAAGCTTGCAACATTAAGCTGTTTCAACATAATGGTTTATGAGCAAAAGCAGAATGTGCACTAGTCTAGGAAGCTTGTATTTCATAACAAGTGCATAGTACTTTTTGTTAATTCCCCATGCAATTTTAATGTATGTGAATATTGTGTCACTTCTATCTAGTCATTTGAATGCAAAATTAATTTTTTTTGAATTGTTGATTGTCTTTTATCAAAAAATTTTCTTGTAAGTTTTGAGGTGTACTAAAGTGTGTCATTAAATAATAACATATAAAATTGAAACTCTAATTATGATAATATCAGCTTCAAAAGGAATGTTGCTATGGAACACTAGTTATTACAACAAAGTAAAGGATCACACAAATGCTACAATAAATGACAAACTTGATATTTGACTTCAAGAATTTGATACTCTCACTGAATAAATCATCGAGAGTCTATCCAATTATTTTAATAAAATATATTTAATACAAGACAACAAATTGAAAACCTTAAAACAGTAAGAAGATAAGCCATACCAGCCACAGAAAGTTTCTTGCTATTCATAAATGTTAATATCTTAATTTAAAGTATGGCTTATCTTGTTACTACATGTAACTGTTCAAATATATGAAAGGCTTGGAGCACTAATAAGATGAGCCATACTTTGTCCAAAATTGAGACATTAACTTTTATGAATAGTCAGAGGCTTCCTGTGGTTGCAGTTGCGTACCCGGTTACTGCCCTAAGACCATTTAAAATACCATCAAACAGTAAAATGGTAACTATACTTATTTGTGTCTACTTCTACATTCTAATCCTGAATATACAAAAATATTCAAGTAAAAATAGGAAAATGTACAAGACTGTTCTTTTCTATTATTCTAAATATTGTAGAGCATTTAATTAAGACTTCACAGCATTTTGGTTGAATTTATGTGTGTGAAACTTGAACTTCAATGAAGAAAATATGAGATTTTTAAATTTATCTTCGTAACATATTCATATGGAATTTTCTGATTCCAAGTAATTTTTATTAGAATACTCATGGTCCTATGAGCAGAAAGGAATTATTAACATAACCTCACTGGATGAATGCTTGGAAAATGCAGAGAAATGAAATCTATTTCTACTAAGAATTTTGAAATCTTGAATTATGCTGATTTAATAAAATAAGATGAAAAGAATATATTTATTAACTTAAAACTGACAGTTGTTACAGAAAGTGTTCCAAACAATATGTTTCACAGTTTGAAACTACATAAAATTTAGGGGTAAAGAAAAAAAAGCATTATTGGTTTTGTTGTGATTCTCATATTCATTAATTTTTCTCATTCTGCTCCCTATTGATCATAATTACAATGCACACATGTAATTATTCTGTCACAATTTCATAAGATCGATTCATTCATTTTATAACATTGTAGAAATGTACTCTAACTCGTAAGCTTTCATACCACACTTGTAAATTCACAAGTACTTCATAGTATCTAAATCTAAAGAGTGGGTCTGTGGAAAAAACCATGTATCAAAAACAGCTATTAATACATGATAAATACAAATTAAGAAATGAAAATAAGAAACCATACAATCTACTTCCAGCAACAAATAAATATTCTATAACATTCTATGTTGACAGTTATAACATAATAGTCATAACAACATATCTAATATTAAGAATTGTGTTCCCCAAATTTATTGGGAAAACTTCATATTTTACTCAGTTAATTTGAGAGTTCCTTCAATTTTATCAGAATAGTATATTTTCCTCTTTTTTATTCACTTCTGTCTTCCGTTGTCTGCTAATTGCTTTGATGATGGTTATTGTAACTGGTAAGCACAATACATTTGTAAATAGTAGAATAAATTGAATGAATCATTAAACACATGGAAAAATTATATCTGCCTTATTTGTCACTTCTCTTTTGGATTGGAAATGCAGATATCAATGTTTCTATTACGTTATGTAAAGAAGTAAAAAGAAGAGCAACTTGGTTTTAGAGGTAAATGTCAGATATTATCTCTTACCAAAGTACACTTGTTGAACGGTCAAGTGATCAGTGGCACACCCAAGGAGGGGGTTTATGGGTCTTGGGACCCCCTCTAAAGCTGACACATATTCCCAAATACTATTTTTACTAATTTTCCTAGTAATAAAAATAATTCAGTTTCTTCATTGAATACATTATAAATGATTATATATCAACAAATAAAAATAAATTGTAAATACAGCATAAATGAATTTTTTTTATAAAAATGGAGGACACAATGAGACATCACATCTTTAGCCCTACCCCCTTCTAGAAAAATGCTGGAAGATATTTATTATCAAATACAAACATTTCACTACTCAGTAAATGATGTGACTGCTTTTTAAGATAATTAAATAAGACTCACATTGTAAAAAATATTCATTTTCCTAATTGTTCCAAAAGAGAGCAAATTTTACAGAATTTCAAATTATACATCAGGTTCTGAACTGAAAGAATATGGAATACTACACTACTCTAATATATCAAAGTACTATAAGAACTACAACTAGACATTTGAATATTATGTCAAATTAAATTGGATAATTTAACTTAAAAAGAGAACTACTTTGCACCTCTCCAAAAATCTTGCAGAAAATGATTCAAAATGTTTGACATTATCTTAAAAATATACAATAAAATATTATTAGAATTGGAGTATTAATTAGGAAAATGCAATAGGGACATTTGAGATGTCACAAACAACTCAAATACTAAACTGGGATAATTTAAAATATCTATTAAGTTAGTGACCTCAGAAAACATTCCTTGAATAAAGAAATTGTTGTGGATTAGCAGGTAGCAAAGGGGTGGAGCATATTGCTGAAATAATTAGGCAAGGTTGCATTCAATGTTTTTTTCAAACACCCATGGAGAAGAAAAAATGCCAGAAGGAGAAACTTACATCTAACAATCAAAAACCGTATGTAAAAAAATACATGCACTGAAAGTGTTTAGTCGTTAAAAACTAATGTGACAATATGTGACAAATAATAAACAAAATGAGTATGAAACTGCCATTAAAAAACTAAAGTGTATGAAACTGCCATTAAAAAAACTAATGTGACAAATGAATAATAAAATAATCAAATATATAATATAATAATCAAAATGAGTATGAAACTGCCATTGGTTCAATATGATAAACAAAATTCTGATACCCCTAATCTGTAAGTTTCATGGTCATAAATTCCATGGCTTTTTATTAAACTGTTAGTGGTAAGGATAGGTGAAGAAAGGAGAAAAGATACTTGCCAAAAAGAGATAAACTGAGATAATCTTCCCGATGAAAGGAAAATGTATTTCATCGGAAGTGAAATAATAAAATAACTTGTATTAAAAGCAGATCATCAGAAATGTCCTACAAATTATAAAATTGTTAGAAATAAATAATTTCTAATAAAGTCTTGAAATTTAGATTTGGATTCCTCAGATCACTGATTTTGTTTTTATCACATTATATTCACATAATCTTCTTACGAAAAAATTAAAAATATTAATTGGTTTCTGTTACAAAAAATGTATTGAAATTTTTTAAAAATGTTCACATGGTCAAGGAAATATAATCTAAAAAATTTCACTTTGAGTGAGTTGGCAGGAATTTATTTATTTATCAATTATTTTATTGAATATTTTTTGTTTTTTTTAAACAATATTATTCTGCTTTCTCATATTACTGACAACCCTAATATTCTTTAGGGTATTATTTTCTACTTCACTAGAATTCACATGTTTGAATGCAATATGCATCCAAAAATAAATAAACATCCTTATGTTTGTGCAAGTCTCATGCACACGCACCTACCTCTGAACGCATTCATGTACCCATATGCTTAAAGCACATGCATGCACACATGTATTCACAAGTCAAATAAATTCTCATAGAAGAATTTCCATGAATGAAAAATAGGATTTAAACACATTATATTAGTAAACAGTTGTTTAGTAAACAATATAAGAAAACAGTTTTTCCTGGTCATTTATAGACCTATGGTCTTTTGTCAGGTTGAAAAACCATCTGTTCAAATCATAGAAAAGAGTAAAGAGAATATTTGATATGGAACATGATGGCCTTTCCTTTACGCGAGTTAAAAAACTGACATCCACAGGCACAAAGGTATTGGGTAATAAGATATAACATTTAGCAACACAATGTGTTGCGATGACGACAAATGTAATAATTTGTACAATTTCACCTGCCCAATAAAGCACTTGATTGACTTAAAAATATCTGCAGTATATTATTAATAGTATTATTTACATTAAAATTTTTCTCCAATAAGAATTACATGGAGGCAATTTATATTGTTCCCTTTTCATTTGGTTTAAAAAGTTGGAACAGAAAATATTTCATTAAAATGTATGTTATTCCAGGGAACAGATATTCATGTAAATACATATTTTTACAAGAACAAAATGCTTACATTCAATACATTTTATTTAGAGTTTACAAGATGTTTTGAACAAATTGCAACCATTGTTATTTTACATATTTTGCCATAATTACAATTCTTTTTACATATTTTACTTATTTTAAAGTTTAAAATGATTATCTATTTTTTCATATTGATTTTAGGTCCCTGTGTATTAGAAATAATCAAACTAGTCAAGATTTTTTAATAAATTCTTTATTTGGACTTTTTTCATTTATGCAACATTTAAAGGCAATTTTGGCCTCATCTTTAGGCAACAGTAGTGTAAAACAATAACATTTTTATGAATATTAAGATATTCTAAATGCGTTTAAAAATTTTATGTCCATAAAAACTTCATTGTTTTACATTGTAGTTGCCTGAAGATGAGGCTTAAAATGCCTTGAAACATTACACGAATGCAAAAAGTTTAAAGAAACGACTTATTAAAAATCTTGACTTGTCTGATTGCCTCAAATACATGGGAACCTAAAGTCAATAAATAAATATTTATATTTGTATGTATGTATGCATGCATGTTTCTGGAATAATCTTCCTTACAAAGCTATGTATTTCTACTGCATTGATATGCCCACCAAACCTTCTCTGTGAATTGTAACCCCTGCTTCTTGAAAACCACATACTCGGAATATTTGCAAAGCAGAAGTAATCTCATTTATGTATTTCATGTTTCATAGAGCCCATGTGTAACTCAGTTGAAATCTGAGAAATATATTTTGCAGATCATAGTCTTATCATGTTGCTGGATTAGGATGGTAGGGGGTTACAATGCACAGGGGGGTTTGTTTCGCCTTTAAACCCCCCTTCAGCGATTTATCACTGGATACTAGGTGCGACTGTTCACTTATGTGTCAGCTTCTTGTAAACAACATACTACATATGTATTTTATGATATGAATAATACTCTTATGGTGAAGGCTAGTGTTCCATTACTTTTATAAAGGTAGAACTTTCTTTCAGTCACTTCAGTCAGTGAAGGTTTTGGTTTGGAAATTTGGCAGCAATTTTGAATACTGTAATGAAATTTTATTTTAAACATTTTATACTTTTTCTTACATATATGAGTACATATTGTGCTCTTTTTTATTACAATAAATTTGTAGTTCTCAAGTTATTACTAAAGAGGAAGAGGAAATGGATAATATGGAATCAATAGGAAGTGGATTTTTATGTCCTAAAACATTGCCAAAAATGATCAATAAAATGCCCATAAAATGATTTTAAAATGCTCTAAAAACAAAAATGATTTTAAAAAAATTTGATCAAAACCAGTGATGAACAACTCAAGCTGTTGGATATATTACTGAAGTATTCGAGGCTTCTTCCTTTTGTTCAAGTGAACTCAGCTTGTAAACTTTAGGTTTGGACTGTTCTTTACAAGGAAATCTCTGCCTTTATTTATTGCAAAATTGGCTGAACTGACAATAACACCAATAGGTATCACAGGAACCTTAGATTACATAGTATTCACAACAGCTGGCATTACAATATATGAGCGAAGAAATCAAATAGGCTACTCTGATGAATGTTTGTTATATCTCATAAATATTATTTGAAGCAAATACCACTAAATTGATATTAAAATTGATTAAATAAGTGAAAAATGCATTAAAAAAATGTAAAAAGGTAAAAAATGACTTATTAGATGAAATCGATGAAAAATGCACAAAAATTAGTTATAAAAATGGGTCATTTCCTTTTGCCATAACATAAAATTAATTTCTATACTAAATGACATTGTTCTAAAGTGAGAAAGAAAAAAATGACATTTCATTATAATCCAGCCCCTAATTATCAAATATTCTTTGTCAAGTTAATAATTACCTCTATTCTATTTCAAATTGAGGGATACATTTTGTCTTATCTTAAAGTGGATCATTAAAAAAAAAAAAAATTCTGATCTTATGGTGCAGGGATATCCTAGGTGTGTACAGGTGAGTGAGTGAGACTGAGGGAGTGAGTGTATGTCTGAGAGTGGAAGGGAGGGAAGATATGCACATGCATGTTTTTGCTGAGTTGCATAAGAAATGAATCATACTGGCTAACATCTGGCAAAAATATTGGCTTTAATTATTTTATTTTACTACCATTACTTTCAAATGTATCTTCAGTCACTATGCTAAGCAAATAATCTCAAACCCTGATTGGCAATCAATCCCAAGAGCATAGAATTAAGAGATCTTTATTAATGTATTACTCAGAGATTCAGCAACACTTTTAGAATCTTAAATTCTATTAAATTCAGGAGATCTCATCCTAATGATCACCTTTATAAAGGAAAATCCCTTCCCAATGGAACAAACTTTTTGAACTACTTTTAATGTTCATAAAATCAGTGTATTTCAAGACTTCCACATCAGCAACATCTAAATCCCTGATTAATAAAACAGCACATATGTCTGTGAGTGGAAGGGAGCATTTCTTATATTATTTGTAACAGTTGCATAATATACTTCAACCTGCAAAAGTGTTACCAACCTCCTTAGGTATAGCAGGCTTTAAGCACATCTAACTGCAAAAAATGTCTCGGGCCGAAATACAATTTTCCCGATGCTTTAAAAAGAAAGATGAATAGGTCCAACTCTATTTTCAAAACAAATTTACAAGACATTTTTTGAAGATCTGAATTTGAAAAACAGATTTCTTTAAGAAAAAAATTTATTTTCAATATTGTAGTTGAAAGATACAAAAAAAATTTTTAAACTTTTCCAATTTTCAAAAATTCAGTATTCAATGAAAATAGGATCTACAACATTTTTATAAGCATACTTTGCTTAAATGGAGAAAAAAATTAAAGCTGGAGCTAATTTTCAGAAAATTTTGAAAACATTAGAGGCTAAGGTAAGGTCTCCGCAAAAATCAAATACATTTCAAATTTAAGGGGATGATATATCAGCCAGATAGATCAGGAAATATAAATTTTGGTGAAAATACTGCCCACAGTTAAGCTTCTAGTTCACAGCCAGACACAGAGATTTTGCAATAAACCAATTTTTCAATATCAAGGAGCACAAAAAATGGATTCTGACTACACAATATGTTGGTGAAAGTTATTATCGACATTTAGGTGCAAGAATTACATACACTTCCTGTATCAGGAACCCATAATACAAGTCGTTCTATCAAAAAATTGCCATTCTTTGCTGTAGCATTACAATACTTTCTCTGTACTACGTCAGTACGTTGAGGGTGTGACAGTAAAAAATGAGAGCATAGAAATTAATATTACTGTCAATTAAAACATACACAGATAATTCTTTTATATGTATGATAAATAACATTGTGTAGTCAGAATATATGTTTTGTGGATCCTTGATAGCAAAAATTGGTTTATACAAAACCATCTATTTGTCCGTCCATCTGTCTACTTGTAAACTATGCTTGTGGCTATAGCATAGGCAGGATTTTCACTACAAATTGATATTACCTGATTGATCTGGCTGATGTCATGGCCCCTTGAATTTGAAACAGGATATTTTGATTTGTGGAGGTACATTACATGAAGTCTCAAGGACTTTTTCAACATGTTTTCCAAAATGGCTAAGAATTTTTTCTTTAAAATTTTTTCTCATATAGAACAAAGTACATTTGTAGAAACAGTGCAGACCCAACTTTGTGTAACACTGAAATTTACAAAACTGCTAAAGTTTTTTGTAGGTCTTCCTAAAACTAAATTATTGAAGAGAGATTTTCTACTTAATGAAATCTTTTCCTCAAACTTAGATCTTTAAATGAGGTCGTGTACATTATTTTTTTCAAAATACGAGTTTTCATAGAATTATGCGAAAAATTAAGATAATTTTAAAAACAATGTTTTCTCAAAAATTACTCCATTTTCTTTTAATTTTTTCTTGAAGAGCGTGTAGTACACTTATCAAAATGATGCAGGTCCAATTTTTGTTAAACTCTCTGAATTTCTGAAAATTGCACATGTTACAAATAATGAAAGAAATTAAAAAGTTTTAAAATCATCAATTTAATTTATTCTCTTTCAGAAGTAAATATGTAGTATGAGAATCAGTGTAGATGGTCTAAGTTGTATTTTATGAATGCATGTAAAAACATTCCAAACCCAAGTGCTCTATTGACCTCCTGAAGTTTTTTATGAAACTATAACTTAATATTATAAATTTTATCAGCAAATTATTATCCTCTAATCCATATGTTTGACTTTCAGTACATTGTTTTAATGACTTCTAACAGAAATATTTTTATTTGATGATGAAAAAATCCTTTCAAGATCTTTTATATAAAATATTGCAGGTAAGTTGACCAAAACTGCAATGTTCTTGCTCCTGATAATAAAAACATAAATGAAAGAATGCAACATTTATTGTAATCAACTGGCTTACAAAGAAATATCAAGCTGAAACAAAACAAAATTGAAAGCTAGTGAAAATGCTGAACTAAAGTCTCTAGAGCTACAAGTCATGCACCAACAACAGCTAGCAAAAGTCACTACATAGTAGAAATAATGTGAAAGATCTAAAATTCTAACAGTTACAAGAAGTGTTAAGAGCTGGAAGCATACATGAGCTTTTTGACTTCATAGGCAAGATGATAGCCAGCATATGAGGTGTCCTCTTGAGGCCTGAAATGACATTAAATATCACTAATCCCATAGTCCACTCTAAACAATGGAAATGTTAACACGAAAAAGAGACTGAAATCTTCATGAATTCATCTTGGATAACTCTATCTTTGCCTATCATCATTTGTTAGTTCATGCTCAGAGAAAAACAGCACAACAGATTTGAAGCAATTGTGACAAAACAAAAGAAAAAGAGAGGTTAATGTTATATACAAAATTAAACAAACATAAAATATCAGAAACACTGAAAAAATTGAAAATTGATTTTAGATAGAAGTGAAAAAGCATTTCTGAAAGTTTCGATGTGCAAAAGACTCTGACAGATTTAAACTTCTCAGTCAAGTATGTTTTTGGAAAAAAAAAATTAAAGAAATTCTAAACATCATTTTTCCGACATCAATACTCCAGGTCAGGTAAAGAAATACATTTTTGTTCTTGTGTCATCATTACATCGTTTTTTATTTAAACTCACATCAACAACAAGGTTATTTTACATTACACCTTGTTTTCAAAGAAAATCAAAAGTAACATCTGTGTCTATCCTGCCTTATTTAATCAGGATTGAAATTATTATTAATCATTTCATTTCACAGTCTTATTCAGGTACATCATTGACAGGAAAGAAAAACAATTGCAGATGAATTTTCAGTATTAAAAAGATGAGTAGAATTATATATATTAACTGATTCATAATTACATTGTATTACTGAAAATATGTGTTCAAAAAACACTTTTTTTAAACAACAAAAAATAATTTTTACTAAAGAAGTTTAAGTAAAATGATTCAATATTATTAAACACAACTAGATACTTCACATAATGAATGCATTTTTACAGCTGTCTCAATAACTGAGCTTCACTTTTGACTATTACAGCAACTACAATGACGTTACTAACAATTCACTGAAAAAATGTTTTAACTTCTTTCTAGAAAACTTTATATTGATTAAAGAAACTAAATAAAGAATGATTTTTGAAGGGGAATAGTTAATTGAAGTAAAGTATTATATCTTTTCTTGTAGGACCAATTTTCATAAGAACCAGAGATTTTCAAACTTAATTAGTGTATTATTAAAAAAGACCTCTTTGCCAACAGAAACAATGTCATTCTTATTTCAAGATACCCAAGTCTATCATATATTAAATACCAAATAATTTTCAACCTTTCCATTTCTGATTATGGTTAAATGTTAAGTTTTAGATTTCAAAAGATGAAACTAAAGCCTTTTCATCTTTCTTCAATTTTTAATTTTTTTTTATTTATTTATTTTTTTTTATTTTATTTTTTTTTTAATTTTTTTTTTTTTTTTTTTTTTTTTTAATAACCTCTATACACTTCACAATTATTTTGCAAATGATAGTTGAAAATCTCAACTCAAAATTATCCCTATTAACTAAAATACTATTTTCATTTTCAACATAATTAAGTTTCAAAATCAAATCATATCTTGTAGAATTGAGAACATACAATCTAGATTTAATATTAGTGGATATTAAATCCTTTTAATGACATGGATAAGAATTCTTAATTTTTCATTATACAGAAAAGAAAATTTACCAATTTTCCTTTACCACAACATTCAAATTTAGTTCATTTTATTATCCTTTAATGATTGACTCACACATACATGTTAAATAAAGAGATTCAAATGAATTGGCCACAGATGCTATTTGAATTACATATTTCACCAGTTAGCAATTACATGCAATAAAACTTAAAATAATGTTACAAGAAGAAATTTTGCTTTTAAAAGAATAATGTTTTACAAGTAATTTCTTATGAATGGCCTTCAACAAGTTGCTCTTACAAATTTTAATGTTTGAGTTTATCTGTATCTATTGGATGATAAATTAGTAATATTTTGAAATGTTCTCTTTTTGATACAAATACTATCACAGCAAATAAGAGGTCCTATGATCAAATTTCAATCAGATTATCCTTTAAATTCTCTAATTAGTTTCAAGAAACTTGAGCTTAATAGCTAGGATTCGTTCTTTTAAAACTTTCTCATATTTGTAGTTTTTTTTAGGGGGGTATTTAAAGTCGCATCAAGATCTAGGTCATCAGCGACTATTATTGGTGTTAACGTTATGGTAAATGCGAAGATGATGGTGATGATAAGGGGTGAAAGGACAAACACAATTACAACCATGCCAAAGACAGGACTCGAACCCGCGACCCTTCAGTCCGAGATCACTACGACACTACTGCCTTAGCGATCTCAGCCACCAGATCAGCTAAATATTTTTAGAGATACTCATTATTTATCTTTACAATTTCTCCATGTATGAAATTCTGAATGCATGATCTGATACATATATATTCAAAATTATTACTCATGTCTATTTTATTGCTCGTTCATTTTTTATAACTTGTAAATAGATATAATCTTCCCTTCCTTTACTCATAAGTTGACTCAACTGTACAATAAGGTGTTGATTCACCAAAGATTATTGAAATATTGAAACCAGGTAATCATTTCAACCCAAAGAAAATAAAACTCCTTTAATGCAAAAAGTAAAATCACAAATTTTTCAATCATATTTTGCCCAGCAGTAATTACATTAGATCTGAAAATTTCCAACCACAGGCTTTTGTGAAAATTTCATTATGGATTCCATTCACTTTCTTTTCAGTCTCTTATGTTTGAATGTGCTCATAAACTATCTCTGGTATTGTACATTGTCATGTTAATGAGATAACCAGACTTATTTTTTGTTAAAAGAAATGCTTTCACAATACAAAGAAAATAATGAAAAACTAATCTCCAAATATTAGAGTAATTTTAATTTTCATTCTGATAAGTGATGTTCAAGAAATGCTTTTCCTTATTCTGTGCATTGTCATTGTCTCACTCTCTTCTTGGAACAAATTTCTTGACTTTTTTGAGTTTTCCATTTTTACATTATAAGATTTGTAGAGAATTTCACAATATTTAAAGAAAATTGTAATAAAAGCAAGAACTGAGTCTCTTTTGCTAATGATGTTCTCTGAATTTGCCATAAAAAGAGAAAATTAACACTATAGTAATAATAATTTTAAAAAAATTGTAAATAGTTCTTCAAATCATTCTAAGGAATCATTTCTCATTATATAATCAACTTATAAATATCCCTGACTTCTAAATATTCTTCTATTAATTCCCTGATTTACTCCTGACTTTTTATATCAATGAAACACAACTTTTGTCCTGGTTTTCCAGAAAGTGGCTAGCTTCTATCAATTTAAGAGCAACACAAATACTAAATGTTATGTAATATGTGGGTCATTCCACATCAAATCGCACAAATTGAAGGAAAATTTGATTTTGACAACGCACATTTTTAAACTTTTTCTTCTGTGAAGAGTATTAGCAAAAACACGTGTTTTTCATTTTTTCCCAAATTTTTTTTTTAAAACTATATTTTTTTTCAAATTTTTAAAAAAACGTTTGCATAGCGTATTATAAATTATAAATGTATATAATAACCATTACCAATAGTTAGAATGTTTTGGTAATTTATGCACATTTTTAAGCTTTTTACTGAGGTTTTGATAGATGTTTGCAAAATGAACAAACATAAATTATTTCATTAAAATCAATCTCACAGTAATCAGTGTTCATTTCGGCAAATGTTGAATTAATTGCTGGGAAATTTCATTCTAGATTGATATCAATGACATACTGATTGACTGATATCAATATAATTGGCAATTTTGAATTGTAAAACACATCAGAGTGCTGTTGTAACTTATCCATAATATTCAAAATTCTTTATTATTTATATCTGAGGCACAACAAGCTTTACATATCAGTTTGGATAACATGCTTTGATACATTTTGTATTGATTTAATTAACAAACGTATTATCCTTTCAGCAATGTAGAAGAAACGAACAGGATGACCTAGAAGTTCACAATGAAATTTCACACCTTTTAGAATACAAATTTAAATTCTTGCAACCGAACACAAACTCAAATACAGAAATACATTTCTAAAGCTCGAGTGCTATAATTTAAAAATTAATTAGCAATTTTAATTAATAATAAAATTTAATTAATAAACATTAATTTGGCATAAACTACTATCATAAACTGCTGGTAAGAAACATCTAATATTTGATTTTTTATCTAATCATCATCAAATATTTCATCTAATCATTCATCTAATATTTCTAATTTTAAATAAAATACGGTAAATATATAACATATACTTTAACGACAACAACCATTTGTTTTAACATTTCAATAGGAACAAGAGATCTTTCTGAAATGGTTAGATATATGGAAATGAAACTCCCACCAATAGATTTTATAAGAAATTATTGCAAAAAATACACCAATTTGAAAAAGAAAAACCACTAATTAAATTCTCCATCCTCACAGTTCAATTATGGAAGATAACATGAAATTCCTTTAATTAGAGTTTGTCATTTTTATCATTAATAAGAAAAAAATTATATTTCTATTGAGGTTCGTCTCAAAAATGTGATATAACAAAATAAATAAATAAATAAATAAATAAATAAAAAAAATCAATTGTCTTGCTTTATGAAAACTCACAGTGTTCAAAGCAAATTCTTAATGGCATTCCTCATGAATAATTTGGTACAAATTTTTCATTATATTCTCAACCATGACCTAACAAGAAAATTAACGGGTCTTAATATTTTTTTTATTTTGATGTAAATCATTATTCACCTAATCTGAGAAGAAACTGATATGTGGATTCAAAACTGAAAATGAGCAGACAAATTGATATTTTTAGTTCTATGAGCTTCATATTACTTTACTCTTGTATTCAAGAAATGAATAATCTTTTGAATGAATGCATATACTGTACTTTATGCACATGATTAGTTGTTGCCCCAGTTTTATGTCATTACTGTTTGAAATGATCATGGTCAACCCACATTAAACATTTGAATTTTTGAACTAATAATAAGAGTGTGAAACATTTTACGTTCTAATGTTCCTTATTGTGAGCAATATTTGTGAAAATCAACATTTCTGGACATTGTGACTTTTGTCCATAATATCATCAAATACATCCTCAAATTGAATTTCTTACCTACTTTTGGATATACTGTACTTACTGAGAATGGAAACTACTTTTGCTCGTCTTCTCTCACCAACGTTATGTGGTTTAAAAGTAAAGAATGAATTGATTTGGCTAACATAATAAGACTAGTGTATTTCATAAGCAAGTACAAGAAATATGGCGTCCTTTGGCATAAGTATATTTGTAAGGCGCTGTGACGCTTCGCTATGTGTGTCCAATTTCATGATGAGGCTCTGACCTTTGCCCTGTGTGATTAACATAAAGCATCCTCAAGTCTGTTGAATGAATAATTGACATTGAAATTTGTACGCCACAAGTCTTTGATGATGGCACCGCTGTAAGCATCTCCCTTCATTTCCTACAATATTCACTAAATTCATACAAAGGGACATTTTATTTTAAGTGGTCCACAATGAAATAAATTGGTCACCTGATCATCTCAGTAAAAAGTAATTCTTTTTATATAAATTCCTTTATGTTTTGGTTGTTTAAAAAAAATTTAAACTATCTTATTGTATGTGGTTGACAAAAGACGGCTATTTTTCACGTTTGTAGACAATTACGGTTTTGTAAATTACTAGGTGTGATTCAGTGATCTCTGGCATGCAAATGAAAATGTTATTTACCTCCTTAATATGTTTTATCTGGATTATTTATTTATTTGGAACCAAAACTATCAAATGCAAATTTGTTAGTTTCAATTGTTGGTTGGTTAATGAGGCGCATCAACAGCGTTGGTAGTTTGTCCCATAAGTGTAGTGCATGTTTCCCCCCGTGCGGTGGGACCGCCCCAGCTGGGACAAGCTCTAAGCTCCCGACCAGTCTCCCGGAATATGTGGTAGTGTTATGCATGTTAGTGTAAGTGTGTGTGTAAGGGGTGATGATAGGACAAAGGAAGAGGAAGGAAAGATCAAGTGCAGCCCATGTTCTGTTTGTTAGGGTACTGCTCCGGCATTTGCCTAGTGTTGATTGGAGAAACCACAGAAAACTACCGATCAGAGCAGCCGGCCGCTAGAATTCTCCTCCAGACAGTGACTGAATTCGACCTAGCTGAAAAGCTAGTGTCGAAAATCCTGCCACCATCAGGACTCAAACCTAGGACCTCCCGGTCAGAGGCGCTGCAGTGACATCAGTTGATGCCCTGAGGATACCACTCCCGGTACTGCATCAGTTTGGTATCATAGTGATTTTTAACGTGTAAAAATTTCAATTTTAAATGAGGGCCCCCAACAGAGATATTAGGAGTTGTCCCTAAATTACATAAAGCAAATTTGGAGTATTCTGAATACCCCTCTCATCCTAGTACCACACCTGCAACTCATGGTTCCCCCCAAATAATTATGTAATGCTTGTGACAAGACCCCCTCTTCCATTTACAGTACGTAAAATTATATTATATAACAGTAAAAACCATTTGTATGAGTTATGTTTGTAATATATTTTAAATTTATGATAATTAAAGTTAGAATTAGCTGATGATCCTGCCACATATAACAATAAGATAACAGACAATTTTTGAGTGAAGGAAGGATGCACAGGTGAGACAATTTCTGACAATAAGCCGGGCATCCACTGTCTTGGATGATGCATGGGTGAGAGACTATTATGCCAATTTGTCTTCTAGAATATATTACAGATTGGTTCGAATATTTTCTTCATAATCTCTCAGATTCAAACAATATACAATTGATGAAAAAATATTTCTGCTTATTGTACAATTACATCACAAATTTTAAAATTATTGACATTTTTAATGTAATTTGTTAATATCTTAATGTTTTATTGTGAGACAGAATAAAAGTAATTATTTCAACAAAGGTTGAAAAAAAAAGTTATGTAATACTCAACTAATTACACAGAGTAACACTACCTCAACAGAGTAACACTACCTCAAACTCCTTCCCTCCTCTATAGTGTTTTGTAATTTATGGGCAATACCTTAGGTACCATTGAACATTTGGATAAAAATCCAAAATTCCAATTTTTAGCAGGGGTAATCCTTAAGTGGTGTGCTGCTAATCATTGATATTTTATATAAAGTAGATACAATTAATATGTTTAAATGCATAGAAATATTCAAGGCCATGTCTCTATTCCTTCTTTGAAATATTACTCTGAAAATCAAAATATGTTGATTGGTTTCCATAGTTTTGGTTGCAAATATTACCAGTATCAAAATACATTAAGTAGGTAAATATCACTTCAATTTGCATGCCCGAATTTTCTGAATCCAAAGCTTTTTATTTAGAAAAGCTACAACAATCTAGCGCATAGTAATTTACAAAACCGTAAATGTCTACAAATGCAAAAATTGGTGTGCGGCTTAAAACAAAAATTGCCGCTATTTGTTAACCACAAATAACAACAACAACAATAATAATAATAATAATAATAATAATAATAATAATAATAATAATAATAATAATAATAATAATAATAATAAAATTAAAAATGGTTTTGAACAACCAAAACAAGAGGATGTGCAAAGTAAGGAGTTTTTTTTTCGAGATCATTGAGTGATTAGAGATGGACAACTTAAAATGAGTTAACCCCAAATCATTGCCTTACATATTGTTTTGTGCACCTCAAAGGATGTAGGGTTGACAAAAGACTTATGAATATTTACAATAGTTAGGTTGGCAATGGATTTCATAAAACTAAATGTGAATGCCACATAGATTCCCTGAAAGTAAACTTCAGCCTTACTTTTTGTTCTCAGATTCTCCAAGTGGGTAATTTTTAAGATCATATCAATTACAATTTAATTTTTGAAAGTGAGCAATTATTTAATTTTTCTTTAAATTCAAAATATAGTAATTGAATTTATTCTGTGTCATGATACTTTAAAACTAAATAATTTCAGTAAATGCGAATGACAAAATTATATTAGCATTATATGTTAACAATCGTTATAGAGTAAAATCAAGTTTTCAATTCGGTGAAATTGGGTCATTTTTAAAACAGCATCAATTACAAATTAATTTTTTGAAACTGAGCAATTGTTTAATTTTTCTTCAGATTCAAAATATAGTATTTGAAATTGTTCTGTGTTGTGATACTTTAAAACTAAATAATTTCAGTAAACATCTATGACAAAAGTACACAAGCATTGTATGTTAACAATGGTTACAGAATAAAGTCAAATTTTCAATTCAGTGGATCAACATTTTGAGGTTCTGGAAAATAACTCTACAAAGAGTTATTTTTCAGTTGAATTGTTTTAGAATGTGCAAGGATAATGGGATACAAATTAAAGCTATATTTATTTTGAAATATTGAAATGCTCACCTGTTGTAACCTTGATTTGGTGTTGTTACATTATCTGGGGTGGTTCGATTGACAGTGGGTTTCACCTTATTCACTTGCTTAGTAGAATTTACCAGAGCTGATGTATTTCGATGATTTTTCAGTACTACAGAGAAAATGTTGTAAGTGAAACAGATATGACCGGTAACAAAATATTGGATCATTTATATAATAATATAAAATTTCATCCAATAGTTATATACTACTACAAATAACACAAGTACATAATATGTAACACCTTTTTAATACTGCATATGATTTGAAAATATCAAAATAAAAGGTATTTCAATGGTATGTTTCATAGTGTATTTATGCATAATGCGCCCTCAATACTCACACATATCATCCTTATCCTTTCCTCCTTCACCTGAAAATTACAGAAGCAGTATTAAAATAACATGTCAACATTCATGCAGATAGGAAATGAAGGGCATAAATTTATAGATGAAAGTAAGAGAGTAAACAATAGGGAAAAAAATAAGAGAAAATTTCACTGATGGTTAGAATAAGCCACATAAAACAATGGATGGTGTTCTGCAATTTTACATTTACTTTTCTCTGTACAATTTGTACCAATGTACATCACTGTTGTCTTTCATTAATTCAAATTTAGTTGGTTACTTTCATCCACATCAGTAAGTACATGAACTGATTCATAGTAAAACTATTGATTCAAATGAAAGTTACACAATCTACTACATAGGATGCATGTTGTGCAGACAAACATGCTTATTTAGAAGGGTGAACATAAATGCAAGTTTATACGGAATCAAATTAGAATAAATTAGGTCATGTCTTGTCTCTTAATTCTGTCATGTCAGTACATTCCTTATCAAGGAATAGGGAAAGGCTAACTACAGAATATTATAAGGTGGTAAATCTCAGCATTGACACTCCATTATAAAACATTAGCAAACAAATAGAAAAAGAAGAAAATAGTATTCTATTGGGCTAATCTGAATAGAATTATATTTTATATTGAAGGAATATATGGAATATTTTTTGCCACAAATTCTCTTTTCCTTCTCTCTTCCTTACAGTTTTATTTTTAAATTTAAATGAGATGTTTTACTTAAAAAATATTATATTTTCTGCATTAATTAAATGATGATTTAATGAATAGTATTTCAAATTTGATTCATTAATTTCAATTGCCATTGAAGTATAAATTTTTAAAATTCAATATTTTAAAATAGTTTTAATACTTTTCTAAGAACTATATCCAAATTGTTAAACTATAAAACCAATTAAAACACAAAGGTTTTGAAACACATTCAAAATCCATCTTAATTTTTTATTATAATGCCTGTGATAACTAGCATAAAACTTTTATTCTTCCCTCAATAATATCAAGAAATACAATAGGATAAAATTTATAAATTTCTTTAATTGTATGTGAATAATATTCTTCAAAATTATATTTCTAAATGATTGTTAGATATTCCTCAAATGAACTATCTTATAAGAAACAAAAGTATTCGATTTCATAAGCGAAACAAAAGTCTCATATTTGATCATGTACCACCAGCTAGATCAATATCTTACTAGTAACGTTGCCATAGTTATACAAACTCCATCAAAGAATGGAGTTAGAGATTAAATAAATATCATCATCAAGTATTCAAATAATATAAGAATGTATTGTAGTATAATTTGCATCAACCTATTAATGAAAATTGAAACCCAACATTTCAAAACAACACTGAAACTAGGACACAAGATTTTATAATTATTGACATATGTAATAAATAAAATTGAATGAATGGTGAATAAAGGTGAATAAAGCCCTGCCAAAGATGGATTTTACTTGGCAGAACATGGTCATCATCTCACAATAATATCATATTTCTTGGCATTTCAAAACTGAATTTATCAGCAATGAATTCAAATCATATCCATGAACCCAGAAAGTCACTGTTGCAATCTCTAAGCTACTTAGCACCTTAAAAAATGCTTTCATTACATTCATTTTAATAAAAGTTAATATCCTTAATTTTCAGTTACAACATTAATTGAATAATACATTTATTTAAATAATAAATATGTAATAAATAATAATAAATCTCCTTTAATAACATAAAAACTTGTGTTCAACTTATGTTTAACTTTTCATCTTTAATATTATCACAACTATTTCACTAACATAATCGTCATTGAAATCAATTCTTGACATGGTTTAACAAATATTTTTGTAATTGCATAGTTCAACAACATTCAGAGTGAAAATGATATAAGAAGCAGCATTAGGAAAATAATTGCTGAAGTGATATACTGAAATTGAATCCAAAAACACTTTTCAGGTATTAAAAATGCTAATCAATTTGTCAATAGAACTTTTTCTTAGTCATAATAATAATAATAATAATAATAATAATAATAATAATAATAATAATAATAATAATATATGTAAATCATCAATACAGATAATCCCATTCTGTTCTGTGCAGAACACCATCCTAAAAATCATTTTACAGTATTTTTTTAAAGGCAATGCTTTCCTCTTGCAACAAAGGACAGGTGTAAGTAATTTCAAGTAATATTTCATTATAATTATACACACATACCCAAAACAAGAAAAAAATTAGGAAACTCTAAGCACTTTTTCTTTTTAAAATGTTTAAATTATGACAACCAATAGGAATATTTAAATTATTAAAAATTATTATTTTATTTCCATTTTTTATCTCTTCAGAGCAGAAAACATTA
Source organism: Teleogryllus occipitalis (assembly GCA_011170035.1). Classification (NCBI taxonomy): domain Eukaryota; kingdom Metazoa; phylum Arthropoda; class Insecta; order Orthoptera; family Gryllidae; genus Teleogryllus; species Teleogryllus occipitalis. The sequence goes on from BLKR01000974.1 coordinate 67,075, forward strand.
ATTATTTTTATAAAGGACATAAATATTCTAGATTATTTTAATCACCTTCATTTGCCATATATTTTTTAAATCATTAATCACAGTTGTATTAAGATTTATACTATCATAAAAGTCTTTGTGAGTTTTGCTTAATAGAAACAAACTTCAAAATTTAAAACATCTAAATATAAATCTTTTTAATTTTGCATGTGATGTTTGATTAGATTTCAGTAAAACAGTATTTCTTATTAAAATACAAAGTACTCATTATAAGAAAATCATTTCAATGATTTCTATCAATCAATCAAATCAAAGCAATAACCATTTATATTACCAGATACCATACTAATATCAAAGAATTAAACATCTTGATTTTAATAATTCATAATTTTTAGTTAACTATTTCTTTTGTTGGTTGACAATAAACTTTTGTCAACAAAAGTAAGTTGAGAATAAAAATAATACATGAAAAAAGCAGTTGATTTGTAGCTTTGTGAATATTTTTTGCAACAATTATGTCAGGAAAATTATGTGCTTAAGTTATAAAAATAAATTCTGTATCAATACATCTCTTTGTATGAAGGAAGTAATAACAGTATTCTCCAAACAGTATCTTTTTTACATTTTTCAAATGGTTTAATAACACAATTAGCAGAAAACTGAACACGGCTGAAAATGATATTCTGAGACACTTTCCGATATTTAAAATCAGTTCCTTTCATCTTACCTTTCTCCATTTTTGGCTAATGGATATTCTCTTTCAATAACTCAAACTTCAATGAATAATGCATTTCTTCAAAATGTATATAATTTTTCAATCATGCATTTAATAAGGATTACTATTCTAACATTTATGGGTGGTCTATACACACTATACACATTCATTGTCTGATTATTGATGCAAATTCCATATCTTTTATTTTCCACAAAAAGAAATAATTGTCATTATTATTTTTTTCTGCAGTAGAAATCAGATATCATGCTATTGAAGCATCACCATAAAATACATAACATGCTTATTACTGGAGGCTTTATAATGCAACTTCAAAAGTTCATGAACTGTCTCTTTTAATAGTAGAGTAGCACCATGTCAAACAGACTTAAAAGAACATTTTATGTTACAATGATTGAAAAGTTCAGAACATAACTCACATTGCAACTGTAATATTTTGTACACTTCTATGATGCATTTTGAATAATTCACAGTAAATTTTATTGGGGGACAAAAATAAGGGTTAAAAATTTTTAAACAATTATGTATATGCAATCTTCCAATTCAATTTTTACGAAAGTAAGTTTTCCCTTTGTTGTTAAAAAAAAAGCATGTTCACAGATGTGCCAAAATATTTAATAGTACTTGGTGAAAACAATGCAAAAGCAATTAATTTGTCAGTATCATAAAAGATGTTGACAAGTGTCTCTCCAAAAATACAAACAACAGGAACTCTGAAGAGCATTTTGTAGAGTACGAAAAGTAACAAGTATTTTCTTGCTCAATGAGAAAGAGTAGGACGTGTATTTATCATTTCTCTAGACTTTTTTACCAATCTTTTGTATGCTCATTATGTAATAAACATTCAAATTGATTTGCTAATCAGAAATATTGGCTTGATTAAAAACTAAGTAAAGAAAAATTTAACCTTCTTTTTCAATTATGTCCAAAATGATGGTTTATTATTTCATGTTAATATTGATTGTTAACAAATACTCCAAGAGCACATATACAAATATAATTCAATGTGAGACAATGTAGATTAGAGTTGCAACCCCTTTATTAAGATATCTATATTTTTATCTAAATGACATAAGCAAATGAGAGTGAATGATAATTGTTGCTTTCTCTGCATGAAAAAAGGGGTCCAGAAATCAATTCTTTAAACTAATTTAAAACTATATATTAATGTCTGTTTTGTGACCTTTTTAATTATCACTACAGTATCACAGTAATCATACATTTTTCTGGTTATTACAGTGATATTAATTTTGATGAATAGATTTGCTTCTATTTCCTCATGCTAAAAGACAATACAAATTTTTTAACTCCACTAATGATAAAGAATTTTCTCAAAAGCTATAGAAGATTTTTCTTCAAGATCTAAGACATTATATTAAAACTTTTACTACAAGAATTTTAAATAATGATGTGAATTAAATCCTGAGAAAGGCATTCAATGGGAAGGTCAAATAATATTTTTAACTGTGTAAAACTTTAACTTTGTAAGAGAATGAAGAGTATTGCCAATCATTCCATACTGATTTGATTTTGGTTTAATAAATAAATAAATTATTCTCTACAAACTCTGTTTTGCAATTTCTTGCTATTTGGTTTGAAAAGTAATAATTCGGGTCTTCAGTACAATATGCTCAAACATCGGTTTTTCTTTAACCCCATTTTATTTACAAATTTTGAGAAAATTATTTAGATGTATAGTCGCTATTTGGTTTGAAAAGTAATAATTCGGGTCTTCAGTACAATATGCTCAAACATCGGTTTTTCTTTAACCCCATTTTATTTACAAATTTTGAGAAAATTATTTAGATGTATAGTCGTAACAAAGAAAAAGGTGGAAAAAGAAACATTTGCCATGAGTCACAAAAAAGGAAATTTCTATTTTCTCTCATGTGTACAATAATGATGATTGTTAGAGAAACCATTAACTTGCAGAAAAACAAGTATTCAGGAGCAGGTAAATATAACGTTTTTATTCATCGTCAAAATTGCAATTATTCAATTCTTAAAATTCTAAGATTTTACCAAAAAATGAGTGAGGACTCCCATACCTTACTTGTGAGAGAGAAGTAACTGCAAACATATAAAAAGGGACATCAATAGGAAATTCATTTTTTTCATTGTTATTGAAATAAAAAAGTAAGCACACAAAACAATTCCTTAAAGGAAAACAATACACCTTGGATCTTATAGAAGTTTTAGTTTGTTTTCTAGTTTTAAAAAAACCAAACAAATTACATTGCAAATAATATAGCTTGAACAAAAAAGTGATTTCAGCAATGAAAATAGTATATTACCAGGAATAAATAAAGATTAGAGTTTACCATTTAACCACAAAATAATTTTGGACCACAAAATAATATATTAATATAAAGCCTGTTATCAAGTTTAAATTTTGTATGTATAAGTAAATTTTAAAAACTTCAACTGTGTGACAGAATCAAGAGTTTTGCCCGGCATTCAATACTGATTTGATTTTGGTTAAAAAAATAAATACAATTCTCTACAAACTCTGTTATATAATCCCTTGCTATTTGGTTTGCAATATTATTAAATTTTAAAAAACTCAAGAAGTTTTGAAATAATATATTTGATGAAATTTTCGCCTGTAAATTTAAAATTAAAACATAAAGAATGATGCTCATGTGTTTTTATTTCCTCTTCTAAATTGTGAGAAAAAGTATTCAGATGATTATGCATTTATTGAATTGATGTCAAAATACTCTAAGTGCTACAATAACAAAAACTTGTTTGCACAATTAATAAAAATATTTTAAAATATTTTTTCATATCCACATAAATAAGATAAAAGATAGCAGATTGAAGCATGCATTTACAAACATCCACACACTTTAGAAACAAAATGTTGAGCTATCAGTAATAAATTTTAAATACTTTTTGTAGATTAAAAAGAATTTTACCACAACACATTAGAATTAGAAACATTGTTCATTAATTCAATATCTAGGCATAACAAATAATACTTCAAATAAGATTGACGTATTCATGAAGAGCTCCTTGGAACTTTGTTGATTCTTATTAAAGGGCTGAACTGAAATCATTCATGTACAACTTGTTAGTATTAAAAAATGTATTTCTATTGTTATCATGTCACTCTACATAATTATACAAAATTACTTAATGTTCAAGTTTATATGAAAATTATCTGCAGTGAATGAACTAATGAATTTCAGTTACTCCAAAAAATATAACAGATAATGGTTATCTCAAATCAATATTGTAAAATACTATTGCCATGTTCTTAGCAGTCAATGACAAAATGAAAATATCCTTATGATACATCTGCATTGCCTTAAAAATATCCAAGGCAGGTTACAACAATATTGCTTTGTAATAGTAATTACACAGGCTTGTATTAATCAATTAATAAACCTGCATGTGCACACACACATTCAAGAAAGAAAAAAACTATAAAAACTTAAAACCATATAAGATCACTAAGACCAGGAGCAAGCATCCAAAAGAGAGAATTTCTTGACATTTTATGTGACAAAGAAAATTTTAAAAGAATTTTTTATCATAATCATTAAATGACAACATTTACAAAACACAATGACACAACATCTTAATTACATGGAATATAAATCTTTCACAATAGCAACATGGGTGGAACTAGAAAAATAAAATGTATTACTTGTAATGTGTTTGAATTCATACAGAAAGAATGCAAGATATATGTGTCATGGTACAAAGAATGGAAAACAGTAGTCAAGTCAAAAGTAAATACCTTCAATATATCCTAGGCAAAAGATAATCAACTGTTAATGAAGTACATGTAGATATACACTGAAACAGCTACTTATTAGTACTTTCCATATTCATAATAGTTTTTCCAAAGAAAACATAAAACATGCATTAACAGAAAAAATATACACATTCTAAAATAAACAGGAAGAAGAAATATTTTTTCATGATAGGTGGAAAAAAATTATTGTGACCAATTTGGCATTTTGTGAGACAAGTGAAAAATATGTTGAATCCAGTGTTGCAAGAGGCTCCAAGCAATTTGACACATTTTCTTCTAGTTTATCACAGATTATTAAAATTAGTGGTATATTCTTAGAAAGAAATTTTCAATCATCCTAAATTATATGTATCAACACAGTTCAGCACAGACTGGCGCTGATTCTTTGGTAAGTGCATGCATTCAGTTGTTCAAATACAACTCAGGATAGTATACTGAAGTGTAATTCAAATAGTTAATGGTAGGTCTTCATTACGTGGTCGTATAAGTAAGAACTTATGGCAGGATAAAACCAACAGCCAGTCTTGGCTGTTCTGTTGAAGAATGCTGAATTAAAAAAAGGAAAAGAAAAATACTGTATACACATTTCATTTTTGAAGGCAACAATCTTTTGTTCTAAAGTACCTCGTATGTGCACCTTCTTGGGCAACTCAGGTGGCGTAAACGTAGGGGGAGGGTGGTGGTCATCTGTAAGAAGAAACCACACACTCCAAACTTAAGAATTGTTACAAGACATTAATTGAAATTGCTAAAATTATTTCATATTGTTTCTTGAAATTCTCAAAGTCACTTTGTTCTTTAGGAAGAAAAATAGCATTCTTACGTGATGAACATTATCAACATTTTGAGGATTGCGTAATTTTGCAGAAAAATAAGCAAACTCTCTCAAAATTATATTAAGAGTGTATCAAAGATGCCTATCTTTCAACTGAAAACATGCATGGGAATGCATGTCCTACAAGAATGCTTTCACATAAATAAATCAAGTGTTTTTAATTTTTTCTTGTAGGAGTTTTCGAAATTTTAATTTACTAAGCATGATGATGATGATCATGATCATGGTGTTCAAAATAATAATAATAAAATCAAGTAACAATTATGCATATGAAACTAACCACAGAAATCATTTATAACTCATTATTTATAGATGATGGAAATTCTAAATTGTATCCTACTACTCATCAGTCAGTAAGATCATAACTCTAAAACAACTTTGGAAACTATTTAGCAGTTTTTTTTTTCGTGGGTAAGGACTGCTTATCATGTCACATAATCATCAAGACCACTTTTTATGGAAGTGACAAAAATACTGCGATGATGCTGTGGCAACATAATTAGAAGTGTTATCATAATTTATATTTTGAGGCATCAGTTTGTAATTTCAAAATAATTGTCTTTTCATAAGCTCAAATGGTCATTTACACGATTTAAAGAACATTCAATTGTTTTTACCTTTTTGTTCTGTCTAAAATAATTTCAGGAACCGATTTTCACGGGATTTTCACTGAAAGGTCAATGATTTTGTCAGGCACAATTTATGCTAATTTTTTTATATCATAATTTTCTATCATATAAAGAAGAATGGTATTTTTTTTTTTTTTACACAAATTAAGTTTTATTCAGTTCTTTGTAGGCAAGGAACTTGTGGATCAAATAAATTTTCGGTTTTAAAAATTATTTTATTTTACTATTTTATGCTGATGTTTTGCCCAATATTGCAGATCTCTTCAGAACTAAAATAATAAAATAAATTACTATTTAGCTATGTAAAAAATGTATCCCTACATAATTTTTGCCATTGTTAAATAGTAATTTATTTTATTATATTCTTGTCAGATCTTATATTTAAACCTTCAAAATAAGAGTGAGGTGGGGTGGGGCAGTGCAATATGCAGTCTACAGGTTGGTCAGTGTGTTTCCTACTAGTGACATGGATTATAATTTGTATTTTGGCTGAACTAGCCTCAACTTGCTCCTTACAGCACAAGGCAACTATTCTATAAGTTCCAGAGTAGGTTTCTACATCAAAAGCAGTAACTTTCACTCGATGACACCAAATAAACGGTAATCAATTAATTGAAGTACAGGCATTGTTAGTAAATTGAATGTTGTTATACATACTGCAATTAAACAAAAAAAGGTTTTGCAAATCCTTAGTTCCATGAACTTTTCTTAGAGTAATCATGACCAAATTATGTGAATACTATAATTGTAAGAAGTAATAAGATCAATGTGTCTGTGGTAATAAATCCCAATTGGATTGCAAACATTTATTGTTTTTACATATTTACATATTATTTATCACTGACAATTTGACAAAAGCATTCCTTTCAGGACACACATTTCATGAACTCTTAATTTCTGATGTGCACACAGAATATTTAAGTCATGATCTGAACTAGTTGGTAATGAAAAACACTATTTTATTTAAAAAATCTTAATGATTTTCAAATGACGATTAGGATTTCATTTGAAAGGAAGTAGGCATGCAATTATCATGAAATACAAATTTCCTAAAGAATCCTTATCCCTTTTTAATTTAACTTAAAAATTATTATCTCAACAGTAAGAAATAAGTAAGGATATCTATAGATAGAGTGCCCCATATCCACAGGAGGTGGGTATTTATCTTAGAAACTGGCATGAATATGGAGACATTCATTCTTTCATCAAAATCTCTTCTCAAAAATAAACACACATTTGAATAATACATCTGAATTATACTTACCATTGTTTCAAACTACTATAAAATTTGAGGATTTTAAATTCTTTAAAAGAGATCTGTTTTCAGATATGGAGTGTCTCTTGTTTTAAGATTATTACAATTGCAAAAGAGCAACACAGGAAGATAATATGATGATATTTTTCAATAAAGAACAAAGCACTTTTTCATTGTCTATAGATTCTGATCAGTCAGAGACTAATTAAAAGACAACCATGCAAACAACATGCAATAACTATGAATGGCCAAAAAAAAGATAATTTGTGCAAACAATTTTCTTTTTTTAACTATTATGCAGTACTTTACACTGCATAGCTTAAAATTCAGCAAAATTAAACATCTTTTGCATCTCTACATACAACAATGTATAATAATAAAAATGTATCAAAAATTTGTTGAGATTTATGATCAATTTCACATATCATAAAATGAGCCTTTTCTTAAAATAAAATTTCAACATTTTAGCAAGATTTGTATTCGTTTCTCTTTTAAAAATACATCTTTAATTGATCTCTACAAGAGAAAAATGAAAATGTTTTTTTAGGCATGCTGCAAGAAAAAGTATGCCATTTATAAGAATTTTAACAAAAATAATGAAAATGTTACTATAAATTGTTATTTCGATTTCAAAATAGCCTTGCAGTTTGAATTTAATGTTTTATTATTGTCCTGAAAACTATTATGCAAGTCCTTATTACAAATATGTAATGGGAAGTCAGCATTATTAGAAACTTGTTAGAAAATTAAGACCAGAAATTAGTATATTTAATCTCACTAATTCAGCAAAAGTAACAAGAATATTGCTGATTGCATAAGAAAGAAAATGTTATCTGAATAATTTTCAGTTATAACATACCTAGAAATAGTTTTTTGATAATAAATAGCTTTTTTGATAAATCTAGTAGATACTTCAGAGCAGATTTTGAACAATTCTATATTACTTATTATTTTTAAGAGAATCTACATTGAAAATAGAATGTGAAGAAATGAAAGTACTGTAACTGCTAATTTTATATATGTTCATCTAAGAGTTCATATTGAAATTCTACAATACTTTAGTCGGAAAAAATAGAAAGAATGCTCCCAAACAATAAAATTTCATATCTCTAAGAAGAATGAAAGAGGTTTCCAAACACTAAGGTAAAGAAAAAAGAAAAAAAAAATTGGTTGAGAAGAAGCTTCATTTGATTTCTGGCTGTAGGGTGTGGTGGGAAGAAAGTCATTTACATTAGTTTAGAACTTCAAAATAAAGTTTTAAAGTTATTACACCATTTTTCTTCTATAAAAAATCAACAGAATACTGAAATCAACCTCTTAATTATATAAAATATAACTTTCTATTTTCTTTCCAGATTTTAGAAAAAACAATGACTTCCATGCTCTCTGAATATTTATTAAAACAACTGAATATTTTTATATACATACTAGATTGTGTTTTAATGTTTCTTCAAATGAAACCTATAATACTAACTTGACACAAAATTTCTATTTTACAATGTTTATTACAGTTTATATTTATTAATAATAAATATATTTTTAATAAAATTAAATAAATATATATTTATTAATAATAAATATAAATAAAATGTGGAAAGAAAGATTCATAAAAGCGGAAGAAAATACATAGTCGAGTTTCCAGATTTTTTAGGTTATGATAATATGGAAGCATTATATACACTTCAGAGAACATGTCATCTTGGATTTAATCCATCATTGAGATGAGCAAAATACATCTTTTTATACAATCACAGAGAAAATATCTATTTAAAATGATGAACCTTGAAGTAATAACTTGTGGCACGACTGTAATCAGTGACTATTTTACAAGGAGAAATGCATGGTCTCAAATAATGTAGTTACATTTACGTACATCTACTATAATATAAAATTTGAATTTACATTTCATAAAGAAGTGACAGACTTTTTATATAAAGAGAAAAAGAATACACTAACATTTTGTAAAAACATTTTGATTATATTTGTGCTCAATATCCACCTTTGTACCAACAAGTACTTATTTCCATTTAGAGTCCCAATCAAGAGAAAGCAATATAACAGTATTTGTGGTCCATTAAAATCTGCCAAATGTGGACTGTTTTATTTATCTAATATGATAGAGTGCTATTACATACGTTCATATTACACAATTAAAAACTAAAATAGAAACATTAGGCTAATATGTGTGAAAGGTTGAAATATAATTGAAAATCAATCTTATAAAATTATAATATCTCAGAGACTGATATTGATCCAAAACCTTTAACTAATATATATTAAATTAGGAGAAAATATTCCTCGGATAAATCAATTGATAAGGGGCCTAAGCCTGTAATAAAAAGTATCAAGAAGAAAACATTAAGAGATATTATTCTAAATGTTATTTTATTTTAATGTTTTTCAATTAGTAGAAAGAATTTATTTACTTCCATATCCACTGTAACAGCAGTCATAGATATAACTCATGGCTTTCTTGAAAATATAATTCATGTGAAATTGACTTTAATTTACCTCAAACCAGAATATTTGTGCATCAAACATGCAATCTCCTAGAAATCTTCTGTATGATACAACATTTTTTACTAGTCTGAAAGGTTGTTTCTCTTTCCACCCTCATTGTAGATACGTTTTTGCTTGTTTAATATGGATAAAATAAATTAAATGTTAGATTCTACTGGCCTAATTCTAACCTTACATTCATCTGAGAGGTCTAACACTGATCACTAGGGAGAGGATTTTTATGCCCTAAAAAATCTTAAAATATGCATTATGACAAAATTCTGAAATATGCAATTTTTATTAGCTCTATTTCATTTAGTCTATAAACCTTTCTTGAGAAAATTCAGGAGAAGCATGCTTGGAATGAAAAGTTATATTTTTGTGCAAACATTATATAATCTACCCTACTTCATGAGAGAAATAATTGAAGTAAATATTCACTTTATAGAAAGAGATTGAATGTCTTGTTGTAACTCTTCTGATTAGTTTAAAAAATGTTATCAAGAAAAATCCTACATTTGCACAAGTATTTTATCATCTATTGAAAACAAAAAATTGCAAACTGTGACAAGCTCTTTTGAATCAATGAAAGCTCAGAAATAAATAGATTCTATGAAAATATGAATCATTTTATAGATAAGTCTCTATTTTGATGAAATATGCAAAATATACACCTATAATTACACGAAAATGCACCAACAGGAAGAATGGGTCAAATATGCACAAATATGCACAAACATATTAATCTACATACCATCATATTCTAAACAATAGTCAAGAAATTTCACTTAGCTATGCACCGAAGCAACAGACAAAAATATGCAAAATCATAGAAATCTGCTCCCCACTGATCACTGTGTCCCTTCTCTTAAGGCACAAATAACGACAGCATTTCATTTGTAATTAACACTGATGAGGATAAGTTTCTAATTTTAACTTTTAAAATATATTTGACAAGAATTTGTTTGAGCAGCATTTTTAGCAATTGCACATACCTACACATTTCCTCCTCATATATGCAAATGAATACACACATCCTTACACACATACAACTAACATCCTGACTAAGAACACACATGTGTACTATTAGTCTTGCATACACAAAACTATGCCTGCAATCATCAATACACTCAGCTAATTGTTGGTGAAAAAATTCTCAGGAGCTTATAGTTATTAATGAAGCAAGTTTAATATGGATATCGTAATGAAATGAGTTTTACTTTTCCATGATACTAGCCAAGTGATGCAAAAGTAATATGAGTAATATGAAGTTATATCAAAAGTGAATAATTCAAACTTTTATCTATAACATGAGGATGAGCAATGAGCAATGAGTTTAGAAGGCAGCAGTGAGGACAGGTTTCTTATGTCAATGTTTACGTTACTTGAATATTAAGGCAGTAAAGTTACTCATTTGATTCCAACAACACCTTTATTTTGTCTTTGAAAAGAGTATTATAATCAAGTTCTACTCCAACAAGTGTTGTAAAAACATTAGAGCACTAACGCTAAAATGAAGCTTCTTATAGCATCTCAATATGAATGCACTAATGAAACACTACCGCTTTGTCATTGATGAATTACATTTTGAAACTTATTACATGGAAGTAAGAACCTACAGAGTGATTGGATCTTGATAAAAATAATTTTAAATAGGGTAAACTAATAATCATGTATGAAGTGTCTTTTCTCTTTACATTAACACAATAGTTATGTTAAATTTTTATACAATGATCTATTTTTAGGAGTCATTATAAACTTCCCTTTTTATGGTAGTTTTTAAATAAAACAATACCGCTGTACAGTGATTCACGCACAGCTACTTTATTAAATTTGATATTCTCGTGCAAACTTTCCACACAATGATTTGTAAGACACTTCCACTGAATTAATTGAAATAAAATATAAATGTTAATACAAATTTTTGACATTGCTTTTGAATTCCTTGCATGAACCTTCTGACATAATTACATATTTTATTAAACCAAATTAAATGGTCAGTTGATATCAATTGATAATTGTAATAGAAAAGTCAGTAAACATTATTAATACTTGCATTTTTTTGTGAATGTATGTTCTTGCACAGCCAATTTACTTAAAAAATGGGGAGGATGCAACTGTTATGAAACAAAATATTTAAGTAAATACTCAACGAGCCAGGTTCGATTCATATTGAGGGGGAAAAATGCCTTAGTAAAAAATTATAAAGAAATTATTTTTTTTAACAGGTAATTTTTCTTACAACTTTAAACTACTTCTATAACACATACTTTTCAGTACTACTTCTATAACACACACCCTTCAGAACTTTCCTACAAATTTTGAATAAAAAGTAACTTAAAATTCATTAATTTTGAATGTCTAATGGTTCTTGAGTTTGGGTCACAATAAAAGAAAACAAACATTTTACATTGCCAATGTTTCAGCCATATATTTGGCCTTCATCAGGCCTACAAAACAGATAAAATATTTTATATAAAGTGATATTTATAGTGAACCATTTCATTGGAGATAAGATTACAATTAGTGTGTTAACAATATAGTTGTTTACCTGTAAGGTTTTCAATAACATACACTGTACATTCTATATGTTCCCATTGTCTATGTTGTTCCATCTCACATTAAACACATTTAAATTCAACTGTGATTGACATTCTGTACATATTGTGCATTAAGAACGATTGAAATAAAGAAGTTGTGAATAAGATTGAGTACAGTTCACTTGTTCCTACAAATTGTATTTCTTGTTTCCATAATTTTTACTTCCTTGTCCTTACTTTGTAAGATGAAAAAGTTTTGTAATTGTGTGCCGGAAAAATGCCAGGCCCTGATAATGAAAAAATGGATAAATATTATTCCTATATATAGAAAATTACTTCTTCTAACACGTTATGTGATAGAATCAATGTTTTGTGGGTTCTTGATTCCGAAAAATCGATTGATGGCACAACCTCTGTCTGTCTGTCCATCCGTAATCAATGCTAGTGCTTAAACAGTTCAGCCAATTTTCTCCAAAATTAATTTGTTCTGATCAATTTAAATGAACTCAAGACCTTTTGAGTTTGAAATGGATATTTTGATTTCTGAGGGTTCTTTACATAATACCTCAATATTTTCAAAATTTTCTCAAAAGTGACTCCCAATGTTTGGATTAAACTTTGTCCTCAGATAGCATAAAGGATGCTTAAGAGAATGGTGCAGGTCTCATTTTTGTTAAAATTTCTGACTTTTCAAAAGTTGCAAAAGTACATTTTTTTCCAGCGTCTTCCTACAACTACAAATTAGAAAATAGAGTTTTTTTCTTAATGACATCTGTTCTTTCAAGGCAGATCTCAAAACAAAGTAATGTACAATTTTTCAGAAATTAACATAGTTTTCGCCTGATTTTCTGTGAAATATAGTAAATTTTAAAATTGTTTTAAACAATTTTTGTGTCAAAACGACTCCAATTTTTTTCTTAGAATTTTCTCCTCAAAAGTATCAAATGACGGCAAAAGAAAAAAAAAGGGGGACTAGTCTTGTTTCTGGCGAACACTGTATATTCGAAAATAGCAACATTTTAACGTTTAAAAATGACAAATTGAAGAAGGAAATTTTTGCTATAAACAAAATCTGTTCTAAAAAATTACCTCTTTAAAAAAGGACATGTACAACTTTTTGAAAAAACGAGTAGTTATTTGAAATTTATTAAAAAAAAAAACGTTTTCTCAAAAACCGTTTGAATTTTTTCTTTAGAACTTCTCATCATATATATTCAAGGTTGGTAAAAAACGTGATGCAAGTCACACTTCCGGCAAACTCTTTGTATTTTCTAAAATTACAAAAAGTAAACATTTCAAAACTACAAAATGAAACCTAGAGATTTTTGCTTTAAAGAAATGAGCTTGAAAAAAGTTGCTCTTTCAGAAAGGTCATGTAGATTTTTTTTGAAAACATAGTTTTTGCACAATATCTGCTTGAAATTAATGCAACTAAAAAACATTTTCTCAAAAGTCGATTTTTTTTTTCCACGGATAAAACAAGGGACAGTTAAAAGAATGGTAGACAACTCATTTTCATTGATCTCTTTGAATTTTTGTGTTGCGTTAATATGCAGCACGGCGAGTTAACTCAAAGGATCTGAGATTGAATCTCAGTGCAAAACATTTTGTTTGCTGCTTGAAAAGATTTTTGCAGATCCATGAAGTAGAATAATATTGTAGAGCAGTTACAAATAATGCAAGAAAGTACGTGGTATTGAGCATCACTAGTTTCCTTGTATGTTGCAAAGAAAGGGAATGGTGCTGGTCCCATTTTCGACGAACACCCTATATTTTCGAAAATTGTGAGTAACAAAAATTAACTTTCCAAAAGGGAATATTGAGGTTGACAATGATTACATTAATTATTATTTTTTGTTAAATGAAATCAGTTCAAAAAAATAATTCCTTAAAAAAGGTCATGTGCATTTTAAAAAAATATGAATAGATTGGCGTAATTTTGCATTTTCGAATTTCCATTTTCTAATCTCAGGAGATACCAGACCAGATTGAAATACAATGCCGCAAGCTGCGCCATGATAAGGTGGTTTGAGATTCTGAAAATTTCCACTCTTTATTGGGAAACATTATTATGACTGTGTGAAACGCAGTTTTAATTGTTGAATTTGAATTAATGTATTGGCTTTAAAAAATTAGGTTTTGCACCAAACGTTCTATGACTTATATGAGTTTTACAAATGACCGAAATGTGTTAACATGGACTGAAGTTGCGGTAATAGTTTATGTAATTAGTTTATAATGTTACACTTTAATGTATAAATACGTGTTTTGAAAATGAGCGACATTTAGAGTGAGTTTTCAAATTTGTACGAATGTAATAAAACAACATTATAGAGTTGTGTATGCTATTTTCTGTTGTTGTATAATACCAATATAAATTGATAAGAGAATCTATCTTAATTTTGCCGAACAACTTTCTTATGGCATCTCAGGTAATTGTGACATAGGTGTGAGAAAACGATGGTTGGCTGTTCCGTTTACTATCTCCCCACGATTCTCTCACTGCGATTGGCTGAACGTGTGATGATGCAATCATTCGTGCCGTAAATGCTAATACGTCATTTGTGCCATAAAATGCCTGACGCAACAGAAAAGGTCATTTATAATGCTGGTATACAAAAAATTGTACATTATGAAACGATTATGTAATGATGGGTATTAATACAAGAGTGTGATATTACAATACGAGCGAGTACCATAAACTTCACACGAGTGTATTAATACCCATTGTATCACGTTTCATCCGGTACTTTATCTACAACTTATGGTATCTTATAAGTTAAACTTTTCCATTCAATTATTTTGTGGCAGTTGATTTGCAAGATTCAGTCAAGGTCACCTAGCGGACAGCTACCCTACCCTGTCGCAGTTCAAAAGTTGTAGCAATAATGCAATTCCGAGGTCCCAATTTTCATTTTTTTTAATTTCTGGAGGTGCCAACTCAACCTCTGATTCACTAATTTTAAACTAAAGAATTGGACGGTTTTTAAGGCAACCACATGGCAGCAACATACTACACAAAATGACTTGCGTTCTGATCTTAACGTCAGTCAAATGTTCCCGCTACCACTACCTCTACGTTAGTCAAATAGGATCAAAGTGAAATTACGATCCAATTTATTATATTCCACTTAAAAAATATTTATAAAAGAAATTAAAACTGACAAGCGTAATATAATATTAAATGTGATTTTAATGTACACTATCAAATAAAACCTTTACCACAATGATTCTCAATGATTAATTGCGTCAATACTTGGTTTGTAAACATCTCTGTGATTGGTCAAGAACCTGTATCATAAGGAGTATCATTATTCAACAGCTTGTAGCCAGAAAATGACATAATTATACTATGAGAGAAGAAAAAAGTATGTGCTGTTTTACACTATTGTTTTTAATATTAACAATTTTTCAATCAAAATTAGACGAAAACTGCTAATATTTTCGAAAGTGAGGCATGACATTTATTACAGAACTGATTGTGAAGTACAAATTTCCTTTGAAATAAGACACACCTTCAATATTCTAACTGTAGGAAGACGCCGAAAAAATATCAAAATTTGGCAATTTTCGAAAATTCAGGGTAACACCGAAAATTGGTACTTTGACTCTTTATAAATTTATTTCACTCTGTTGTTACAGGAAATTTAAAAAAGGGGGGGAAAAGTGCTATTTTTGAGAAAATTTTGAAAATGTCCCAGGGACTTGATTTAAAGTAGCACTAAAATTCAAAGAATTTGTTTCAAATTTGCTGGGTCTCAAACCAGTCTAGAATGATTGGAGAATATTCATTTTGGTAAAAATTTTACGAATTGTTTATGTCCTAGCATTGTTCACACACAACAGATGGAAGTTTTGGAAGAGAGAGAAAGAGAGAGAGAGAGAGAGAGAGAGAGAGAGAGAGAGAGAGAGAGAGAGAGAGAGAGAGAGAAGAGAGAAGAGAGAGAGGAGAGAAGAGAGGAGAGAGAGGGAGAGAGAGGCAGAGAGAGAGGAGAGAGACAGAGAGGGAGAGAGAGGAGAGTGAGGAAAGATAGATGAGAGAGAAGAGAGAGGGAGAGACAGAGAGAAGAGAGACAGAGAGAGTGGGGGAGAGGGAGGGAGAGACAGAGAGAGTGGGGGAGAGAGAGAGAGGAGAGTGAGGAGAGATAGAGGAGAGAGAGGAGAGAGAGAAGAGGAGAGAGAGAGGGTGAGAGAGTCAGAGAGGGAGAGAGGAGAGAGAGAAGAGAGAAGAGAGAGAGGGAGAGAGAGACAGAGTGGGGGAGAGAGTGAGGAGAGAGAGGAGAGGAAAGGAGAGAGAGAGACAGACACAGAAAGAGAGAGAGACAGAGAGAGAAAGATAAAGAAAAACAAAACCCAACAAAATAACAACAAACAAACAAACTTTTTTCAGTTTGGATGATGTGACTCATCCCAGACAGCAAAGTATCACTTTTTAGGTTTGGCTAAGGGATCCCCAAATGCATATTTCTGATGTTATCTCGAAATTGATTTTCCGCACCATTGCATAACTTTCTGTATAGGTACTATTGTTAGTCCATATATATTTATGTAAAAAAAAAAAAAATTGTTGAAATATATATATACTATGTTTGTAAGCGACTTCAAGCAAAAAAAAAATTTTTTTAACAGTAATTACCTTTTCAATATTGTGTATAATCATGGAAGGTAAGAGTAAAGGAAAATGTTCAAAGGAAAAGAGCTAATTTCAAAAACTTAAATGACAATATTCACACTGCATATCCAAAATTTGCAATCAAAGCCAATTGAACAAAATTAATATTCTTCATAAGAATTAAAGCACTTTGAAGAAAGAAAAACTACAGAACTTGTAATGTTCTAAATAAAAATATATTAATCTCGTAATAAGTGTCTTACCAACCATTTGTTGTAAATAAGTACACATCAAAACAATTCAACTGATGTTCATTTAGAAATATTGCCAATTGTACTGTGAATTAAACAAAATTAAATAATTTACTTCCGTAAAAAATCAGCCATATCTCTAGTATAAGGATTGAGTATCGAAACTTAAAATACATTTTCTTTAGCTTAATATAATCAAATTAATACTGACTGAATTATTATCTTTTATTACACAAACCTGGTACATTATTGTTTAATTCAAAATAGAACGATGTGCGTCTATTACCTTATGCTGATTGTTTTGGTTATCTTCAATTTTACAGAATCTAAAATATATATCACTCTTTCTGTCATCAATCAGACATAAATGACAATTCCTTAATATTCAGATATCTAAAATTTTTAAATTTTCACTTGCTGTGTTAATGACACAAAAATAATATAATATTTTAAACAAAATCCACAATTTAATAATATACTAATTAATAATATAGTACCAGTTTTTTTTCTTTTCTAAACTCTGAATGAGAGAAAATGAAAGTATTAATTAGAAAATTACTTTTATCCATTGCTTCAATGATCCATTGCAACAACAAATCATTCTTTTCTTTTATAATATAAATTAGTAAACTTCATTTAAAATATGTATGAACTTACAAAATTCTCTTTGATTTATATCAATTAGGATGGGGGGAAAATATTGTAGCAGCTATAATGGAATTTCTCTTGAATGAATTGTATGAACTTTTAAGGTTTATCAATATTTTACATTCTTTTTACAATGTTCATACTTTCTATCAAAATATTTGTTAGATCATGAAATGAAATATTCATTGTTTTGAAAGAAATTACTAGGAAAAATTTTACCAAACAAATTTATTTTATTGTAATATGTATTTGAGATTCATTTCATTCATTTAGTCACATAAAGATAATCCAATTATATCCAGTCATTATTGATGTGGACTTTCGTGAGTCAATACTGCACTTGAAACACTCAATTTTTTTGGTGAATTATTATAATGAAGTCTGTTTACCCACTGGTGCTTAACAACATGCATGAAGATGGGCAGATAAATGAAACTAGAAAGCGCACCCACATAACTGTGTGTAGCACCTAAACAGCAACCAAACATTACATCTGCTCACTGAAACACTTTACAGCAAGCATCAATAACTGGAGTCACTGAAACGCATTAAACACACAGGAAGGGAACATGAATCGACTACATATCATAAAAGGAGGAACAACTATGCCTATTGTTATGTATTCAAGACAAACAATCATTAGGATATCTTGATGGAGAGGTGAAAACTACCTGGGTCCTTAACAAATAGACTTATCCATAAAACGAACACCACATTACTTGGATGCAGGAGTTACAACATCAAAGGATTTCTCAGGGATTCTGACAAAAAACACATCATAAACAAATAAAAAAGATCAACCACCACAGAAGACTGAACAATCAATCAGTAATTCTATCACAGATACATTGGACATTGTCTTTATCTAGTCCGACAATGAAAGCTGACTAAAACTGCAGTTAAGGGTCAGGAAGTAACAGTAGTTGGACATTTCATCATTGATCCGCCTACTCAGGATAGCTGGCCATGACAGGATTAGGTAATGTAACATTATCAGATAAGAATGAAAAGCAGGTCATCTAATTCTTAAGCAGGCCTTATATAATTTCTATCAACTACTACAACGCCAAAGTCCTTATAACATAGGACCTAGAATCATGATTCATCAACATGATATTATTTAATTGTCTTAAATATTCCATTCTTATCATAATGTTAGTGAAAATGGATTATCCTTGCTAGAGAAAATCTAGTTTTGCCACACCTATTTCTAATGACGACAGAATTAACAAACTAACCATTTTTCTACACGTCTGCAAGATGCTTTGGATTTCTCTCCTGGGTATGCACATCAAATATACTCGTGACAACATTTACATTAGGATTCAAGAGATACGTACTCGCTCTCCCAACCATCTGCACAGCTCGCACTCCTTTCCGGAAGGTGGCCACTGCCCAGCATACAACAGGGTCAGACAGAGATAGTGAGTGTTAGTGTCACAAAAAATCTGTTGGGTACACACGAAGGAAGTTGGTGTCTCTTTTCGTTATGAACACAGAACAATCTTCCATTAGGAATATACATTCTCTGCACACACATGCATATGTCAAGAATGTACAATAAATCTTTGTCTTCCATGAGAATATATGATGATCAGCAGTCTGCCTCAAATTCGTTACCAATTAATGTATAAACAACTTATGACAGAATATTGAAACAAATAATGTAACATCAGAAAATGTTCAACACTTGTCCACAAACAAAATTTCATAGCTATTTATAAAAATAAACCATTCATTATTTCTTAGATGTATTACTTGATATTCAATTACTACTGTTGTACTATACCCCCAATGGCAGCAAACATTTTCCTAGGCAATTTCACAGAAATGACACGGGACAAACACGTGAAGCACACAAGAAATTCTTATTGTCAGTGTAAACTTTTAAAATGCATGCATGTAAGTAAAACAATATTTTACTGCTTAAATCACAAATATTCTTGATAATTTGGAGTAAAAAAATCACTTCCTAGTGCAAAGAATTACGTACAGTAAAGGACAATTATAAAATAATAATCAAAAATCTTTTGGAAAAATGAACATTATAAATTATTATCATTTATCAATAAAGATCTAGATGGTAGTACAGGAGTAAATAATATAGCAAAAAAAAAAACAATTATTCACAGAGATATAAAGATTACAATGATAATGAAACAGCCTAAGAGAATTCAATTATCCTCTGTTACTCAATAGTACCTAAACCACATTCTCTCACTGGAAATCAAGCAACAAGGTCTGTGAGATGACATTTAGTTCTACTCTGGGCTGAGATTGGTGCAAGGTTCAGTTCCATGCAAAGAGGTCAATACAAATTTCAAATAGTTTAATTCAATTTCAAGAATAATTTGGACAGCACATTAATAGATTTCTTTGAAAAATTGAGCATTTTAATGATTATTCACTTTTTAAAATTGTGTCACCTGAGATGTAGACAATTTTATGTTTGTTGGATCAAGTCTTTATGTTCTACAATTTCTTCTGTTCTGCTAAGGTGCAAAATTCTTGGGTTTCCCTGGGCAGAGAATTCCACAAATGCTATGCCTTGCAGTAGCAAGTTCATCCAATGTTTTAGTATAATGTTTTGGTTGCTCTAGTCAAAAGGATGTGGAATTTATCTTGCTTAAAAAAATAATAATATTTTCAATGCCAAATCAGAATATGTCCAGTCCAGAAAACAGAATACCAACACAAAATACATCTTTCAGTCAATTCTTTCACAATCATAATTTGAAGTACAAGATAATTGTGTACGAGCATTTTGATGCTGAGTTTTAGTATTTTATCCTCAATACAGAAAAAATTTGTTAAAAAAATTATGTTTACATTTGTACTAATGTAACATAAATTTTCTTTGAATGAAAATGGAATATTCAGAATTGTGGCAAAACAAACATCAAAAACACCAAGAAATACATAACAATCAATAATAATTATTATAAATAATAATAATACTAATTATTAATTTTATATATTTTATTTTATTATATAATTATTAATTATTATAATAATTATTATTGATAAACCAAATAAATATAACTCATTACTATAGTGACATTTTGTATCATAAATAAATAAATAATAAATGTAGAAATAAAAAAATAAAATAAAAAGAAATAATTTGCTTTAAAACCATTCACAATTTCTGTTCCCAAGTAATGATTGTCTGAACAGAAATTACACCTAAATGTGTTCACAAAATGTACACAGATTTTCTGTTCATTCTAAATTTATATATGTTTACTTTTAATATATCCTCCCACTATCTCTGCAATATCAGCTGAAATCTCTCATAGAACATTGTAAATTTTATTGAATTGACATAAAAGGTATCATTAGTTCAGATCACTCATTAAAATGTTTTGGTCTTCCAAAAATATGAAATGTAAACTGTTAGCAATAACTGACCCAAAAATATTGAAGTTCATATCCAACTTCATAGATCGTCATCAAATAATATTATCTTATGTATGCTTTCTGTTGCAAAATCTTACTTTTCAATAAGTCAATATTGTGAGGATACATGAAGAGCTGAATGTAATGGTAACAAAATTAATTTTTTAAATCCAAATGGTGTAATTCCATATGTTCACCACATATTCTTGTGCAAAACAACAATCCCAAAAGCTTCCCGTTTATGAATGTGACACAGTAATGTGTAATGATAAATGATGCAAATTAAATAAAATTTTCAATTTATTAAATATTTTTCTGAGTTGCCAAATTGACGAAGTAAAACTCTCAATATTTACTTTACTACATATTATTACATATGAATGGAGAATCTCTGATTTCTTCGATAATATCTTACAAATGTCATGTGATTAAAAATATCAATAGTTATTTGAAATATTTCTTCTAGAAGTGAATGCCTTCTTTAATTCACTATAAATACTTCACTATTAAATGCTAAATATTTTCAATTAAGATTATGAAGTATGTCAAACATGCTATACATTTTTTCATTTCATTTAATTTTAGCCACTACAAAATGTTATTTTCAATAATTTCTTTTCAATATTTATGGCCATTTAATTTTTAATTTTACTGAAAATCATCCATAGATCTTTTATTACAAATAATCCATTTTTCATCATGGTTAACAACGGTTAACAAGTCTGCAATGAAAATTAAAGTACATAACATTCCTACTTTTCATATTTTAACAAACTTTGCTTATTGGGTACGCAGTTTTGGTTTAATCATGCAATATTTGCACATTTCTTTTTTTATCTGCATCAACTATTTCTCAAAACACAAAGGCTAATAAAGAAAACAATAGAATATTTACAGCTAAAAATTTATCATTGTCATTGTAAGTAAAGTAGCATAAGACATTATTAAGTGACAGATGGCTTTACACATAGTGTTCTAAAATGTCCTCAATTTTTTGCACTCTGGGCATTTTTATGTGCTATCACTTTTGCCCTATTATAGCTCAACTTAAAGATTATATTATTGTTCCAAATTCAATTCTAGGATATACTACATTCAAAGTTGTGAAATTTCAGCAAGATGTTCAACTATTAATAAATACAACAAATAAAAATAAATTAAATAAAATAAATAATAAATAAATTTAATAAAAATTCATTTATTACTTATGTAAGACAAAAATATTCTAAAAAAGGCTTTTGGATTTCCATCTTTTATTTATACACTTATTCTCACACATCTTCTATCCTAATAAGCACATTGAGAATAATCTTACAGGCAAAGAAGCACATCTTGTACCTTGTTTTCAAATAGTGAATTTCAAAGAATTCAGCATGACAAATCTAGATAAATCTAATATAGCCCTATGCAGAAGATTGCCTTACCTACATAATTAGTGAAATTTTGTAAAATGTGTTTTAAAGTAGAATTTAAAATAACATGGAAGAAGTCTGTAAATTTTTAACAAATTTGACATTTAGTTGTTTTTTCATTTTGGTTGTTTAATTTCTACATTAAGGCAGAAATATTCATGTTAGTATTTAGATAATTTAGTAATTCAATTTATTCATTGAATTTGAAAAGAGGAATAAAAATGTATTCCTCTAACCAAAAAGAACACATAAGGGAATTACTGCCAATATAAAAGGACTGATGGCATTAATTCCTTCTCCTCTCAGGCCACAAACGTCTCTTGAAAACAGTTTTGATTTTAGCTTTTATATAAAATAAATGAAAATTCAAGTTCTATTTTAATGCTTTACTTCTGTTCATATGATTTGTTGCCACCTTTTACAAGAACAATTTTTCAAATCCTGATTGGTCAGGATTCTTTTAAAAATTCTTTTCAAGTTTCTTTAAAAACCCTGCAGTGTTGACTCAAAAAATCCACAATAATATAAAAACAATTAAAAGAACTGTACATTTAAAAAAATTGTTATTGAATTATTGCTGTCACAGCCCAACAGAATTATTTATGAGACGAAGTAATCAAGCATGAATAATTTTCAAAATAATTGAAAGCCAATAATTAAAATTATTAACATCAAGAGAAATTCCACTTTGAAGAAAATGTAGGTAATAATTGAAAAATATAGTTTTCAATTACATCGAAGTGACTTTTACATTAAACAAATGGTCAATCAATAATATATATATTTAAAAGTACTGCACGTATTTTGCTAATTCAGATTTTGATAGTGTCTCGCAACTTGTTTTAAACTGAAAACTGGTAGGTGCATTCAGTTCAACTACAGTGCATAAATGTGATTCAGTGAACTAGATTGTAAATGTCACATTTATCAATGTGTGACTACTTTTACAACTTTGGACAATAAGCATGCATGTTTCACAAGTTAATACCTTTCCTAAAATTTCCTTTGAATTTGGGTTCTTTCAAAGTAAATTTATCACATTTTCAGTAATTAACTTTAATTAAAAGAATTTTATTTTCCTTTAGAACAATTTTCAGAAGATACTTGCCTTGGATGAATTAATAAGAGGTTTGGATAAATTAATTTTATGAGCTTGAACTGTATAAGATGTGAAATTAAATTGTTACAACATTTCACTTATATATTGAATTCATTGATTCATTCATATAATTATATCATTTGTCATGTTACTCTTTAATTCTTTTATTTCTAAAAAAGATAAAGAACACACGCACATGCACACACACCACATTTAGTATATATGTACGCATTTTCAAATAATTTTGGTACCACAAGATCAAATTAAATTTTATTAAGACCATGAAATTAAGTATTTCCATTTGCATGGGCATGGGCACGTCGACACACATTTCAAACATAATTTGCTCAAGCTAACTTATTTGATGATTTTCTTTTCAATATAATTTTCTCTGAAATTGTCTCTGAGCAGCTGCAAGAATTCTTGAAAGCAGTGAAGGGCACACTTATCCAAAAAGTTATACTTTGTCAGAGTTGGCATGTAAATACTTCACAGTTATTAAGAAGTAGCAAAGGGTGGCTTGCTTTATTTATTATTTCTAGAACTCTCCAGCGAAACATTCCTAGACCTATGCTTGATTGGTAGTACAGCACACCATTTTTCTGTATTTATATTTCAAATCAATGAAGAAGGATTTATGATTTCTTGAGTGGAGAAATTTAAAAAGGAGCAAGAAATGAGATGTACATAACTTCTGAAATATGTCTACGAGCTTCATAATGAACTATTCCTATCTTCACTATCAAATATTCCTAGATCTTTGCTAGAATTTATAGATAACATTATTTTTATGTTCTTACATTTCAAATTGATGAAAAAGGAAGGATTTTTAATTGATTGAGTGGAAAGAAAAGAAGAAAAAAAACCAACAGGAAGTTTCAGAAGTACATACCTTCTAAAATATGTATACAAGTTTATTTTAATGTGAAAAATCTGTCTTAATATATGGTGGATTCTAGTAATCATTTACTATCTATTAGAAGCAAAAATACCCAACATTTTCATTCCATTAATTATAATATTAGAAAATAATGTAATAAAGTAAAATAATATTGAACTGAGAACTGACTTAAAGAATTAACTTGTCAATATTTCATATGTGTAAATTCTAAGAATACAAAATAACAAATTCACATTAACTGCATGAACATTCACGTGAAAGCTATCCTTCACATGAAAGGTATCCAATTTCATCATACCAAATATGTATTTTATTTTTAGTATTTAAAATCATTAATTTAATTTAAATAATGAATTATAAAAACATTTTATTCTTCACCCACATGCAGAAACAAACACTCATGCCCTCAAATAAACACATGCAAGCACCCACAAGTATTTCAGCATTCAATTATTTATCATATACTGAAAATTATAATTTTAGAATGTTAACAGTAAATTTTATGTAATAAGCTAACTTGAGTTATTTTATTTTGCCCATTTATATTCATTTATACTATTAGATAAATAATTTTCATTTTTTAACATATACAATATTCACAATATGGGGAGCATTAACTTCAACAATTTAAAAAATTATTTCCCATTGATCCACATTACTTTAAAATATATTTATATACATTAATATTATTTTAATTCACAGTACTTTACCATAAAGAATATGAATTAAGGAAAAACTGAAAGTGCCTTGAATATGCCCTAAAAACTCTCAGCAATGGAAGAGTCCCAGTATAAACCATGAAGAACTTTCATATTAAATGAACAAATAAATAACTTTTATTTCATTAATTTAATGCTGTATACAACATTATTGTGATAAGTAACGTGCACTGTTGCAAAATGTACTGTATAAAAAACAATAAAGATAGCAAAAATGTAAACAAATGAATTTACTATAACCTTCAAGATATTTAAAAATGATTAATTTTCCACTTACAAAAACTAAGGAACATATCCTTGGAACTTTGTAAATATTTGAAACAGTTTTTGAGAGAATTTTCTAATGTTTTTTACCTACTTATAAATAAAAACCTGCTATAGATTGTTTTTCTTTCTACCTTGGAAGCCATAAGATTCCTTTGTTACAATTACAGAAAGTACCAAGAAATAACAAATGCTTTTGTTCATTAGATTTTATGAATTTTGATTTCTCAAGCAAGTTTTATATGAAATTAAAAGTACAAAATTTAAAAAAATTGAAATAGTAATCAATGAACAAAGAAGCCTTTTCATTTAATTAAGAATTTTACATTTTCTATCTACAAAGGTATATATTTCACATTGCAGGAAATTATTGACATTAGCAATTTTCTTGAAATGTAATCTAATAATCCTGGTATTAACCAGTAGGTATTCTAGAAACGAAATAACACAGGAATGAATGATAAAATTGTACCACTTTGCTCAAGAGAGGCATTTTAAATATTTAGGAATGTTACAGTTATTTCATACAAAAGGCCAGTAGTAGGTAGACAGCATTAATTGCAAATAACGTAATGGAAAATAACAAAACCAATGTAACCAAATTACCAGTAAAGAAGTTGGTGAAAGTGAGAAAGATATATTAACTGTATAGCCCAGAGAAAATATTTTTGCAAGTTATTTAACAGCCTCTGCAACATGAAATAGAATGTTTAAGAAAATTTGAAACAAAAAATTTCTTTTGAGATTTCACAAATATAAATAAACTCAATAATAGGTATGTAACAACAATACATATGTATATAAAATTTGTAACAGAAACAGTTAGTGAGCTGGAAAAAAGATTAAGATCACCCAACTCTTTAACATATATTTATTTGTTTTTCTCATCATTCAGTGCACATTCTGTTCACTCTAGTTACACAATTAAATTCGCTCTCCGATTTTTACGTACATATTTTTTATTATTTTCACCTTATGAATGGTTTTTTCTTGTTTTCTACTCGTGTTAATAGGTTTTGTGGTTCATGATAAAATATGATCAACATTTTTAAAAACAATATTTATATACTATTTTATACATCTTCCAAGGTTAAATTAATATGCAAGTTCTTCAATGAACAGAACTGATAGAAGGAAGATAAAGATAATGTTAATGGATATGAAATGGATTTATTGCCTCTCAAACCTTGTGAAAAGAATCTCAGAATATATTTAAATTGGTCCATCAAAAATTAAATAATTAAGGAATCTAATTTGAGGTAGTGGAGTACTTTTATAATAAATATAAACTATTTTTTACTTCACCATTTATCAATCTCAAACCGTGCTATATATCATCAAACTATTAGCAGTGAGAAAGATGAAAATTCTACAACATAATAATTATTATATGGGCTGAACTGCAATAAGCAACACATGCAGTCAAAACAGCTGCTGTTTTTGTAATATTCAAACAAAGCCAAGCCAACAACAGTGGCTAGGCGGCCATCAATGCATAAACTAAAGCAGCAGGTAGCGCGTGAGGCAAGCAGCATTCTGCAGGGAAACAGGTAGCAAACAGAATGCAGATGCCATTCAAGAATTATATTGAACCAAGATCTCAACGTCTGCATAATCCGAGCCACAGGAGTGAGCACTCCCCTACCCTCAAGAAAGTTCTGGTAAGACGCATTCAAGCCACCCTTCACCATTCCTGACTGCATCATCATCATCCCAACATCTGTAAACAGGCAAATAAACAAGACACTCCAACATACTTAGAAGAGAGGATATATCACATATGATATTAAAAATCGTCAACACATTTCAAGAAGAAAGGTGCTATCTACAACTCCACTATATTTAAGAAGCAAAACTAATTTCACACTTTGTAAATCCATAGCATAGAATATATCTTGCAAGGTTATGAATGTTAGTTCTTACTCCCTGTACACTATATAAATATTTTAGCTTCTTGATATGTCAGCATATGAAATTGAAAAGCTCTAATACAATATTAATGCTTCATTTGTTTCCAAAAATGTTGGTTCTTAAGTTATCACCAGTGTGTTTTCTTAAAGTACAATAAATACTTAAATGTGTTTCCTTTCAACAGAGGGAGGAAAACCTTAAATTAAGTCATATTAACCAATCTTCATAATTCATTTATTGATCTATTCAAGAGAAAAAGGAAAGAAGATTCAAGCTTTCACATTTTTTTTAGTTATTCCTAATATAGATTCAATTCCATATGCTAAGAACTGCAAGAAGTTAGCCAATGAAAGTTCTGAAAATACTTATTGTTACTCAATCAGCAATTTTACAGCATGTCAAACACACTCTTACTAATTGCAATACAATATCAAATCTTTAACAATATATTGCACATCTATTACTACCAATGGGATCATGTTACAAAGAGCACCAGCTGCAATTCAAACTGAAATCCAAGATTAGCCTACTTAAATATGCATTCTCTTTGACTGCAGAAATATATCAATTATTTTGTATACAGACAAAAATTATCTACTCTTTATAATGAGAGAGCAAAGAGAAGCAATATGAACCAGTCAGAAAAATATTCAATACAATTCACAAGTGATACTCTAAGAAAAAACTGAGAACTACAACTGAAAATTACTTGTCGCTAGCTAAATGCTTGTTTTATTCAGCTTTAAATAATATTTTGGGGGAATTTAACTGTATTTAAATATTGTTATACTTTTGTGAGTAAATAAAAAACCTTTCAATAGCATACTGATATATGAATTTTGTTGTATAAATTTCTCAACAAATAATTTTTAAAAAGGGAAACTTAATTACATCTCATATGATATATCTGTTACTTCAATATTCTCCTAAATCCTTTAGTTAATACATATCTATTTTATTTCTCTCCTCAGTTACCAAGTCTTCAATTCTTTCAAAGAGCCCAGCGACTAAGCATTTAGACAAGAAAAACATTTCAGTGGAGTTGATACAAACACTAATGCCTCGTAAATATGGCTAGAGATATTTTATCTAAGAAAGGAATAAAGGATGAAATGATTCATGAAAATATAGTGCAAATATACAATAAATACGGAGAATGTACAAGGTACAAAAATGCATCAATATCTAGAAGTTTCAAAAGAGAAATTTTTTTATGACAACCTACATGCACCTAGTTATTACTTTACTTGAAATAATGACAGAGTAATATTATAAACTTACTACACTTTGATACTTAGGGCTACAATTTTTTATTATTTTTTAAGTAATTGCTTCTAATAGATATTTTTTTAAATTGCTTGGAAATAAGATATTAATATTTCTGTAAAAATATTGTAGTAGTAGGTTTTGGAGGTAGATTATAGGCAGATGATAAGTTCTGGTGGCTCTGGACTCCCCATGTGAATCAAATAAGTAAACCATAGGAACAATAAAAAAACACAATAACAATTTTGTCAAATGGTATAATTTCTGTTCAACTCATTGTAAATTAAAATCAACAGCTAAAATAAATGGATAACTTTGGCATTGATCACTCAAATTCTAACTGCAGAGCAAAAAGTTTTATTTCTCTGATTTCCAACTTCAAACCAAACCTTTCAAAACAGAATAGTTAATTTCATAATAATAAACTACGTTTTAAGATATTGATTTGGCTTTGTTAGTGCAAACAACAATCCAACAATCCAGCTTATACACTGAGATGTAATGAAAACAAAGGATATTTTGACATTACATAATGTCTAGGAATGCCAAAACAATAATGGCATTAATTCTAATGGATATAAGTAACTCCATCAGCAATGAACACTGTAAAACACAATGACTGAGGTGAAAGGTTGTAGCAGAAGCAATTGTGATGTGACAAAAATCAGTGTTAATGATAGTCATTAATAAAAGTGAAAGAATGGTGAGAGTAGTCAACAAGATGACAGCAATAGCAGTGAATGTTTACAATAACAGTGGTAATCGAGACAGGAAAAATTACTTACAATTTAAAATTGTTCAAATTCATAAACACACACATGGGTTGATACACAAGTGACAAAGCATACATGTATGTGTACATGCACACACAAATATATTTGGTCCCAAATGCATGCAGTAAGAATGTGAATTTTCAGCATTTAATGATGTCATACCCCAGAAGTCACTGATACTTCAGCAGCCATGGCTCTGGTACCAGTGAAGTAAGTATTAATTTAAATTATACCAAATGTTAATGAAACATGTGTCATTTAAGTAACTAAAACAATACCCTCTACGAGAATGAACATCGAGTGTTTCAGTTTCTCATCACTGTTAATCATGAATATCAAAAAGTTAAACTTAAGACAATTTTTCTCTTCTGTAAACAGGACAAAAACAACTTGTAATCCATAAAAAAATAATTCAGAATTTTCATTGTGTTTTTATTTCAAAATGAATGTATTGAGTAAAGGAGGAAGTGAATGAAGGACTTATAAACAAAAGAAGAAGAAGAAGAAGGTGTCATAAGTATCAAAGGAATGGGCACAATAAAGTGAAGTTAAAGGAAATAATCTCAGGGGGGGAAAAAAAAAAAAGGAAGGGGTGTAAAATGGAAAGAAAATTTCAAGAAATGTAAACTATGCAAAAGAGGAGAGTGGAAAGAGGCATTTGTACTCTTACAAAAGTGTGTGTATGTTAGGAGTTCGCAAGAAAACAATTTACTTGAAAAGTAATTCAATTAGAATTCACAAATAAAATTGAGTAACTTCAAGGAAAACATAACGAAAACATTTCAGTCAAGTTTATCTTCAAGAGAAAAATCTTCCTCCAAAAATTCAAATCAGAGGACAGTTCTTTCAAAAACATGTGTAAGAACAACTCCGGTTGAACTTACACAAAAGTGAAATAGATTCTGTATCACAAAATAATTTCACTGGATAAAAATGGCAATAATTAAGTGGCCATCTAATTTTCTAGTTGGAGTTGCATTAAATAATTGAATGATTAAGGTACACCAAAAAAGTCCTTGGAGTTCAAGAACCTGGTAAGGAAAAGATTCCTAAGCAGCTGGATATCAGTACATAGAAGAAATGGTGGTCAGCAATAAAACACAAGCTGTCTCATCCTCCAGAAGATTTGAAGGCAATGTGAAATGTAGAATCATCAGAGACAGCATTCACAGTTATGCACCCTCTTATGGCTTCCTTCCTGAAAATCAGCATTTGCAAGAGTTCCTCCATAATTACTAGTTATGGAGCAAATCTCAGTCCAACCCATGCAATGGCCCACTGAATAACATATTTGAGGAGAATATCTGGTACAGAGCGTTCTTGCAAAGGGCTTCTTAAAAATACAGACAATATAATTAGAGCAATGTCAAAACTCTAAACGAATCCACATTTCCTAGCAGAAGTCAACAGAATACTGACTGATTAGGCCTCAGATAAAAAATTTTCAAGTGACTGGAGATGGTGTTTAATAATACTAACCAATGATCCTGATTTTTATAAAGATTTTCTTTTCAAGGAAAATCAATATAACTTTTTATAAAATGTTATTTGATTCTTAATGAAAATCTCCAATATAACAAAAAATTATTAGTAAGCCACATAAAATTCACTATGTTTCCCAGATAAAGATCTCTAACAAGAGTTGGAAGTTCCTATTGTATTTGTTAAAATAAAATTCCACAGATATAAAAGGATTATTGCATAAATACAGTAAGAAAATAATGTTCTAAAAGCATTATGTAGCATATTTTTACCATTTGGTATAACACCACTGTTATAGAACACATTTATGAAACAATTTCTACTTCAGACAGACAATTCGCAGAGAATTAGTCACACTTCAAATTAAAGCCTAATGTTATTGTAAACAAATTAGATGTTTTATTATTCTGAAATTGTATCTTCAAATGGTTACTATGAGAAGAATAAATATTGGAAACCTATAGCATACACAGAATGTTTTATGAAGGTACTATTCAAATTTCATAATTACAAGAAGTTCCAACCATTAACGAAAACATCAAAACATAGTTGAATCCTGTGCGTACAAAAAGGTGGAAGAAAAACAAAAAATGTCTTTCTTTTAAGGTTTTGAAAAGAAGTGTAGATGTATAAGTACAGAAACTTACTTCCAGCAAGAATTTACTTTTTTGCTAATCATCAATCCAAAAAATCCATGTTTTAACTTGACATGAACTCTTCACAACTAATAAGGTTTTGATATTTTTTAAATGGTTGGATGCAATGATGAATCTATCTGAATTCTTCCTTTCTACAAACTAATACAAATTTAATATTCAAAAAGTTTAATAATATCTATTTTACTTAATTTGAAGATATGGAACAGGAATTTTATCTTCATAAAGTGCAATTGTGCGTTCCACATGCCCCCAACATTTATCTTTTGTAAAAAGATCAAAAAATACTTTCCCCCTCCTCACCCTGATTATCCAATTACAATAATAAACCCAGACTATTGTCTGATAACACAAAAAAGGCAAACCACACTTAACTTACATTTTGGAGTTCACATATCTGTAATATAGTACATAGGAATAACATGTGTATATTATTCGGTTAAAATGTCAATAAGTTATAATTTTCTATATAAATGTACACCTTTAACCTCAAAAACTCAATATCATAAATATTTGCATTTACACAGATTCATTCTGTCCTAACAACTATACAAAGGACTTTTTTTAAATAGTGGGCTACCTACTTAGTAAAGGTAGATGCATTCACCACATACAAATTTGGCTTATGTTGCCAATGTTGCCAATAAAAGGTTTTTTAAAATTTAAAATCTATAAGTAAGAAATTAGCGATTGAAATGGTTTTTAGATTGTATGGTAAATTTAAGGTATAATTCATTTTACACAATTCAAAAAAGAAAAGAAGCACTAAAGATGAAACTAAACATTCCTTTCTTTTAGCTACTACTTTAAAAGTTGAGTTATGTGATAATTTTGTATAAGATTTAAATTAGCATATTTCTTGACACATTTATTAATATTCTTCCAAGTTTTGCATATAGTGGAAAAGAGTACCAAATATAACCCATTAAAAATTTTTTTAAAATAATACTAAAGTTTCTCATACAATAATTCACACACAATATCAATATGACCATGAACTTCTCCTTAAGTGGCAGATCTTTCAATAAGTGAAGTCATACAAATGGTTGATCAATACTAAATTCTCTTAAATTTGTAGGTACTCGTATGTCTATTTCACAGAAAAAATTCAGTTTCTTGAATTTCTTGAACAATATTCTTAAAAGAGAAGGAAAAGGAAAATATTTTTGAGAAGAAAGTCATTTTGGTCAGGTGGAAAAGCAGACACAAATAATAAGCAGAAACAAAAAGGTGTCTGGTACATTCATGCTATTGAGAGAATAGTTTATTTGCTAATATTTCAAGAAATGTTAGTGAATGTGAATTTGTAAGTAAAGATACTAGTATGATTGATAAATATATGTACTTGCCCAAGGCTTTGGATAGCGGTGTGCTTAAAATCACTGAAAAAATCAATAGCAAAATATCAGCAGAAGTTAATTATTACAGCATTACTTAATAAGCAAAACAATACTGACTGAACAAATAATGTTTAAAATTGTTTTTAAAATGCTGCCATTCATTCTGATTTTTTTTAATATTTTTATGAGCAATTATTTTGAAAGCTGTAACAGTGTTTAATGAAGAAAACATAGTTTCTAATTTATTAATTGTCAAAACTTATTAAATATACTCACTGGATCAATTAATAGTACAATCTTAAAACATGCAGATGTTATTATTGTAATTTTTACAAAGGTCTGTTCTATATGTCTGAAAATATAAGCCACAATCAAAATAAATTTTGACAAAAAAATACAAAATATATATTTGTAAGGATGTATAATATATATTCTTACACAACCTTCTTCATATTTTAAGATTATTAAAATAATTCATCCAGTAAAGTAAACTTAGATATGAGCTTTGCAACATAACGCAACAAGAGCAGTAAGTATTATGGACAATTCTGGGAATAGCTTCCTTCATTGTAGATTATACATTTCAGAACCTAATCTCTTTACATCACTATATGCATATACTTTAAGTTTCCCTCATCAACTATTGAGAAGAATTCTTCTTAGGTTTTTCATTGCTTTTCAGGTTGGCCATTATATATTGGCTTCTTTCAAAATTACATAATAATATAATCCACATACAAAACATTTAATTTAATTTTTTCGAATACAATATTTTTGTTATTACGGTACAAAGGAATGAAAACTATAAACTTATTGTATTTTTGACAGTTATTAATCGTATTTTATGTATAATTAAAAATCAATCATTATTTAACAATTACATCTTGTTTTGACTTTTCAACATTTCATACTGGTGCTATATATTGCTTTAACTAAAAGAAAAGAAAGTAAGCAAAGCAAAAATAATGAAATTTAATTTATTGCTGTGATAAATATTTTCTGAGTTGCCTCTTGCACGGAAACTGCCTGACCAATTGAAATTTTTTACCTATAAGTTGGAAACTGGGAAGTATTGATTCTGTGAGGCTCTCCTGTTCTACTATGGGGTGTCATTCCTCTCCAACCCCTGCTTCTCATGAGAATTAAATGTTCAGAGTTTCATCATTCCTAGAAAGATCACACATTCTATAACAAATCAAAACAAATTGCATGTTACATTCACCATGTCATCTTCTCCTTGTAAACCTTAAATTCGATGGGAAGGTTAGTTAGAGGCTGTGTTTCCACTGCCAGGTGTTTGACAAACTTATAGAAGGCCTCTTTTAATGCTTCTCATTCAGTGGAATTGTGATCTTCCTTGTGGAATTCCACCTTCTATTTTTCTACCACCTTGGTATATTGGGATACATATTAGAAAACTTATGAAGTTTAGGGCATGCTTCTATTTTTTATATAAATAAAAATGAAATTTGTTAGTATGCAAGGTAACATCATTGACAGAAAGAAAGTCTCCATTAAATCATTCTGTAGACAAACTTTACAATTAACACGTGTAGTATTGGAACATTTATTTACTTTTGTTAAAAAAATTTATATTTCTATAATTAAAAAATTAATAGATTACCAATATCATAAATTCAGAAAGTTACTTCCAAACTTCTTGGATATTTGGAATCACATTCACAAGTTGCTTTTTTTTTTATCAAAAAATTTGACTGGCTTATTTTCTTTCCTTAACCAGTGTTATCTCAGCATAATCATATACATTAAATAACATGGAAAGTGAATTTTATCTTGCATAACCAAGCTATTGTAGGTCCATGAATATGAATCAACTAATTAAGGAAATTGGTTCCTTCTATTGTTCTAAAAAATAACACCCTCCTGAAGTAGCAGTCCCTCCCCTCCCCCTTCCCCCCATTCTAAATCCTGGACTAACGTAGTGGAAAGGAAAGCTTAAAAAGGAATAAGATTCAAAGATAACAAGAAATGACATCCTTTCAAGGTCAATAGGCAAGTCTTCTTGAACATAATTCATCAAGGGTCAAAGCACCTCCTTTAATTCTCTATCACAAAAATTCAATGAAGATGGTTTTAACTACTGTCTTCTCTTTATCTTACCAAACTAGTTTGGCATAAGGGCTAGGATTTATGTTTCTTTTCCCTGAGCTATAGTCTTCTGATTATGGTTCATAGATATTACTGATGGCCAGTGTTTTTCAGTAATGCCAGAGAAAGCCTCATTGCTGGGATGAAATATGATCCAGGCAGTTTAATTCTGTAAAAGTTTCTGTGACCTTCAATAGAGCTGTACTTGAGGGCTGTTCCTCTTCAACAGGGTAAAGTACATCCTAACATTTTTAAGTTTAGACCATTCAGCCATTTGCATGGTCTCCTAAACTTATGCTATTAAATGGATTTTCTATCCAAGGTCTTTCATTTCATTTTCAATAAACACTTTTTTTTAAACAGTACATTTATTTGCAAAAAAATAATCGATACAAGTTAAATAATGATTGTATAAATTAATTATTTGTAATTATGTAAAATAGGAAGGTCAGTATATTGTTTTGGAAAGAAGAAAATTGTGTGAAAATAATCTCTTACAACAACTCTTCTTGAAGAAGCCAATATATCAGACACAGATAGCACCAATCTTTGTGAACTACTGAAGTTGCAAGTGACATAAGATGTAGCAAGTTCCAGCAACTGAGTTCAGAGTACTTTTTTATTAGTTATGTGTACTGCATATCTTGCATATCTAATAAAATCTTTATATTAATCAAAGTAAATATTATAAACTTCAAACATTAATTTTCCTTAATGTTGATAATTTCAACTGAGGAAATATTACCTAAGGATTTTATACAGTTTTGTTCCACATGTTGTTTTGTGATTCACTTCCTTTAAAGAGCAGCTAATGTTTCTTTCATATATGAGAACTACAGTAAAGATTACGAGTGTCAATGAAATAAAAAGACTTAATTGAGAATTGTTAAGAATTCACCATTTCCATTGTGATAGTCAATAGTTAATCAAAAGTATTGAGCTCAGAATCTGTGTGAGAGTTAATGTGATACATTTACAGTATCCACTTACTTCACATAAAAACAGTGTAATAGTTTTACAGATAAGTAGTTTCAGAGGCTTGATAAATTAAAAAGACTAATGTAAAAATTAGTTAAATATGTTTTTAAATTTTTCAGTAGACAAAGAATAAAATATTCTTCACAAACAATATTTTTCTAAATAATATGCTTATATCGATTTCATTATCAGAAATATTGATGTACAACTTTCATCTTCAATAAAGGCACACAAGAATTCTAAAACCATAATATAAAAGCTCAGAAATTCTTGAAACTAGTAAATTAAAAATTTGTTCATTATGATTTAAGTTTCAAAGACCAAATAAGGCCTATATTTTCTTAATAATTGGTGGTGTCTGTGAAATTATGAAAACATTTTACAGAGACAAATTTTTGATTATTATGGATAAAATTTGTCAAAATGCAAAATTATAACATGCAGCATGAAATAAACCAAAAGAGAACTTAGGTTTAATGACCTAAGTCCATCAATTTTTTTGCTAAAAGATATGTTTCATAAAAAATACATATATCAGTATTATATGTATGTGACACCATCTGATATACTTTTGATTTCTTAAATTAAATTTTTAAAAAAAAGTTAAGAAAATTGGTTATTTATACCTGTGAAATTGTTATAATATCTTTTGTAGGTGCAGATAAATTAGAAAAGTTACTTCCCTGGATATGTACTTCACTGCTGGTTCATATGCAATAAAAATGTGTAAATACTGTTCCAGACTTATGCAGAACAGGATGTTGCAACTTGAAAAAAATGTTAGTAAGTTTTAGAATGTTTGTGAAGTGTTGAATGAAATACTGTTATTAAGTACTGTTTCGCCTACAACAGTATCTGAATTTCTTTGATTGCAATGAGAACTTGAATGGTCAGCTTCACACCTAATTGAGCTCTGTAAGTAGTGTTTTCCATGAAATTCAATCAGAAAATACAGGGTAATATAACACAGAATTAAGTTATATTTGAGGAAGGATAAATTACTTATATAGTCATTCAACAAATCATTACATCCATTAGGAAGATTTGTCAAAAAATAAACTTGACACTCCAACAAAGAACAATCATTATGATAATTATTCCTACAGTTAGTCTCATTATTACCATGGTCAGTCTTCTATAACAGTAAGACTCAATATAGGAAGATTAATTTCATGAATGCTGCATTTTAGAAGGCTTATTCTTTACTTATGATTAAGATGAGCTACAACAAAACTACTGAGCATGTTTTACTACACTGGAGAGAAGATTGCAACTTTGGTCACCAATAAGAAGTTAATCATGTAACATTCGTTTATTAACTGTATCAAAAAACAAAATTTTCTGATAACTGAAACACTTAAGATTTGCACAAATTTCTTCTTTATTTAAACTCTATTGTTGACATAATAACTTTTATACTATCCACTGGTGAATGACACAGTTTTTAAATGAAATGTTTAATGAATAATTTCTTCAATGGTTTAATTATTCAATTATTCTCATATTACAAATCAGCAATGCAGATAGTATTCTTGAAGTGTTTTAAGATATAGGAAAAAAAAGAAATAAAAAAGGTGGGAAATAATTACAATTTGAATAAAAAAAATTTAGACAAGTTTCTTTTTCTCAAATTAATAGAACAAATCAGTTCCAAAAGGTATAATAATATGAATTAACTACCAATATATCATTATTCACATTTCATTACATTAGTTTTTAATGAATATGAGAACCACTTTTCAAACACAACCTGCTTTTTCTTTGCATCAAATAGGACTGACTTTTTTTTTTTTTGCAAATCATGGAAAAAAATGTATTAGTATTTTTTGAAACAGTCAGCAACAATCTAAATGTGTTCAAAACACTGTAAAACACAATGCAATGTCCTTATAACATTCTACACACTGCACTGTCACATCCCTGTAATAAAACACTGAACTGTAAGTTGAGAAGAACAGTGACAATTCGTTGCTGATAATAAAACAAAAGTTAAAATATTTGAAAAAGAAAGAGAATAATGAAAATAGATGAACAATGAAAAGAAATGCAAAAGAAAATGAAGCAAAAATAATGATAGTGAAATAAATAAAATAATAAAATGTGAGAATGAAATATAGAAAGAAGGAAAGTTGGCAAAACTGAAAATTTGTGCTAGTACTGAGCAAAAGGTTGAAAACAAAAATTGAAGTTTAACAAAAGAATTAAATCCCTGTGAAGACAAAAGAGAGTGTAGGAAAGCAATTTTATTCATATAAAGTTATCCTAAAACATAAATAATTTTTTTTGTAATAAGTGCAAAAATTAAGTAAACATATTGTGCAGAGAAAACTTTTTTGCTCTGGATTACATTTCACACTCACTATAAATACATTATATTCACAAATGAAGCATCACTGAAGAAAATGTGAGCAAGAAAGAACTACATCTAACTGTTAGATTATATTTCAATGAATTTTATAATAAAGTAATGAGTCCTATGAGATGAGCCTAGAGAAAACAAATACAGTGGAAGAGAATCTCAGCACCAATCAAAAATGTTTTCCCACGAAACGTGACATGGAAAGTAAGTGGAACTTCAAGTCCAATATTAATCTGAAAGTAACAATATAAAAAAAAAGGAACAGTCCAAATAAGAGGTTCCAAGAACATAATCTTCTTCTGCATGACTCCAAAGAAGCTGGGACTATTAAACTTGACAAAGTGATTCATGTAATAAACTTGAAAAACATATAAAGAAAAAGAGTAAGCATTTTAGACAGTATTGAGGAGGAATTATAAACTTGGATGATTTACAGTAGCTGAAATGGACAGCATTCCACAAATTCAGTTTTCAATAGTTATTGGGCTTTTGCAATAATTTAGCCTCCATTATAATCAATTTTCACTTAGAAAGTGAATGTAATAGAATTTGAAGGAAAAATATACATTTCTTTATTTCCCAATCAATTAAGGAAAGAACTAAGATGCAATGAAAATGAGTCAAAGCATGGGTGTCAGCACTTGTGGCCAAGACACGCCATTGATATCTTCACTGCTTAGAACTTCCCTCAAATTAATTAGCTAAAGTAATTTCAATGTTACATTTGTTGAAACATACCATTATGCAAGGTGTCTAATAATAACCAAATAATAACTGCAGCTGTTGTTGTACTATTGAATCATACACTATTTTAAAGAAAATTCAGTTGTGTAGTAATCATAATTGAAAATGTAAGTTTTCAAATGTGTTGGTAGAAGCTTTAATAATGAAAAACTTTTAGTATTTTCTCATAAAATTTAAGAAAAATGAGCATGAACCAAAGAAATGGATCATGGATTTACAACTTCTAAATAGATTAAAGAAGAAATGAGTGTTCATTTAATGCATGAATTATTCCATCAGTAACTTTAGTACAGTTGGAAGGCAAGGTTTTATCTCCTAATTTTTACTGTTTGTGCCTCTCCAAGCAGGCATGGGGCTCCAAGCAAGACAAAGCTTCCCTTACCTTACACATTTGCTGGCCTTTTCTGCAAAGGATCACAATCCAACTACCGTGGTCTAATCTTCGTTAGAAAGTTAATCTAGTGGTGTTACAGAATAGCAAATAATTTTTTAAAATATTATTTTTAGTTTTATTTTGGAGTTGGGTTGGGCCCCAAAACCCACAAATCTCTTTCTGAGTGTTTGTTGGTAAACAAATGATATTGAGTAAGTTTTGCAGCTCATTCAATATAACAATTAAATATAAATACTTATACCATGAAGCAAACCAACCACAACAGCCAATTTTTTTATATTCTGAATTTCTTAATATGAGTAACAGTAAAATGCACTCGTTCCAAAATATGCTTCTGTATAGGAATGTCTTAAAATCCACATCATAATACTACAAAATATGATTTTCATATCTTGTGCAAATAGTAATTAAAAATAATTCTCCAATGTACAATAATTTCACATTGATAATTAATAATTTGGAGAAAATATGCCAAAGTTACTGATGGAATTTCCAACTGTATGCATGTGTACATTTGTGTGGGTATGTTAACATATGAAAGGGAAAGGGTACATACTTGTACATGAACACATAAATATAGAATCTAATATAGATCTATGTATAAAAATAAGTAACTAATACATAATCTAAAGATAGATCTATTCAAGCATGTGCTCATATTTTACATTTTATCTATCAGATATCAGCATTTACAAAAACTACATTAGAAGGTAGAATAAGATAATTAAAGTGGCAAAATATGAATCTTCAATAGAGTATGTATAATTGTCTAGAGCTATTGAAGAAAATCAAAATAAGAAATCTACTTAATGTAAGAAAAATGTCAAACATAAGGGAGAAACTGAAAAGTAGTTCTTAAATAATTAGACATTATTAATTTTAAAAATCAACAAATTCAACTCACAGTTCTTGCATTTGCACTTTTTGATGAGAGTTTCATCTTTGATTTCGTCATGGCAAGCTTTACAATAGAACCACGCTCTGAAATGTATAAGATTTCATTAACATTATAACACTTGTAAATTTATTTGTATAACAAAAGATTTCTCATTAAGAAACTACATACACTAAATCAAAAAATCCATGAGTTAGAAGTAAAAATATTAATGAATTATTTAAATTAGTTTCTGTATTAAGTAGTTCATATGAGTACATTATCTGCAAGTATTGAAGTACCATGGTTTATGCTGTATTTATGCGATAAATAAACCTATATCATTATTTTTATATTACCAGATTTTTTTAAAAGGACAAAACTTATTTCATTACCTACTTTTATGTTACAGAAATGCATCATCTGAAAAAAGAGACAATAGTCTATTCTACAAACAAACTAATATCTTCAAATGAAGTTCTTGGTAGTCCTTGACACATTAAAAGCAACACTTGATTCATTAAATGTTTTATTTTAGGTATAGTGCACCAGGAAGTCTCTCTGCACCAAGCCAAGTCAAGGGCACCTTTTACAATTAGTATTTATGTTGGTAGCAACCAGATTACTAGAAAACACTTCCAGCATCTATTGTTAATGAGTATGCAACT
Organism: Teleogryllus occipitalis; assembly: GCA_011170035.1. NCBI lineage: Eukaryota > Metazoa > Arthropoda > Insecta > Orthoptera > Gryllidae > Teleogryllus > Teleogryllus occipitalis. Next base: position 108,167 of record BLKR01000974.1, read on the forward strand.
TAAGTTTTCTTTTCTTACTAGCTGCAACTCGTGCTAAAAATATAATTTCTGTTGTTAGCACTCTCACCAGCACAGTGTGACTAGGGAGTGCGTTTCCTGGCACTGTATTAAATGTTTTATTTTAGTTTAGGTATTATTTTAAATATAACCATCACTGGTTGCCTCAAGTGTAAAGGCAATGCCTTACCTTTCGAGCATTCTAATGATTGAGAGGTCGTGGGTTTGGTCCCAGTAAAATACCAGGAATTCTTTTATTTAAATATGGTTTAATAGCAGCAGCTACAGCTAATGTACACATATCATGTTAGAATTTATCTGTGAGAAATTACATCACATGGAGGACTTGATTTCTGGCAGAACACTACGGAATGGCGTATTATATTATAATTATATAACTATTTCTTTTTAAATTAATAATTAATTTGGGGAGCATTTTGGGACCTGAAATTTTAGAAATCAAATACTGATCATACATATCTACATACAAATTCAGTATTAATTTTACCACAATCTGTAGTTTGTTTTATCTTATTGCACACTCGTTTCTTTCTTCATCAGTTGATTTGGTTCAACTTCTCCTTGAATGAGCTAACTGACTTGGGTGAAACTCAGTCACATGGGAGACAGTTCCAACTGTTGACAAGGAAGTGCCTCTGAGCTCCAGTATTCATATTCTCCTTTTGAAATTTCAAATGATGTTTACTGCCAATGGATCTAATGAAGATCTCATTCAAGTTTTGGATGTACTTGCTAGTCAGGATTTTAAATATTTCAATGACATTGTTCCAGTCCTTTCCTTGTTGAGGACTTGGAATGTACATTTTTCACATCTCTCAGGATGATAAAGTTTGGTGGGTATGCAGCCTTTCTTTCAATTTATTCAATATCTCACATCTTTCTTGAAATTGGGCACTCTATAATGTAGAAATATTTAAGAACTGTTCTAATATATACTATGTGTATTTTCATAGTTGTAAAAACACTTAACTCAACAAAGAATTTTTGTATGAAATACAGAAGGCTGATAGCTTGCCTAGTCACAGTTATATATCTCCCCGTTTGAGATTTTGTTAGATCAACACCCCCAGGTAATTTTAGCTAGTAACCTACCTCAAATGAACATTCCCAACGGTATATGTGGTTTTGGGGTTTTGAAGGACATGGAGAAGGACAGAGTATTTATCTTAGTTAAAAAGTAATTGCCATTTTTTTAGTAAACCATGCTGTAGAACATCATAATTTTTAGTTTGGTTGGCAAAGAGTTAATGTCAGCATAACTGTTCTATGCTGATCTAAGATTTTCTCCAAACTTGCAGATAAAAAGGATGAATGGGGGTCAAAGCTAGGCTTGGGTCCTAGTAGAAAAGGACAATGGCTGTAGACCTATACCTTTAACTCGTCAAACATGTGCTTGTGTTAACATCTTGTGATATGCTCTACCAGACTGCTGCCATAGCATGTGATCACATAACGTTTACACTTTTCAAAGGGAATTTAGAGCAATTACATATAACACTCTCTCTGGCCGGTATATGGTATTACAAATCTAACTTTGTACTTCAATTACAGAATTAAAAATTTTTTTGTCACCGTTTCTTTTGTGTTTATAATTTTTTTTAAGGTAAGTATGCATAGCGTTTTGAGGTATGCTGGAAATGAGCTTAGTAATGGCAGGTCTTATAATTAGTGATGATAAAAAACAGAATTGAGGGATTGAGAAATTGAATATTGTGCACAATAAAAAACAACAACAGGTTTTGCATCTCATAGATGCAAAAGCTTCTGGATCACCAACTTTGAGTATCCTAGTCTGTTTTTATTTGAACCACTCACAAAACGACTTACAATTTCTTTTTTAAATTATTTCCAATTTTTTAAAATTGGAATTTTTAATTATCATAATTTAATTAACTAAACTTCTTGTGCATTCTGTATTTAAAAAAATAATTGTACCACTTTTTTTTTTTTAGATACTGCCATTTAAGCATTTAGAGGTAATGTTATTCTGACAGTAACCATAATAAGTCATTCTGGCCCGCGGTTACAGCTAGACATGCCTGAAGCGTTAAATAGCTAATTTTCAATGGCACATGCAATTTCCTGTTTAAAATGCAAAACTGCATTAAAATGGTTTTTCTTATGTCTACTATTAATTTGATACTACAAAATCAATTTGAAATATCTGAACTCATATTTGTTTATTTTTTTCAAAGGCTATTGCTACCATCCAAGAGAATTGTTTTTCCATTTCTAACAGATGAGGGCATACTGTTTTTTTTGAAAGACTGAGGATAGGGCCTAAGAGTGAATGCTGCAGGACCTCACACACTCAGTTGACAAATAATTGGAAAGATGAGTAAATAATGTACTTTCCTGCAAGTACATTATCTCTCTTTGTGATCAACATTTACGGTATGAAGATAACCAATTTAGGACAATGCAATGAATTCCACGTGAAGGTTCCAATGAAATATTTCAATTGATGCCTCACTTTGACCTACTCCAAAAAAAAAAAAAAAAAAATTACCGTATCCATACTTTGATTTTCTAAATCCAATAATGACCACATAATTATGTAGAAGAAGATTTAAATCTAGTATTGGAACAGTACCCATTCACAATTCAACAGGAATTAAAGGAGAAGATACCATAAATCAGAATGTAGAAAAATAAATATAATTGAAAATGAATAGAAGGAAAAAGAAACACCTTTTCTAAAGAGAAGGAAATTGTCTCAGAAATGTGCCTTACATAAGTACATCATCTGAATAAGGTTTATAGTTCATTAATTGATTACATAAAAATATCAGACAGTCAAATAAAAACTGAACACCCTCCATAAAACACATTCCTTGTAAAAATTTTGTTGTATTGATACACCGTTTGATGATTGTTATTTCTTAATTTGATACACCATTTGTTGATTTGATGATTGTTAAAAGTATGTTGTTAATTATTGATACTGCTTTCTCTGGGGTAGAAGAAACATATAGTGACAATTCACAGGTATCCACATTTGTTTTTTATTCCTCTCAAGGGGAGGGAGTGTAGTAAAAAGTCCAGCTTTAGAAATGAAGACAAGGAAAGGAGAGCAAAGAGGTGGAGTTCATTTTTTGGTGACTGCAGATACTGGAACACATGAAAGTTATCGTCACATGTCCGCTGTGTGCGGCTAACACTGTGTCACTGATACGTGTGCATGAGTGGCTCAAAAGATTTTGAGGACACACATCACTGCAAAATGATTTTTGCTGAGGACATGCTCATCAAGCCATTACTCCTTAAGTGATTGCATGGATTGATGGAATTGAGGGAAAACCAGGAAGAAAGGACACAGCTTCACACAGGAAGAAAGTTGAGTTCATGTCAGAATTAGGCCATGCCATTATCAAAGAACATCAGCAATTCTGAAAATTTTGTGCCTAATGGGTATCATATCAACAGTTAGAGGGCCAAAAGACTAATAGAATGGCTTCGTGTCTGATTCATGTAGAGTGGTACCATGAAGAAGAGTATGTATTTCTGTCGTGAATCATCATGAGACAAAGTCAGGTGCCACCATTTTCAGCTTGAGAGCAAATGGCAAAGCCAATAATGGAAAGACCTCAATTTTCCCCTGCTGGAGAAATCCAAAGCTATTTCCACAAAGTTTAGATAATGTTCTGATGACTTTCTTAGACTGCAGGGGCCCTCTGCTTGTCCACTGCCTTGAGCGAGGAGTCACAATAAATGCAAAGCATGATGAAGACACTTTGCAGAAACAAAGATGCATCTAAAGTCAAATCACCCTGGTTTGCTGTCGACAGAAACATCCTTTTGCATGATAATGATGGTCCATATTGCTGGCTTAAGAGATTTGGCTGGGAAACACTTCAACATCCTCTGGACAGCCTAGATCTTACCCCCTGCAATTTTTACATTTTTGGCGACCTGAAGAAAGATATTCGTGAACACTGGTTTCATTTGGAGAAGGAAGTGAAAGAGTGGGTGAAGTTGTGGATCCTACCTCTTTCTAGAAGACTAGAGTTGATTGTCTTATCCCTCAATGGGATAAATAAATACTTGTAGTAATTACATTTGAATAAAAAACATTCCATTGTGTTTTAGTGTTCGTTCAGTTTTCATTTGATTGCCTCTCATTTACCAAAAGTGAGCTCCAAGAAAGAATTCAGAGGAGAAAATGTAAATACAGACTACCACCTTCTAAAATAAAAATTCTCATTCTGATCAAGATAGAATAAGCAAACTACAAAGAATAAAAACAGAGGTAAAAGAAAACCAAATTCAAGGTGCATTTGGGATGAAGAAGATAATACAAGGAATCTACTTCAGTATAGTACATCTGCTTAAGAAAATATCACAACTTCAGACTTATTACTCATTTCTCTTAAGAATTTGATCAGCCCTGAATAACTCTGAGGACTTCATAACTTGAACTTCCTAATGACATCAACTGTTTTCACTTTTTAAAGGTTTTGATTGTCTTGCTCATAGGGTATAACATGAACTTGATATTTTAGAGTAAGAAAGAATGTGTTTTGCTGGATACTATCCTGTGACTGCAATTTTAGGGTTAAAATGGGTAATAACAAAAATCAACAATCAAGAGAATTACATGTGATGTTCAAGATTCTATCAAATCCTATAATGTATCGAATCCTATAATAATCCTTAGTACCAACAATCCACCTTATGGTTTAAACTCCTGTACCATGGATGTATACTGACCATAAAAAAGTTCATGCAATTTTTTATGAACTACTTGGTAAAAACAACCTAACATTCTCTTACTATTTTGGCACAAGCATGCCTCTGGCAGTTCAAGTTATGAAAGACCAGAATCGAAACATAATTGTATTTGACCTCAAACTGGAACGTTAGGTGTCCTTTATACGAAAAAGCTCATAAACAGAGCCTATAATGAAGCTATTTATATATGTCAAATTTGTGCACATTTATCTCTTTGGCATTGTTTGACAGGAATTCAGAGTCATCCTGTAGTTTGGTCTGCTGCTATGTTTGCCAGATGGTAAGCATACCCCATTTATTTTCATCTGCACTGCTGCAATGATTACAAGGCTTCACCTTGCCTGATACCTGATCTCAGTATTGGAGGTGTAATGATATTTTCATCAAAGGTTATCATGAATCAAAAATTGAGAATGTCTGCCTGTCACCTTGTTGGGAATTCTTTGAATCAGATTTGTGTTGTAAAATTCTAACAAAATTGTATCTATTTCCATCTTCATTATCAGCTCATTCCCATCCATGTTGTAGTTGGTAGATTGTAATCATCAAACATTAAGATGGTTCTTTCATTGCACATTATCTTTATAATTAAAATTGAAGAGTTAATGTGCTCTCAAAACAACTGCCTTTTTATGATATTATATGCTTATATAAATGATATAAATTCCAATTCAATTGTTTTTAACAGTTTTGTCTATATTCCGGCATGACTGCCCAGCTAATCTTTGGAATAACTGAGTGAATTTCAATAGGGTTTTCATTAACGATACAGTATTTTGTCAGGCATATCATCGACATCTAAGGTAATTGATAGGTTTTATATTTACCAATATCTGTACACAAATATTGTAGTGGGCTATTGAAGAATATCTTTATCGTAATGTATTACAAATAATTTTAAGCACAGGACATTTATTTTTAAGGAACACAGGTGTCAAACAATTGCTGAACATTTATAAATACTTGCTAATCTTTGCATTGAATAACAGTCAATTTTCAACCTTTCAACACACTCTCTCCATCGTAACCTCATGATTCAAGGATATCTTTGCATTGAATGTAACTCACAAAGGAAAATGCCCAAGATCAAATACAACTGTATTGAACAACTGTATCGACAACAGATAACTATGTATTGTATTATATTTAATATATTATAAAAATATAATGCTTTTACTGTTTTAATTATACAGTTATGAGTAGAAAGTGAACATCAATACTAAGCAATATGATAGACAAAAAAAATTGCTTTCAAATATTTACGTAATTTGTTTATTAGTTTGTTTAGTCATTTAATTGTTTGTTTGTTTATTTATTTATTTTCTTTTATTGCTTATTGTAGGGCCCCTGCAACCCAATAAGTAGAACCCTTTTTATGTGCCACTCAATGGGAAGGAATGCTTTTTACCTATTTAGCCAGTTTTGATGCTCTTCAATAGCAGTCCTAACTTTCTTTAAATACTTAGTACAAAGTATTATGGGTCAAGTAGATTTTTATCAACAGGTTCTCAAGGGTTCACGTACAGAACAATATGACTGCGTGCCATTGATTTTCACATCTGAAAATCCCTGGGAAGCAAATCCCACAAACTTGTGAATAATAGGCTGGCATGCTACCTGTTGCACTGCTGTGACTTCCATTATCTTCAACATTAGATGATTTTATACTGACCTTTTGACTTCATCAGCAGATTGAGCGATGAAGAAACCTTGCGTATTTGCTTGTATCTTAACTCCACGTGGATTAATTGAAATTTTACTATCACTTCCATCTTCCCCTTTGATTTCAATTGCCAGAAGTAACAGTTTTAATTTTGTAAAACAAAGCCTGTAAAATAATTTCTTATTTGTTAATAGCAATAAATTTTATGTCAAAACTAGTTTAAATAATCATTGAATTTTCTATTAACATTACCAACACTGAGATCAAATTATAAAAGTAAGAGGAAACTGACATTAAAAGTGAAGAAAAATTATACCAAATTTAAAATTCAAACTACGTTAAAGAGTAAATTTACATATACATTCCTCCTTTATAACTTTACAGTAGTAATGCAAAACAGTTGTAGAAACTAGAATATCTATTGTTTACAGTGAATAGTAATGTGTGCCAGGAAATTCTTTCTGCACTGTGCCAAATCATAGGCTCTTACTAACAATTGTATTGATGCTCGTAACAACCAGATCATATGCAAATACATAAAGGGGACAACATTTCCAGCATCAGTTATGATTGTGGGGAGTACACAATTTACATTTTTATTATTTAAAAGCTGCAACTTGTGCTACCAACATAATTTCTATATCTAGCACTCTCACCAGCCACTGGTTCCATTATGGATAGACTTTCCTGGCACAGTGTATTTCTAACTGCAGTTTTGTAAAAGAACAAGTGGAGCACATGATCTCAAACAAGAAACTCCCCAAGTCACTGCTAGTATAATAATTTCCATACAACATTTTCAGTTTTGTGAAACAAATAATGAATACAAAACTCCAATTGAATTAATTGAACATACTCGCTTGCTTGTGGAAATGTCATTCCGGTGAATGATGGAGAAAGAGTTTCAGTGTACATTTCACAGCCAGTTCCTTGAAGATAGTCATTTTGCCATGCTTGAGTATCTGGAGACTAATGAAATAAACTTGTGTTAATACTTCATCAGTGATGCACACATTATGTAGTTAAAAAATTTGAATTAAGCAAATAACATGCATGTATTTTGAGTAAGAACAACAAAATTAAATTTCTAAATGAAAATAATCTTTGACCTTATTATTTTTTTCAGATACAAAATAAAGAAAAATTTAATAGTGCTTCTGAATGGCAGAGACTTTCTCATATTAGTTTCCCAGTCATTCGCGTTGGGACTACCTTATTGGTTTTGCTCCACTTCCTTCCTGGCTATCATCTTTTAGAAAGTATAGGACCTACTAGGGCCTCCTGAGATAACTACAGCTTCTCTTAGGTTGATTTTGATCATGAACCATTACAAATAATTGAAAACTCTCAGCTATCTGAGTGACGCCACATAGAAGGCAGTGATGACGACATTTCAAACAACATATCGTGGAGTTCTTCATGGCTGAAGTGCCTGGTTTTGCTTTGAAGAAGACCATATTGATAGTTGAAACTTAAGCATCACTGCCTTTGACAGCCTCATCTGGATATACAAGAGCCTTCACATGATTCTGGCCACGAAAGCCTACAATTACATTACATATATGCCTGTCTTGTTTCTGGGCAAAGTGATCCAATTCCTCACACATCTCACACAGATACAGGTCACGCCAAGAGATTAAGGAAAGATTAGGGTATAAATTTCCATGTATTCTAATTAATATTGTAATTTCACCTCTGCACTATATTTTTTTCTTTATGTTTATAATACTTTTGTACAAGGGAGAAAGTCCCATGTATTTCAATAAAAAATAAATAATTTTTGTGAAAATCTTGTTCACATATTTTTTTTTAAATGGTCATGTTTTCACTGAAAATTATCTGAAAATTACTCTTTATTTTCTACAACTTATGTATGATATTATTTTAAGATCTAATTTTAGATTATTTTCCTTAAGAAAAAAATCTATTTTCAATTATGTAGTTGGTACAAAAAAATTGGAACTAAAAATTCCAAAACTTTTTAGAGTCAACTGTCAAAATTTCCCCAAAATGAAAAGACCCATTTCAGATTTCAGAGAAAATAACAATTAGCCAGAACAATAGGAGAATATTATTTTTGGAAAAAATTCTTTGCATGGTTTACATGCATGTTGTTCACAGACAAACAAGCAGACTGACAATTTGTCCAAACCAATTTTTACTTTCTCGTATATGTACATAAATAGCGAGTAATATACGGAGTATAGAGAAAGTTATGTAATGCTGCGTGAAAAATTGGGGTATTTTCAGCAGAAATAAATTCATTGCTGGGCTCTGGTGACAAAAAAGTGCATAAAACCAGTTTCTAAATTAAGAGAAAAAAATCCTCTAACACATGGTGTTGCCATAATCCCTGTTTTGTGGGTTCTTGATGCAGAGAAATCAATTGAAAGCAAAACGTCCGTCTGTTGCTCTGTCTGTCGTCCTTCTGTGAACAGTGCTAGCGCCTACACTACACATGTGATCTTTTCCAAATTGAAGAATCCCTGTCAATATGGCTCTAGTTGAAGCTTTGAAATTTTAAAAAACATTTTATAAAATTTGGGGGTACTTTACATGAAGCCTCCCGGACATTTTCAAAATTTTCTCAAAAACAGCTCCAAATATTTTCTTGTAAGAATAGAATAAAATACACTAATAAAGGTGGCATAGATTGGATTTTCACAGTTAACACAATTTTCGAAAATTGTAAAAGTTTGAATTTTTTTCAGCATCTTCCTACAACTATAAAATTGAAGACACATATTTTTCCATCAAATTAAATTTGTTGCCCATAAATAGTTCTTTCATTAAGGTCATGTACACGTTTTCAAAAATTTTAGTACTTTTTGTGCAATTGAGCATGCAATATTTGCAATTTTAAAAAAATTACAAGAACAAGATTTTCTCAAAAGCGGCTCCAAATTTTGTCTTTAAATTTTTGGTAGAGTTAGTGTTTAACCAGTCCTATCTGATGACATACATGCTATATTGCTCTATTCCTTTGTTGTTGTTTTTAAATTACAAAAATGTAATTTTTTTGACTTGTCTCTCACGTCAGTAATATTTACATTAGAAGCAATTTCTTCACATTATTAGATTTATGAGTACATGTGCTCTAAATAATGTCAAATAAAGTTTCTCGCGAACTCAACAGTTTTCTGTAAAAATGTATACTGAAAATAAATACCAAATTTTTAGAAACGCTCAAACACCATTTTCTCAAAAATGGCTGCAAATTTTTTCTTCAAATTTTTCCAACATATAGTGCTATTTGCACTGTTTAATATGACATAAAGTTCATTTTGTTGAATTCTTTTGTTTTTTCAAAAATTACATAAATGTATTTTTTTTTAATATCTCTCATGCTGTTAATATGGACATTTCCATTGATTTGTATACATTTTTGCATTTGCTAGTAAAAGTGCTTTAAATGATTACAAATGAAGTTTTTCGAAAACTCAATAAATTCCTGTGAAAAAGAGCTTCAAATTTTGCATTTACAGTAATGCTTAATTGCCATTTCCTTAAAAACAGTTTCAAAATTTTCAATGAAAATTTCTATTTAGAACGTGGTTATACTGTTCTTTAATATTCCTAAAGTAATATTTCAGTTCTACTATTAAGAAACCGAAAAGTTGTGAAAATGTCAAAAACAAAAAACAACTTTTCAGCGCCGACAGATGGCAGCTGACCAGAGATTGGAGCAAGACCTTAAATCCAGTCCACACCAAGGAAATAAGAAAAAATTGCTATGAGAAAGTCTGTGCCATTCTGTAGCACCTCTAGTTTAGTATCAAGGACTCATAAATGTGGATTCTGCCTCTATATACTTGAGAAAGTAATTTATTGCATATAGAGCAAGAAAAATCCACATTTTTGGCCAAAGGGACCAAAAAAATAGTTTTTGTCAAAAAATAAGCATTTTTTTCTGTTCCATAATAATTTCTTTATGCTATGTAGTTGTATGTGAGAAAATAATGAGAACAAAGGAACAAGTGATGGCATGAAATAAAAGAATTAAAGCATACAAGCAATCAAAAATGGTTAAAAAAGAAAAGCAATGATATATAAATAACAAAATAGAAAAGAGACTGAACAATTCACTGCTTCGACAGTAAAAATATATCACAGACATTGATTACAGCAGAGAGAGGATTTAGAAATAAAATAGAATTAATGAATACAAGCGAAGAAGAAAAAGACAGAACAACACTTACAAATACCGTGAACAACAGATTTTGAAAATCATACTTTAAAGAAACTGGGTCTTAAAAACAAGACGATAAAAGGGAATAAAAAGACCTAATAAATAAAAAAAACTATAGAAAATATGAACTAAATCTAACCTAACAAAAAACATACCAATTCAATAATATAAAGAATCCAGATAACCATCTTACAACTAGCAATGAGAAAAGCTTAAAAATCCACTTCTAAACAATATGACTAATAGATTATCGCATTCAAGAATTTCCATAGGAACCAACATAGAAGCACAAATATTACACATGTGTACAAAATGCAAATGGAGGTTTTGGAGAAAATTGGATAATAATACCAAATGTTGAAGTCATAGACAACTTAAGAAAGAAAAGACTGAAAGAATTTCAAGACCGAACAGCTAAAACCAAATAGGAGTTATAAAGCTTTTAAAGTGGGAGTACCAATTGAAAACTCTCAAAATCTAAAAGAAGGAAATTTCTTACTTCATGATGTACCTCTGTTTTCAGAAAATGTACCAAAATACCAGATAAATATGCACCCAAGATAAAAAATAAAAATTAAAAACATGCATCAAAGTGGCAACATGAAATGTAAAGGGATTGGCCAATAAAGAAAGTGAGTAAAACTGGGAACTGGGTCAAAGACATTTAAATTGCAGTGATTTAAGGGTCAAAAAGAAAGGAAAGGGGGGAAAGAACATCAATAGTATATACTAATATAATCTTGGTAAAAGAGAATCAAAAAGCCACTTCAGGAGTAGCAGTTACAATTGAAAAAAATGCTAAAATACCACTTACTAGATTACTGCTATAATAATACTAGTAAAACTGATAATCTTAGATACAGTAATAATAAGAGGGTAAGGGTTATTTTTGTATCAATCTATTCTTATGAATCTTCTCCATCACGTTACTGAATACTGTTTTAAAATACAGTGTTTTTCCAATGTATCCTAAAACTGTTGAATCCTATCTTAAACTACAGTAATCACTCATTAACACAAATTCTAATGGACTGAAATAACTAGTGTTTGTGTAATAAACATTCATGTTTTCCAATTATGATTATTATGCACTAGCTGAGCACGGTGCTTCTGGTGTTTTTTTTTTTTTTTTTTTTTTTTTTTTTTGTTTTGCAAAGAAGTTAATTTGCAAAATGTTAATGCAAGTTAAGAAGTTTTATTTGTGCTTTGCATGTTCATATTAAAAATAAATTTTAAACTTGCTGCAGTTGTCCAGCTCATCCATTTTCAAGTCCAGACAGTTACATAAAAAAGTATTGATTAAAATACTTGTTTAAATTTTTGTTTATTTACAAAATTAGGTCCAATTTTATCATCAGTCTGACGAATCATTCCATAACAATTCATGTAAATGCCAGAAAGAGAGCACACTAATTCACAGCATTTCACCAATGTATTTGTATATACAGTGAAAGCATCAAAAACATACTTTTTCTACCATTCTTTCAGAATATCTTAGAGGGAACAGGCTAAGAATTATTCCAATTGATTTGTCTTGTTGAGAGGAAGTGAATGAGGTATTGATCACCTCTGAAGGTGCTGTAAGTCACCCCAAAAGTGTTTTAGTTGCTTGAAACAAAAAAATGTTTTTAAAGATGTTTTTTAGTATCTTCAGGAAGGATCTGTCAAAAAAAAAATCAACACTTCCCCACCAGGACACAGAGACACTATGAATGACACCTCATTTGTCTCAATTGGTTAACCAGAAGTGGCCTAATATGAGTGATAGACAGAAGGATGCAGGTTGCTTGATTATTATACAATGATATTACTAAGTTTCCTGCAAGGTCCCAAATTTTGTTAGTGATACTGTGAAATTCATCTTAAGTGAGTTTCTGTTAATGAGCATATACAGTGAGTTTATGAAATATAAAAGGTTGAATTTAAATAATTTTCCTTCCTGAAAAATTGTGTTTCTTGGAGCTTTGTCAATTTGGAAATAAGCTCTTCAACTGAAAAGCCTTCCAGAAAAACGGCATTAGTTCAAAATTGAGCAAATGGAGTTAGTGCTGTCATTTTGTAGAGTGAACTTTCATGATGAGAGAAGAAAGGGGAAAAAGGATTGTACCTCTAGAGTATTCAAAATATTTAGTGCATTTAAACGTAAGTGACCTAAAAGGATTTTCCCAACAATTAACATAGAAAATGAATATAAATAGTTTGAAATATAACATCCTCATTAAATGAAACTTAATACTTACTGTTTTAAACGATCTCATAGCAAACAAATTTGCCATCATAGTAGAAAACCCTGGAGCCAAGCAGCTTTGAGCAATAAAACCCAACTTGAGCTCAGCTAAACATATTACATCATCACCTTGCTTCCAGTCCCATGATGGGATATTTAATAAATAGGCCTGCAAACATAATTTGTATTTAAAAAAGGTAAGTTAATCTTACACCACAAGGTATATATTCAATTACCTTATTATGGTACTGCATTAGTTGAATGATGACACGTATGTCATCTGAATAATTTTTTATTGATATGACTCGCATAATATTTGCAGCATCTTCTGCATCAGGATCTTGACAATATTTATTAGCTAGCACCAAACATGCATCTGCTTCATGTACCTAAATAATGAGATTTTAAGAAAAAAGATCAGTTGATCGTGAATTAAACGATAAACCACAAGTGTAATTAAAATAATTCCTACATTCTAAAAACCAACTTCAAAACAAATATGACTTACTCATTACATTCTTACCATAAGATATATAAACTTTTGCCAGATCATTATATTTGTATATTTACCTCGGTTGAGATCTTGGGTAATTGTTTGTAACACAGTTGGGTGAATTCACAAATCCTCTTTCAGATTCAGATTCTACATTTAAAATTGTAATATTTTGTACACATTTACTTTGGTTCATGAAAGATGGTATTGTGAAAAAATAAAATTAAGGTGGACTTGATTTTCAAGGAAACATAAAATTTTATTGAAGATTTGGTTGATAACCTAGGGAGGTTACTTCTTTTGGTGAGAGGCAAGGGTTGCACCAAATAAACAAGCATCCAAGTTGTCAAGTGTTAACATGCCCTCTCAAAAGAATGCCATGTCTCCTCTTCTATCAGTGCATTTAAAACTGAATATGATCAAACAGCAGGCTTTGATAAGGTCACACAACACTGAGGATCTGTATTTGGTTTCTTTCCCACTGATATAATTCACTACCAACACTAAATAAAGACAAACCAGGTGATCTAGAGTTGCATAAGATAAACTAATGGTGCTAAACAGCATGTATTTTCTCACCCAAATTTTCATGCAAAAATTACGTGAAAAGTACTTAAATTTTCAAAAAATTGTACATGACCTTATTTCAAAATCTATTTTTAAGGAAGATTTCATTAAGGAAAAAATCTTTATCTTCATAATTGTAGTTGTAGGAATATGCCCAAAAAATTTTGAATTTTTGAAATTTCGAAAAATCAGAGTTTTCAACCAACATGAGACCTGTGCCATTCTCTTAAACGTCCTTCACATTATCCAACAACAAAATTTAATCAAACACAATGGAGCCATTTGTTTTGAAAATTTGCTTCATGTGAAGGACCCCGCAACATTAAAATATCGGTTTCAAATTCAAAGTGCCATGACATCTGCCAGATCAATTGGGGAATATCAATTTGGAGAAAATTGGCTTAACAGTGTAGCCACTAGCATTGTTCACAAACAGACGGACAGATGGATGTTTTGCCATCATTTGATTTTTTGGTATTAAGGACCCACAAAACATGGATTCTGGCTACAGCAAGTGTTAGAGGATTTTTGTTCTAAATTTAGCAACAGGATTTATCCACTTTTTCATTACCAGGTCCCTGTAATAAAGAGTTTTTCTGCCAAAAATTTGCCGTTTGTCTGCATAGCATTACGTAACTTTCTACTCCATAGCGAGAAAGTAAAAATTTAAAAATATTATCATGATTTTATCAATATTGTGATGACATTGCAAAGATATGAAATTAATGTGAAACCTATAACAGATTTGCGACTCATTACTTTTTTATATTTCTATCAAATAATGTATATTAATTCATATTACATTTTAAGTGCTTTCATCATTAATAACTTGCTATTTCACTTCAAATGGTGAATTAAATTTCATCAATTTCATAAACAATGATACACTGAACATAATAATGAAAATGTATACATTTTTCCTAACTAAATCTTCATTTGTGAGATAAAACAACTGGAAAATTTCAATAATTGTAAAGTATGATTTTCATTAACTGCAATGCTATCCTCTTCAAAGATAAAAAAAAGATGAAGGTAAGAGAAAGAAGGAAGGAGAAGAATGAGGAGGAAGAGGTGGTTGAAGAGGAAGAGGAGGAGGAAGGTGGAGGAGGATGACAAAGGTTAAGGTGAAGGAGGACGAAGAAGAATTTGACTGCTCTGTAAGCAAATTTAATTTAACATATCTGGAATCCTCTTGTGAAAATACTGGTCACTAACCTTTCAAAAAAAGTTCATTTTGCAACAAATTTCAATATTCCAAAACTTGTTTGAACATTTGGTATTCACACCCATCATCTTTAATTTTCAATCTACTGGTGGGATTCTGGTCTTATTTTCTACTAGCATAGGCTGATTATGAGGGGGATGAAATTGGATGTACTCCTCCAAAACACCCCAGTTCAGAATGGGGGAAATCTCATTTTGCAATTTTTATAGCTTGCAGTTTGAAAACAAACAAACAACCTGTCCTGAATTTCCTTACAATATATTATTACCTATCAAGAAATATATGGTAGTTAATTACTTCTTAGGTTAAATTAAAAGGAAATATGAAAATATTCAGTCCTGCTTTATTATTTGTTTTGCAACAGCAAAACACAAACAACAAAGAAAATTATATCAGTGTATTGAAATGAAATGCACCAAGAACTTCACATAAAATGAGATGAAATGCACCAAGAACTTCACATAAAATGTTCTGGCAAAAGTTAAAATGTACCTTGAGTGAAATACTACTCAATTCTTTCCACTACAAATAATCTTAGTTCATAAATAACACTTAGTTACTTAGCCATGTGTTAATCTTGACATATGTACCTATACATATTGATCAAGTACAAATGAAAGTATATTTTAAGAATCATTTATATATTCTAATGAAGAAAATAGAAAAATCACATAAATTTTTTGTAATAAAATAACTTATACCAGTGAATGTGATTTAATCTATATTGGTGTCATAAGACAGACATCACTGGCACATACATTCGCAAGTTGTGATTGCACTCTAAACTTCAATCTACTTCAGGATATCCTACACACTGATAATTCTAAATTACTCTAAGTTCATGCACAGTTACATCTGCAAAAACTGCAGATAGTTTCAATTTTCTGCATTTTGTCCCAGATGTATGGTATCAGTATTTGAATATGTTATTCTTTCAGAAAATGCAAGGAAAAAAACAAGTAGTCCTGAATGTGAACCAATTGGATGGTACTACATACACTAAAGCTACTATTCCCTAGAGGAAGGAGCTAGCTATTTTAGAAATGAATAAAAACATGCAATAGGTAGTACATACTTCTAATGGACATGCACAAATTTAAAGGTGGTATTAGAGCAAGATGGAATGGTCAGATTAATAACTTACCATTGAGATACATAAAAGAAAAATTTAGAGCCTAGATAGCACAAAGAGATAAAGTTTTGATTTAACAAATAGTGGACTTTTTGGCATTTCTAGTATCATTTACTTTCACCCCAAATCTTGAGAGAAAAGGATAAATAGAGCAGGAAACAAAGAAAAATATTCCTGTGTAAAGTTAAATTTTATCTGATTCATGGAAATACATGAGCCTACATAATACCTTTATTTGAGAGACTGATATGCACACAAAACTGTAAAGAGATTTGAAGTGAGGAAAAACAAGAAAAGAAAATTCTTAAAGGGTTTGTTTTTGACTGTCACACTAATTTAGAGTATTGTTCAGAATTCAATCAAGTTACTGACAGTCGTGAATCAACAAATTCACTGTTGGAACAATAATGGTAAAATCCCTTTATAATTCCAGTTTATTTATAAAAAAGAACAATTTATTTTAAAAACAAGCAAATGCTAAGGTTGTTGATACTGCCAAATTAATATAAATCACATCAGCATTTCAGGAATCCTTTTCCTCATCTGCAGGTTCCTTGAATGATGTGCATTACATTATAAATATCGTTCTCATAAGGGAACAATATTTATAATGTACAAGTCTCCTAATAATGCATAAACATATAAATATCATTTTTATAGGTTATTTAACTCATATTCCATTTCATGGGAACAATGTTTATAATGTGTAAATATGTAATAATGAATAAAATGAATAAAGATCATTTTTATGGGAACAATATTTATAATGTAATACACATCAAACAAGGAACCTGAAGATAGAAAGAAGTGACCCTGAAACATTGTCATGATTTGTATTAATTTAACAATTTTAACATTAGCTTTTTGTGCATTTTAAAAACATAGTGTTACTTTATTTAATAAATAAAATCACTTGAATCTTGAAGAAATGTTTCTGTTATTGTACCAACTGTGAATTTGCTGATGCATGTCTGTCAATAATTCAATGAAATTGTGAACAATAATCTAAACAAGAAAAGTTTTACTAGTTCTGTACATCCCTTTTTAATTTTCTGAGAAAATCCATCTCACTTAAAACTTCCAATCCGCTTCATCAAACCATTTGCCACAAGAAAAGAAAAGGGCACTACAGTAGAACCCCTCATATCTGACCCCCCTTTCCTTCTACTTTTTGCTTGAATTCTGGACTTCTACTCCACCTCAACCCTGGCAAGTTGTTGCAATGTTCCAAACTGCAAATTTATAAGTGTATGGATTTTAACTTGGTTGTTATAAAGAATACAGTATACTAGCTATGCAACAAAAATGTGAACATATTGCATGCTCACTTGAGAAGAAATTGAGTTTTACAGCAGTTGGTTCGTGGTGAGTCAGTGCAAAAATTATCTTCTAAACTATGAATAGACATCACAACAATTTACCACATGTATTGACTCATATTCCATGACAGTGGAGGGGAAAGAGGCTTTAAAAAATTGAAAGATACTTAAAAAACGAACTCTGGATTTGTTTTTGCCAAGAAAGATGCCAAGGGACTTCTCTGTCAAGTCCTGTAATTAAACAGATGGCAGTGATTTTACATCAAGATAAGTGTGAGAGGAAGGGGAAAACTTAAGTACAAGTGAAGGTGGCTTCACCGATGGAAGTGTCACCATGATATTCATCAAGTCATTTCTGGAGAAAAGCTCTCTGACAATAATGACATAGCCAAAGACTTTGTTAAAAATTTTGAAATTTTTATTAAGGACAACACCATTGAATCCAGACAAAGTCCAGTTGGATATTAAATTACATGATGATCCCACCTGAAATGCTTGCTGTTAAAAATGAAAATGTGACTGGGACAAACTGGGACTTAGCCAAAGATAGACTATCGCAACATGCATTGATGTGAAAAGTAGTCACAAAATGTCATTGTTTGTCATTGGAAAGACAAAATACCCAGGGCATGTGAACATGGCATCTTTGCTCATCTATTATCGACATCAAATATCAGTTTGAATGGACAATTATGTGTTTAAAATGCGATTTTTTGGAGAGTTTGTTCCAGTTGTACAATAGAACTTGAAAATGAAAAATCTGACAATCTATAGTCTTGCTTCTTGATAACGCTCCAAGTCATCCTTTTCCAAATGAACTCAAAACAGGAAACATTAAAACTATGTTTCAACCCCCTCATGCGACCCCCTTGATCCAACGTTTGATTAAACTCTTGACCAGGGTATTATTGAGTGGCTGAAGAAGAGATACAGCTGAAAACATGTTGGCTCATTATTAGAACAAAGAGAAGGTGTCTGTAACCTGTTTGAAGCAATGAAATAGTTCAATATAAAAGATGCAATTTATACTGCCACTTAAGCTTGGGAAGAAATGAAAGATAACACTCTAAAAAATATCTTGGAGGAAAAAAAAAAGAAAGAAAAAACAAACTGAGTATAAGGAAAAGTGATTCAATCCCTGAAGAAACTCAAATCAAAACAGATATAATGGAAATAGGCCAAGATTTACAGACCATTGAAGACCAGATACAGCCCACTGAGTTAGAAGAGTGGCTATTGAAGGTAGAAATGGCTGATGATCAATGAGGATCATGAAAATGATCAGATTATAGCCATAATTCTTCTTGCTGAAATGGATAATGGAAAAGAAGAGCCTGAAAACATTATAAGTCACTAGGCAACTAAAGAGGCTTTCGAAATTGAGATTAAAGTTAACAAGCAGCATCAAAAGGCAACATCCATGGATGAACTGTGTTTTAACAAGTAGAGGAATAGCTCATCCATAGCACAATTGAGTTATTTAAAACAAAAATATCACTGACTTTTTCAAATGAATTTATGTGCATATATATGCAATATTTTTTTTTCTGTTTTCATAGGTACATATACATAGGTAAAAATGTATTTTTCAATGAATGTGCCATTGAAATTGTACACTTTATGTAGGTACATATTTGTGAGTTTTTATTTTTTTTATTTTTTTTATTGTTCATCTGATTATCTCACCTTTTTTTAGTATCAATCATGTTCCAGTACCATGGGTGACAGTTATGAGGGGGTCTACTGTATTAAGATTACTGTCATGTTAAAAAAAGTCATGAAGAGTGAAAATTTTAAGTCTCAAATTTCCTGGCCAATTCCACTGCTCAAAAAAAGCAAGAAATATTTATGAACAATATTGATGTTACAATAATTTTTTTTCATCACGAATAATTAAGAAAAGACGAACCACCATAAATATAAATGTAAAGCGTTTTTAAAAATTTTCACCACATACAGTTAAAGGTCCCTAACATGAGGTGTACTGTACATTCAAAACAAATATTCAGAAACAATATCTGAAATGTACAGTGTAGGAAGAAGAGATTTTAAAGGATGATGAAGAGAAAGAGAAAGGAAGAAAAAAATTAATAGTTTGTTTGTTTTCTTCTAAAACTTCGAAAATAGGACACTTCCATTTCAATCTCAAAAAAATTAAAGGTATTTCAAATATATTGAAGATAAAAAAAAAAAGAAGACCTATAAATTCAACACAGGAGAGCATACCTTCCCCTTCAACCTAGAGAGCAACGATCGCTCCTTAAAAATATTAAACGAATGTATACTTTGATGCAAAGTCACATGAACTGGGTATACATTGAAGGATAAAACACACATATGCACTGTTATGTCAAGCAACTATGTTTTATGGAAACAATTTAGGATGTAACTAAACAACACAAAATTGGGCAAGGGACATCATGGATATTTGTTGAAGAAAAATAGCCCAATGCAGTATGATTCACATAAAAGGTGGACAGTGGACATTAAATTCATTTTGAAAAACAAAGGAGTGATGAGAAATGCAGATTTAAATTAATGTGTTTGCTACACAAGGTTCAGATACAGAGCTATTTTTTATATGAAATTCATTACTCAATAAAGTGCTTATAGTAGATGAACTAAATTAAACAAATTTTGCATAAGGACATAAGAGAAATTTAAAAATTATGTTCTGTTTTCAGAAACTAATACGGGATTTTTTGCTACTACATTTTTTATATTTTTCACTTTAATAGATATATTATCAATAACAATAACAGTTATTCAATTCCAAATGAATTCACCATAACTTTGTACTCCTCCAAAATTATTTCCTTGCAATCATGAAAAATAAAAGTAAGCACAAAACACATGTCTTAACATTTCCACTTGTCATTATTTTATGTTCTTACGAATGGCTTCAAATTTTAATGTCGCGCATTATGTATAATTTCATCATGTTCTCATTAAGAGCAGATGTGCGCACAATTTTGCCCTTCTGCTACCATTGGGTTGAATTCAAGTGCAGCCGCAGGCAGAGAGGTACGGGGAGGCCGAGACTTCCAGCCCAGTCTCAACAGTGAAGGGCATCAAAGAAAATGTGCAAGCTTAATTGTAGCATGAAATTTCAAAGTGATCGCAGCGAGAGTATGACAAACTATTTACTACCGTTCACTTAATTTTGTAATGTTTCACTAATAACTTTTCTGAAGCTGACAAAGTGAAACACAACCTTCATAAAAATAGGCATACTGAAATTGATGACAGAAAACCTCCTATGTGAATAAAACAAAATTTTACAGAAGGAAAGGAAAACACTTTTCAATGTTAATAATATTCTACACTTGCTACATAAACTAAATATTTATTTATTGTAATATTTTATTTGAAATCGCCTTATGAAAACCTCCCGTGGGGCTCTTACCCCACAAGAGATCATCAATAAATTGTAAAGGTCACATGGAAGGTTTTTATTTTCTATTTTAAGGTCACAATTTCTAGTTTTCTTTGAAAATTTTCTTATCAAGCTAAAGAGCAAGCAAATTCTGAACCACTGATATCAAAATGTAAAAATTGCCAATTTCATCACATTGGAGGTTGACCATCATCAACAATGATATATTTAAATAATTTCATTAATTCACATTGTTTTACAATATGATGATTATAGCATTAGAGATAAAAAAAAATTGTAGTTACAATTAAATAGGAATAAATTTTAAAAAAGAAAGGTAACGTGATATTAACAGAGAATAGGGGAACATTATGCTTTATGAGAAGTCTGAGTATTACTATTCAAATAAGTAGGCAAACAACAGATGGATTCCCCTATTAGAAGCTTGTGAAATCAATCTATGCACCATATTTCACAATTGACTGACTTATTCCCCTCTCCCACTTCAGCAGTATTTGTAGATATTTCTACTAGGGATGGGTCCATGAAATTTTTGATACCTTGATATTCATGTGGTATTCACATATTGCAGAATAACAGTCTCCACATTCCTTTCTCTTCCACCACTGTCCGTATTTACTTCTTAAAAGTATATCTAAGCAAAGACCTTTTTCCTCCTGATTCCAATGTACTATCCTACTGGAAAAACAAAGTGATTTTCCCTAATTTATGAAAAAGAACTGTTTGGTTCTTATGTTTTCCCCCTGCTTAAGTTTTTTCGAGAGACTTTTTGGTACTGGTGGACTGATCTGTGACACGAAACAGAATGGACTCTGGAGATAGGAAACTAAAAATGAATGTTCCTTTCAACAATTGTTTGATATTAATATAGTAACATTTAGATGTCTTTGCATGTATTTATAAAGACGAAAATGAATTGTTCCAATTCTAATTGAAGGATTTTTGTAGTTTGTTTTTTGAAGTTGAATGGTATTGAGTGGTGACAGGTAAAGGTATCAAGAAATTCAGGTGTTGCCATCACTAGTTTCTACTAGCATTGGATTTTGCCTGTGTAATACTTATTTTCACAAATGCCTGTGAAAATAAGCATTACACAGGTCTGATTTAGCCTTGAATTTTATTATCAATCTGGAGATACAATCTTTCATTATAGTAAATTAATAGTCCCTCCCAAAACATCTATGAAACTTCTGTAATATCTACGAAACACTAACTAAAAAAATAAATTTACTTCAGAAACAAAAAAAATATTTCACTTATCAAAGAACTAAAAAATCTTTATTTCAAATTGTTTCAGTAATTATAGAAATGCATATTATATAAACACAATACAAGGTCCGTCAAAATGTTTGTCAAATCATGATCTTTTGGTTTGGGAGTTGAATAACTGCTATTGTTATGATAAATAAATAAATAAATAAAAAATATACATCAGGAGTAATGTATCAATACAAGCTATTTGTCACCTTCAATGCTTATGCCATAACAGAGGATTATTATCAAGAAAACTGGCTCACTTTGCAATGTGCTGGATGCAAAATTGCACCGAAAATACTTTAATTTACAGAACTGTCATATTCTTGTTTGGCCATTACACATCTCAAATTTATTTCCTCTATATGAACAATTAGAGTACAATAGAACATATGGATATGCAAAAATTTGTATTATATCATATTTTTGTTTTTTCTTCTTGTTTTTAGAATAATTTCTTATTTCAAATCCCATAGTAGGCCTAAGAACCCTTCTTGTCTCTTCTCACCTTAACCCTTTGGAGATCAATGGGGTTCATTATCGAGCCTTGGAAGAATTCGACGGTCGTGAAATGCCTCTTGAAAAGACCTTCCAGTTCAAGATCAGGTGGTTTTCTGTTGGGTCCAAGAATCCGCACCAACAAAACCATCCGACCAGACACACATTAAAGGAAAAAAGTTGTAATTAATATAAACAAAAAAAAAACTGATTTCAAAACAAAGATTGTTCATACAAGAAAGAGAATTTCAATTCTCTATTTTAAATTATATTTTAAGTGACAACCACAAATCATTGAAGCAGTTCCTTGCATATTCCTTGATTTCATGCTTGAATAATACACGAAACAAATTTTTCACGATGGAAAAACAAATGAAAAAATGAGAATGAATTATAAATTAACAATTTTTTAATGGAACTTCAAAATGCAGATAACATTTAACATATGGATAAACATGCCTTTATTTTTACAAATGGTATGAAGTTATAATACAGTACTTTGTTTAAAACAATAAAAGTTACAAATAATCTACAAAAATACTTTCAAAAATATAACTATTTCAATTATTCTACTCCAAAGGTAGGATAATAATAATCTGGAGCTGCGTTCATGATTCATGATTGCTTTTAGACACTTCATGCAAAACACATCTTTGAACTGAAATCTTTATTATACGTTGCACATAGAAAGTAGAAAAGTATTTGATCAATTTATATAAATAAATACAAAAATTAAATGGGATGGAAAATGTTCAGTGAACTGCAACAACATCAACCAATAATTTAACATAATTACATTTGTGAAACAAATACTTCCTATATAGAGAAATGGCAAACAACTGACTTAATGAAATCCAGGAATGGGAATGAAAGATTCGCAACAAACAATTACTATGCAGAACAGTGCTTATGGCAGTGTCCTGCACCATTTGCTTCTTTGTTTGTATTAGAATGCAAGAATAAAATGGAGCTGGCATATATTCACACATGAAAAAATCATATAAAAAGCTATGTCCACAACACTCTTGGAGAAATGAGGTATGATATAGCTCATGGCATTTTTTTCTTTCTATTCAGAAGTTCTCTAATACACAGACAATGTACAAAATCTGAATCTTCAAACTTCACAAAAACCTTCTGTTACTGCACAAACATGATTCAAATCATGTGTGGATTAACATTTAAATCCAAAAAATGTGTGCAAGAAATATCATGTAATTCGGATAGAAGAATTTAATAAAAAATTAAACTTTTTGTCTTCCACTTACATTAAAAAATGAAGAGAACTGATAGCAGCAATATGTATAAAGAGTACTATTCTATTATGATAGTTCCAATCCATTGTATCCAATCCATTGAATCCAATCCATTGTATATTTATTGTAATTTTTGTATTGAATTTTTGTATTGAAATTGAATATTTTGTATTGAATGTATTTGTATTGAATCCAATCCATTGTATATTTATTGTAATTTTTACAATACTATTTGTATAGTACAATATTTTTACAGTATTTAAAAAACCAATGAAAGCATTTTAAATAGTGGGTATACACTGTATATATAACAAACATACTTCAAAAAAAGAAAATCAATGAGGATAATGAAGGCATATCTCCCACTCTGACCATTAATGATTACCAATTGCCACAAACCTATTACTTCTGGAACTAATTCAGAGCAGGAATAGCACAACAACCCTGATGAATCTCAGAAATTTACAAAAGTAGTGGTGCTAAAATAGCTCAAACTTTGCCCAGAATAATATCCTACTAAAACAATAGCCATCACTTGATAAACTCCTAACCATTCCAAACAAAGTGGAAGAGATTCAGAAAGAATACGGACCTTTAATTGAATTAAAATTGAAACATTTTAATGAAAATTGCTTCCTGCCATTGAAATGAGTTTATTGTGCTCTATTCTTACAAAAAGGTCAAAGAAAACAAAATTACCTAATATGGGATTCAAAATAAGCACTGTGGGTAACGAACTCCCACAATATCTAATGCACTAAGTAATGAGTATCTATATTTATATGAATAATCTATATTTATTACACAATAATGAATGCCTAATGTTGCAGTGGTTCTTATACAATGTAACTCAAAATTAAGTGAAAACTAATAATATTTTCATAAAAGTATATGAAATGATTTAAAGACTTAATATTGAGGACTGTTTGCGTTAGGAAATACTCTCTAGCTTCCAACTCAAAAAACATGTTAACATTTGCAATTTTTAAAATTCTGGGTTAAACAGGTTTGATCCCGAGGATTAGGCCATGTGGTTAACACCTGGGTACTGGACATTATTTAAAATGTTATAAAAAATTACTACTAAATTATTAAAAAGTTACTGTACTCGTTAACTTGAAACATGTCATTTTACAGTTTCATGTTTATTGTTTCACGAGAAATAATTGAAATGCAGATGGTTTGTTCGCAAGACAAAACTATTTATTAAAATAGAATGATTAATACAGTTTTTTCTTTCAGTCTTCATTTTTAGCCATCTTTCTCTCTCTCCTTACAAGGCTCATTTTTGTAGTAGGTCTGCAGTTAAGTGCTGTATTTACACTAAAGCCTAGTCACTCCACTAATATTCAAAACAGGCAACATAGAGATATACCGTCTGGTTGCACTCATATTCTCTGTACAAGCAAGGCACGTCAACTAGAACTGAGTGTTTGAGAAACTTGTTGTATGCATAATTCCACTGCTAAGGAGGGAGGGAGGAACCGGCTCAATTGCGAATTTGGGACTCTTGGCAATTCTACTCCTATCGCAAAACATTGCTTGTCAAGTTAAAAATTCCTTCAACACTTCTGCTTATCTTGTAAAACACTAGCAGGCCAAGCTGCTTGCAATCCAAGGTTGTAAAGTTCATATATTTTTTTGTCTTTGGTGATAAGGTATGAATTAATTTTTAAAAATACATGTTTTCTATTTTTAATTTGTGTGTAAAATGTAACAAAATAAGAAAAAACAACACAAAACTGCACATGACAACCATACAGGTGCACTATAGTTATAATTATGTTTTGTTCTTGTTATTGTTGTTTGTTATTTGGACTTTCAAGTTGTTACAAGAAAATTTAGCTTTGAAGTGAAATAATGGGAAGCACTCAGAAAAGTATTACAATCTTAAGTTTCCTAAGTCGATAGACTAAGTGATTTAGTCATTTTGAATATCAGTTCATCTTGGTAAAAGCATGAACACAATTTACAAAGAAAGACATTTAAACATAACCAACAATGCATGCAAGTATGAACATCATATCTTTTTCCCCAAAAAATTGAAAATATTTTCAAGAAGTATAAGCATAAATTTATGATTGTTCTGCCACCTATTACTTACATGATAAAGTATTAGTCAAGATTGTCTAAGAGATATTTGTATTGTCTCAAGATGATGAATGTGAAAAATTATGGCATATATTCACAGAATATCTCAGTGAAATTAAATTTTATGTAACAGATATGTCCTTCAGTTCAAAGATGTTAAAGAAAATAGGGCCTATGTCATATTATTAAGCAAAAAATATAAATAAAAAATTTGGAGCTGCTTTTGATAAAATCTATCTTACTTTCTTTTTTTAAGTGGTCATGTTTTCACTCAAAGTTATTTATATTTTATAAAAATTGAACAGGGTCATTATTAAAAAATCTAATTTTAAAGAATAAATTTCATTAAGAAAAATCTCTTTCTTATTTATTGAAACTATGAATTGGTGAAAAGAATTTTTAACTTTTGCAATTTTAGAAAATTCAGATATTTTAATGAAATTGTATCTGCATCATTTCTTAAGCGTACTTACCTTTATTTGAGAAAAAATTAAAGAAAAAATTTGGATTTTTTTTGGAAAATTTCGAAAATGTCATAACAACTTCATATAAAGTACCCAACAAATTAAAATATTTTTAATTCAAGGGCTGATTGGTAAGGGAATAAATTCTGATGAAAATCCTTAGTATTGTTTAGCCACCAGTGTTGTTTGAAGATGGACAGATTGACACCTGAGGAAAAACAACTTCTTCAGTAGCAAAAGCCTGCAAAATGTGGACACAAAAAAGTAATTTACTATATCCCAGAAAACATGTTTCTCTGTTGAAAAATCGACACATTTTCCAGCAGGAATACATAACTTTTTCTATATTACTTTCAGTAGAAAGTTAAAAGGTGGTAACGTTACTAATAATCTCATAATTTCGATATCAATTCACACAATTTGCTCTTGCAAAAGAAGCCTAACCTACACACTAACCACAAATACTTTTAATGACTCTGCACCACAAAATTTTTATTAATTTTATTTCTTTAATAATTTCACCATACTTTGTTTACAAAATTCCCCACAAAATAAAATTATTTCTTTGAAAACAACCCTGACTATTTAAAAAAAACAAAACTTATCAGTCGTTCATTCAATATTATTACAAAATGAAAATTATCAGCAATGAAATTAACATTATAATTCCAAGTGCATGAAAATTTTGATAATTATGTAAAGAGAGAAGAGAAAAATCAAAGAACTTCAATTATGTTCAACACTGCTCATTTTTATAGTTTACTTAAAAAACTATTTTCAAAGACAAAGAAGAGAAACTTTGAAAAATATGAAAGAAATGATAATTAATAAAATAACAAACAATTTTAATCAATTTACATCCTTTCTGAAAAGAAGGAGTGTCTTAAATTTATAACATTCAATACTGAAATGTTTCCCATTTCTCTGGATGCTGATGAAATTCTAAACATAGTTATATACAATGTAATACACCAACTATTGCTTTATAAAATAAACATATAAAAATTTGTTTCAACTTTTACATAGTATGTTGGAAAAAATTAACTGGAGACAAAATACAATGCTAATTGCATCTACATTTATACAATGGTGTATAACAAAGTCATGCAAATATTTTCTACTTTCTCAGTACAAACTAAATACAAAAAGATTTCAGTTTCAGCATAATATATTGTACAACAAGCATCAAATTATCAAAGAACAGCAAGCATATAATGGGGACGAAACTAGATGTTGCATGGCAGCATTCCCGAACCACTTGTTCAACCTTTTACCTTAACTCTCTCTAGATCTACAGCATTCATCATAGTTCCCTGAAAAAACTCGACAGTTGTGTAGTGCCGTTTGAGCAGCCCTTCCAGCTCAAGATCTGGCTCTTTCCTGAAAGATGAGCAAGGATTAGCAAAGATGATGTGAAAGTTGTTACTGTATATGAATTCATAACAAGTGATTGGCACATATATTGTTAGGGCGTAGTTGCTGCAAAAAGATGTATATTTATACATGTGTATATATTACTAGACTTCGGATCTTTAGGTTTTTACCTATTGTTTTCCTTTACAGCCTATTGAGCCTAACATCGATAATTAAACATATAATTGACCTACCAAGGTATTAATGAACTTTTATAGTGCCTACAGGCACCTAATTCAACATACATGCCTATTTCTGCCTTTTGGTGCCTATAAATGCCTTTTTTAAAAATTTCCAATCAATTTATTCACTGCACTGTTGAATTCAATAAATAGTTATTTATTCAACAACAAACCTTTCATTGACTGGATACTTATTTGATTTCTGTTTGATAAAATGTGGCATGGTGTCATTTAGAATTAGCATAACAATAAGTAAAGCAATCAGTGAAATCTTAAGGTGTTGCATATAAAATCAGAACTTCAGCAATGGGATTCAATTTCAAGAAATTACAATTGTAAAGAACAATTGGCTCACATGTAGTTCTCAGAAACAGTTCTATGGAAATAAGGCAGTGTCAGTTCATTTTCATATATTAAAGACTTTGGTTGCTGTGATAATTTTTGTGCAAGTGCTGCAAAATGCCTAAGAACAAATCTAGCAAAAGTGCATTAATAAGAACATGGATTTTGGATTTCCATTCTTGTTCAACAGAAAGGAAAATAATCTTCTGTCAGGTGTGGAAAAAAGAGATAAGCTTCTTACTGTATATTCTGTCATTTTTATTATTCACATGAGATCATGTATGTTAATCACGATTAATTGTACCATATGACTTTTTCTTGTATCTGAAAATATTCTCAAATTTGTTTGATACATTTGATTAAGCATAATGCTGGGACCTAATGGTACAATAGATACTAATTTTATAAGAGACCATTTTTTAAAACATATTAATTTTTATGTAAATAATATTGGTTATTCATTTAAAATCATAATTATTTTAACAAAATATGATTATACAGACATTAAAATATATTTATAAATATATTCCTCTATTTTAGGTTTTTGCCAAAAAAAGAAGTCATTTGGCACAACATGAGGAAACTTCAATGTATCAAGCAAATTCTGAAAAGAAAGATTCTCAGAAGCGAACTTCACTTACACAGCCTCTGCCCTCAAAAATAAAATCCCAGTTTTATTTTGACATGTGTAAGGCATTTGCTGCAGCCAATATTCCTTAGTATGTAGCTGAAAATACGAGGTCACTTTTAGAAAAGTATTGCAAAGAAACAATACCCTCCAAATCGCCACTTAGAAAAAATTATCTTGAGATGGTGTATAAATTGCAGCTGAATGAAATAAGGTCAGAAATAGGAGATTCTTACATCTAGATTTCTGTAGATGAAATCACAGATGACCTGGGACAAAGTATATCACATTTAAATGTAAGGAAATTAGATTAAGAAAATTCTGGAAATTTGCATTTGATTTCTTTGAAGTTGTTGGAGAAACCTAATGCTCAATCAGTTGCCTACTTCATAAACTCTGGACTAAAAGTACTGTATCAGAATGGTGTAAAGGGTGAAAGAGTGTTGTTACTGTACAATGATGTAGCACCATACACGATAGCAGCTGGGAAAGTATTGAATGTATTTTACCAGAATTTAACTTGTGTTACTTGTCTGGTACATGCACTATACCAAGTAGCACAGGAGGTTTGAAACCAGTTCCCCTAAATCAATGATTTATTGTCTTGTGTAAAGAAAGTATTTTTAAAATCAAGTTTTAGAATTGCAGTTTATAAAAAAAATATGTCCCAATCTGCCTTTGCCACTAGCGCTTATTTTGACAAGATGGGGTACGTAGCAGTAGGCTGTGAAGTATGACAGAGTTGAAGAGGTTGTAAATACTTTTTTCAAAGAAGAATCACAGTGTATTAAGGTTACTTATAATGTCCTACAAGAGAAAGGTTTGATGCAGAATCTGTCATATATTTGCACTAATTTCACGTTTTTAGCAGATACTATATAGCAATTAGAATCATCAAAGCTCAGTCTCACTGAATCAATCACATTATTTACAAGAGCAGCAAGTCAGTTAAAGAAAACTGTTGGTGAGGTTGGGAAAATTGTTTCCAAAAACCTACACATGGTGCTCGCCAAGAATCCTGGATATACAGTTCTGAAAGAAGTAACAGGTATTTTAAACAGACATGAGGCAGTTCTATAGGATTATAGAGTTCCCTATAGGATTTAATCCGCATATGGTTTCTCTTTTTAAATATGTTCCAGCCACCACCACGGACATTGAGAGATCTTATTCAGCATTTAAGCTAATTCTGACCGACAAAAGACAGAAACTCACCCTGACATTATTTGGAAATGCTTATTATTTTTATGGCAAGAAGGCAAATTAATGGCAAAAAGTGAAATTGGAGCATCTTTTATTAAAACAATAACCATGTTGCATTAATTCTTAAAGTTCATGTAAAACATAACTTTATCCTTTATATTTAATTAATTAAGAGTGACACAGATATTTTTAAAGAATAAAAACAAATATTTTCCCTTTACATTGATTGTTTAATTACAATATTATCTTATTTATCATACTGTATTTAAGAGTGTTTTGAAATAAAACATTGCATTTAATTAATCACTGTGTTTTGCATGTGATGCATAAAATTTGTTTATTTATTATGCCTATTAAAGACCTATTTCTCTACTTTTTATGATCTTTTTAGGTGCCTAAAACCACATTTTTTAGGATTTAAAGATCCAAAGTCTGTATGTTACACTTCAAAATGGTATGATGAAAACAATTAACCCACACTAAAACTACTGTGAAAGAAACAACAAACAAATGTATTTTGACATGGAAATTAATAACTGTAAGAACATATAATATAATATACAATAATCTTGTACATTACTCACAGACAGAATGCACATTACTCTACAAAACTTGCAAATAATATTCAAGTACTGAAGAGGCAAAAAAGACAATAATTATTATTATAATACAGTGTTTTTCTCATGCATGTTTCTGAATGGTGCTACTGATTCCAGCTGAAGTAACTTGGTGTTTCCTGGGAATTTATTTATGAAAATCATCTATTGGACAGAAAAAGAGATGAATTCTTATCAATAGTGTAAAATGGAAGTAATTTTCTTTACATCGATGTCACATCCCCTCTCAACTCTGTATCACTCTGTTTCACTGCTCACTGATTCTCTGCTTCACCCTACCTTGCTCAACTCCTGTCCATCCCATCACAGTCATTCCCCACCCAAACCACCGTCCCTTATGGGTCGTCCATAAATTATGTAGGGAAGAGGGTTTGCGGCAGCATTACACAGCATTGCTTAGGGGTAGGGGGTGTTAGTTTAGGGTTACACAATACTAATATTTCTTTTTTATCTTTCTTTCTTTCTTTAATTTTATTTTTTCCTTTTTTTTAAATTTGCTGAAATAATTCCTTTTATTCAGACTCTTACAAAATTTTTAGAATATGTAAATTAAATTTAAAAAAATATAAATAAATTAAAAAGTTATGTTATATGATGTGTTGATTGAATCTGTTAAATTATGAGAAAAAATATTCAAAACTGATATGAATTATCCCCTTCAGAACCGGTCTAGAATCCAATTAAACTGACATAGTAGTCTCTCACCAGGGTGACCAGCGATCTGGCTTTTTGAAATTCAAGGTTTTTTCCTGGTTTTCCAGGTCAGAGAATATAAATTTTCCAGGTTCTTTTTCGCACATTACAACATGCTTTTACCTTCTACTGCTTACGCTATACAGAGAAAGTTATGTAATGCTGTGGGAAAAAGTGATGAATTTTAGGCAGAAAAACTCTTATTGCAAGGCCCTGGTAGTGAAAACGTGGATCAATCCAATTTTTAAATTTAGAAAAGAAATCCTCTAATACGTGGTGTGGCCAGAATCCATGTTTTGTGGGTTCTTGGTACCGAAATCTCGGTTGACGGCAAAAAGGCCGTCCGTCTAACAGAGAATAACGCTAGCGGGTAAACTGTTCAGCCAAATTTCTTGAAAACTGATATTCCTTTATCGATCTGGCGATGTCGCGGCCCTTTAAATTTGACACCAATATTTTAATTTTGGGGTACTTTACATGAAACCTCAGGGACATTTTCAAAATATTGAAAGAAATGGCACCATTGTTTTTGATTAAATTTTGTCGTTGGATAGTGTGAAGGTAATTTAAGAGAACAGTGCAGGTCTCATGTTCGTTGGAAACTCTGACTTTCGGAAAATTGCAAAAGTTCAATATTTTTTGACATCTTCCTACAACTACAATTATAAAGATATTTTTCAGTTCTTAAGATATTAATGAAATATGTTTCTCAAAGATAGATTTTAAATAAGATCATATACAATTTTTCGAAAATTTGAGTACTTTTCGCGTAATTTTGTGTGAAATATAGGCAATTTTTAATTTTCTTTAAACAATTTTTTCTCAAAGACGGCATCAACAATTTTTATTCAATTTTCACCTTGAATAGCGTATAGGATGTTTAAGAGTGCAGGTCTCAAGTTCGTTGAAAATTTTGATTTTTGAAAATTGCAAAAATTCAAATTTTTTTTTTTTTTTTTGCCGTCTTCCTGCAACTACAATTATGAAGGTATTTTTTCTTTTTTCGTGAAATGTGTTCATCAAAAACATATTTAAATAATGTCATGTTCAATTTTTCGAAAATATGACGTTTTTGTGAAATTGGGTGTCAAACATTGCCTTGTTTTACACAATTTTTCTTAAAAAAAGGCACAATTTGTTTTGATTAAATTTGGACCTTTGATAGCGTAAAGGATGCTTAAGAGAATGGTGCAGGTCTCATGTTGGTTGATTTGCTCATTTTTTTTCTCAATAACAAAAACATAAAAAAATTCTGTGTTTTCTTACAACTTCGATTGTGAAGATACAATTATTTTTTTTTACTTTCAGTACAAGATCTTCAAATTACTTCAAATGAAGTTTTTCATAAACTCAATAGATTCCTGTCAAAAAGAGCTTCAAATTTCGAATTTACAGTAATGTTTAATCACAATTTTCTTAAAAACGGCTTCATATTTTTAATGAAAATTTCTATTTAGGATGAGGTTTTACTCTTCTTTAATATTCTTGAAGTAATATTTCAGTTCTACTACTAAGAAACCAAAAAGTTGAGAAATTGTTCAAAAAAATCAATTGGGCAACGATAAATGGCAACTGGCAAGAGGATGGGGTAAGACCGTGAAGCCAGTCCACCCCAAGGAAATTAGAAAACTTTACTTCGAGAAAGTCTGTGCCATTCAGTAGCACCTCTAGTTTAAATGAAATATATTCATCAAAAACAGATCTTCAAAAGTGATCATGTTAAA
Source organism: Teleogryllus occipitalis (assembly GCA_011170035.1). NCBI lineage: Eukaryota > Metazoa > Arthropoda > Insecta > Orthoptera > Gryllidae > Teleogryllus > Teleogryllus occipitalis. The sequence continues at coordinate 141,493 of BLKR01000974.1, forward strand.
TTTTTCGAAAATATGAGTATTTTTGTGTAACGGGGCAACAAACATAGTCACTCACTCTGAATTTACTGCACTTCGTGAACATAATTTGAGAGGTTTTTGGAAGCTATTGCTGTTCTTATAAAAGAAAGTAGATTGATTAAAATTAACTTTGAACAAACATATTATGTCTTTACTTCAAGAAATTTTGATCGCTGATTATTGTATATTTCATTTGTTGTTTGAAATTACTACTGTTCCTGGCTATTGAAATAAATGCTGGTATTCACCACAGGTGCTTTGTTTGAACTGGTTGGGCTTGGATTATATTAGCTCTATTTCTAATACTTTACACGAAAGAAAAATTTAATAAGTTGAATACAAGAAATTTGAACCAACATTTTAACTTTAATTTCATATTATTACCTGCGCTGCCTTGGGGAACAATTCAGTGACAGAAATAGAGTCTACTCAAATTTCCTGGTGCGCAACCCCATCAAGATCTTCGCATGTTCATTTTCTTCATGCTCCCTGTCAATTCGGACATTGTCACTCTTAATCTCCATGTAGGCTATAAGCAAAGATAGCTTTGACTGCGCTCTTCTACAAAATAAGTTAAAATTCCCGTTGAATATGATTGATGTAATAACATAGTTATTTTGATCGAAAAAATAGCAAAGAGGTACCGCTGATGTCATCAAAGAATAGGCGCGACACTAATCAAAACTCAAACTCACATGTATTGTAGTAGCGTTAATAAATAATTTAAAAAAACTAATCGAAAGTGAGCTATTGAGTTCCTGGTGAGATGTTTGTTCCACAAATATCATGTCCATGCACGTGCAACCCACAGGCAACCATATAGATGCAATGGGGTGCTAGGTACTCTACCCTTGTTGCACCTATATAAGCGACAGTGTTTGAAATTGTGTTATGCGTGAGTCAAGAACTTCACAATCCTCAAGAAAACTTGAGATACTTCTCATACATACTTTGATTTTAACACTCGCCATTATCACTGAACTGAATTATGCACTTTACTGAGTACAATGCTGTACATGAATTTGGGCTAAATGTGTGTGTGTGTGTGTGGGGGGGAATCTGAAAATAACAGAAAATCCCAGTCTTCAATCCAAATTCCCGGTTTTTTCCCGGATCTTCCAGGCTTTTTCAAATTCCTGATTTTTTCCCAGTTTTCAAGGATTCCAGATTTGCTGGCCACCCGGCTCAACCATGCAACATTCATGATGGAGTGTGCCCAGTTTGTTGTCAGAAATTTTCTCACCTATGCATCCTTGCTTTGCTCAAAAATCATCTCTATTCTTATTATTAGGTGTGGTCATCATCACCAACTACTTCTGACTTCAATTATTATAAATTTTAATATATAAAATAAATAATATTAATACAAATGTTTTTTCTGATAATTAATATATTTTTACTTATTGTAAATGGGGGGAGGGTCACAAGCATTATGTAATTTATGGACGGCTCCTTAATACAAAATACCTAGATTGCTTTAAACAAAACATAAAAAAATAAAAAAAATTGACCCCTTGAACATGATAAACTGTCACACAGGGAAACTTAATGTCACAATTACACCAAACAATCTATCACTGAAAAAGCACTCAGTGGGGAGAAAACATACACTGCTCTCATAGACTTGAAATCAGCTTTTGATAGTGTACCTAGGAAAGAATTATGATCAGTATTTGAGAAGACAAAAGTCCCAAACAAACCACTGGATATTATTAAAGAATAAAAGAATGTGTGTGGAAACATAACATTAGATGGCTTAAAAAGTAAAATACATGAAATAAAAATTATGTTATACACAATGGGATTCTAGACATCCAAACATTGGCTTATGGAGAAATCAAAATAAAATGATACAAATTACAAATTTCTACGTAGCAGATTACTTCTGTTGAATGGCCAAATACACAAACAGCAGTCATACATAAGGAGATATGCGTAAACCTGGACAATAAACACTCCAAAGAAGTAACAGAATTCAAACATTTACATGTAACTCAGATATAGAATGAACAATAATAGGCATTCCAAAGCAACATGTCTTCCTTCAATTACTGTGAATATAATGGAAATCTTTAAATATTTTCTGTGCTGAATTTTTTAATTTCTCCATTCCCTGACTATTTATGACAGTTTCTTTACTAATTTAGATCATGAAAACACTGCTAATTTTGTGTACTGGGGAGGAGGAGGAATGTTTCTTATATTTTTTCATCATAAATGAATATTTTTGAGAAATTAGGGTAGATCAAAATGGGTACTGGATCTGATGGAATACATCCCCTCTCTTTGAAAAATTGTAGAACTAATCTAATATCTATATTGACCATCTTTTTTCAAAATCATTGAGAGACGGTCCTTTTTCCCGACAGTGTGGACTACAACTACTATTCGTAAGGTAAATGAATGATAAAAATAATGAACTTTTTTTTGTCTAGGTCTAAGTGGAAATTTTTTATACCTATTTCTAAATGAAGGATTGTATCAAAGTTATTTAAGTCCAAAATAACTGACAAATTGACGGTTTTAAATAATATACTTAATAAAGAGCAACATGATTTTTAACAAATTTATTAATATTTCAACAATCAACCCTTGAAAACTTTGAATCAAATTCACAGATTGATACAACTTATACTAATGTATATACTAATGTCTCTTGAAGAAATCATATTTTGAGAATATATGGACCCTTCATAAAATGGATCAAAAACTATTGGATTGATAAAGTTCAAAATGTTAAATTGAAATTGTTTAATTATTTGGGATATGAAGGTTATCTTGGGTGCACCTCAGAGGTCACATTTTGGCCCTTTATTATTTATCTTGTTTAATGATCTGAAATGCATACCTCTCAAATGTATATTATTGTTCTTGATGTTTGTCAATGATTTGAAACTATTTTTAGAAATTAAAACGATCACCAAGTCTGTGGCTCTTCAAAGTAATTTGGTATCATATTTTCTTGTCAGGAGTAATATTTGTTTCTATTACTCAGTTAATGATCAACTTTAATCGAACAATAAAATAAATGAAAAAATTTAACAGTATTCCCAACAGTGTCCTTAAACCATTTCACAACAAATGATTGCCACATCTGTTTTGTAATTCAGCCAAAAGAATTCTAGTCTTCTCACCAAAAGGAAGAAGATTTATAGTGTGCCCAATGATGGTGATGCTGATGGGCTGACCCCAAAGCATAATAGTGACATTCCAATCAATAAAGTTTACTCTGGCCAGCAAACAGTAAAAAATATCTTTTTTCAAATTTAAATTCAAACAAAATAGACCATTGAAGAAGTATTTCTAAACACAGGATGGACTTTATGAACATCTACTTTGGGTTGAAGTAAGATAAAAAATAAAAAAATAAAATATTTGTTAACATGATGGTATGAAGTGAATGAAGCATTTACAAAAAGAGGAGGCTCTCAAGAATGAGAAAATATGGAACAAACATAACAAATATAATGAGATAACTGATTCAGTGAGTGCTTTAACACGTTCGCTGTCCTGTGATCCACATGTGGTTCACCAGACAAAACATTCGATGGTTCTGCTACATTCGTGAACCACATGTGGGTCACAGACGTTTACAATTTTTATGGCAAACCTTTCCATTGAACTCCCTGTAACTGCACAGATTTTGGCGTGGACTTGCTAGGAATTTTTTTACAGTTAAATTGTAAAATTTTCTTACAGTTCGGAAGGTTTGGATGTGGGAAGATATTTTAATGTTCTCATAGGGACAGGGAACGTGTTAACAAAATTACAAATAGTTTACTATTTTGATTAATATGAAGATTCAAAGTTATAAATAACACACACATTTCATACAAAGTCATTAAAGACTTTTACTCTTTTCATTAATTTGGAACAACTTGAACAACAGCCACATTAGCTTCAACTTACCAGTACTTCACAACATTAATTCATTAGTAATTATCTTTAATGTTGAAATTTCACAACAATCAAAAAGCTACCACACTGATCATAAGTACTAGTAATATATTTTTAAAGTCCTTAGACAAAAAATGAATAATTTCAAAACAATACTTCAGAAAATCAACATTCATGTAGACAAATTTCAGAGAACAATTTATTTGATTACCTTGCATGTTTTAACATTAAACAATTTCTCAGCCAAATGGACTTGCCTTTGAGACTACTATTTACCTGTGCAGGAACACCACCTCCACATCCACGTCCTCTCGATCCTCATGGAGGAAATCTTTCAGGAAGTGTGATACAGATTCGTAGGTGATGTGCCCGCAAACAACAATGTGCCTGTTAAAATGCAAAAAAACAAAAAACAAACAAAAAACAACATGAGAAACTTGAATTGCACCTTAATCATAATAAATTAATATTTTTTCTATTTAAATTATATACAATATTTAACTAACTTTTTGATCAACTAAGATGGAAAGTGAAAAATTTTATTTTAGAGAATAATTGAATGCTATCTTTCTGAGCAATATTAAATAAAAGGTAGCATCACAATAAATTAGTATAAGGAAGAATATTTAATTGTGGTATTGTTGATAATGAATGATTGTACTGTATCAGACTTGGCTTGCTATTTTTTACGGTTCTCAGAAGACTTCTCCTTTTTCAGGGTTATTTGATTTGCTACGAAAGTAATCTGGAACATAAAATCTACTCCCATTGTAATGTTCAAGACTTTGATAAGTGAAGGGAGATACAAGCACATGGAATATGACAAGTGAGAGCAATACAGTCTGGCCTTTCAGAAAGCAAACTACATACAAGGATACACTATTACTAAATACCTTAATTATAAACAATTATAATAATTATTAATGTAGGTTTTTACTTTTGTGCAATAAAAGTTTATGCAGAAGAAAGAGTGTGTGTACACAATTATGATATCTGATTCAGTTAAAATGACCAATGTATCTAGGAATTAGTGATTTGATCTAGTATTTTATTTAACAATCACTAACGAATACTCACATAAAACATTTGACTCCAATACACTCCTGGGCTTACACAATCAAGAGTATAGTATTTTCAAGGGCAAGAAAAATCACAATATTTATAGTGAAAGAGTAGAAAATAACTAGTACAAGTATTCCAGATCTGCACTGCTGGAAATTAATGCGGGATTTCTGCTCTTTCATTTTCTTATGATCCATTTTTGTAATAATTACATGCACAACTTTTCACTTTGTGTTTACCTACACCTGCTTAATATCTATTTTTATAACTTACAGAGTAGACAATTTTAACCGTTAACATTCATATATAAGTAAATAAATGGCAGTCCATTAATACGAAACGTTTGTTTTAGTTGACTGTCGAAAGGTTTTCATTCACATTACGTATTATGTACAGAAAATATTAAAGAAAATTAAGTTTGTAATTTAAGAAGTGATATAATAATTATTTTAACTATTTTGTTTTCTGACAGTGCTAAATGGCTTTACTCTCAGATTCTTTTATTAATTTTTTACATTCATTTTTTTTCATTCTGAATTTATGCATTACACTTTTCCTGAAACTTATGTCTTTTTTCATACATATTATATGAATACTCAGTGTACATAACACTAAAAAACTTATGATAAAGAAACTTTTCCCATTCAAAAAATTGTTTATTTACAATCATTTCACAACAAGATTTTTGTTAAAAAAAGCACAGGCACTTGTTCTTACAAGACATCATGGTACTAGAATGAAAAGAAGGCCACATTATTTATATCAATGGCTCAGTCTTTGCTTACATCTATTATTCTTTGTAGAGTTAAAGCTTTCATTATTATTTTGGCAACAATATAAGAATCTGTTTCCACCTCTAATTGTACAGGCTCAAATATTTATTATCAGTCTAACACCCATCGCATACATCTGGATATATTAATAGTTTGTTTGCTTTTCTCAGAAACATACACTGAGAACATTCCTTTCGGCATATAAATAATTAAAGAAGATTTATTGCTTGTTCAAACATAATGATTAAAAATCTTCAATAGAAATCATTTATTTATATGGTTCTTTTGTAGTATATCAGTTGTTGCACTACAGAATCATTCTGTTAGTTCTTTTGTCCTTGCTACACCTCTCTTCATATCATGAAATTCCTCTACAACAAATCTTTATAAAAATTCATTTTAGTTATTTAACAAATAAAGGTCGTTATGAATTTCTTATTTCTTACTTAATACATAGGCGAAATCATACATCATTCCAGAGGCAAAAATAAAGCTGTATAATTTTGATGCCACTGTACATGAAATTCTGTATCGACATGCTCAAAGCTACAACTAATGCCAATAATGCATCATAACATGCTAAAATTTGAAATACTCATATTTTCTTAAATACATGAACTAAAACTACTAACAAGCATTGTTCTTCTTCTCACATATTCTAATGCCATGTGACATTACATATTCAGTTCCTTTGACTCTTAAGTTAACAAATTGTAAGAAAAGGAGCAAGGAGGAGCAAATTAAGATTTCATTTCAAAAGATCTCAATAAATTATTTTTTTCTGACAAAACTATTGTTAGATTTAATATAGCATTTTTACTAATAATTACTATTAATAATTATTTACAGAAATAGTATTCTATCGTGCCAAGTAGGGCTCCTGGGGCATGACAATACCCATATCAAAATTGTTGAAGTCTCAACCAAATTTTAAAAAACTACAAAACCATTATATGCATCTATTTAAAAGTTTTATTCAAATTAATTAGCACCCATCTCGTCATTTATTCTTGATCGTCAGATCTAAATAAAATAATTTTAACATGAAAAACCAAGTACATAGTGTCAAAAAATATTATGGATTTTGAACATTATATTCAAAGTGATTCATCATTTTGAATCACTTTGAGTATTTATTAATGCTCTGCTGAGTTCCAATCAGCCACACCTGCCCTACAAGGCAAGGCCTGGCAACAATGCCCTACATTGCGAGTTAACAGTAACAAATTTTGGGGGGTAACAAAATTTGAAAAACTTGGGGTTGTATTTTGGAACAGCAAACCCCTTCTCGGCCTCTCAAAAGTGTTCAGGCAAAAATTGAGAGAGCTCGTATGGTTCAAAAGATGTGGAAGACACATAAATTTTTACATAAATAAAAAAATTAAAAAAAAAAACAAGCAAGTAAGGGTGAGAGGCCAAGTGTTATTTCACTGTGCTATCCATCCAGACCTTCTTTCTCAGTAAGAAATTGGACAAAAATAATCAATTGATTTTGAAAATTTGCTTTTAATAGAAATAAAATCCAGCTATAGGTGTTTCATGATATAATTCTGACAGGAGAGTTTATGATTCACAAATTAATTGTTTTAATGAGAAGTTTGGGAATGGGAAAAGGGGTTCGAAAATCTAAGAGTATATTCTTCTGAACCTTTAAACGTCAGAGGTTTTTTTTCATCAATTTTGAAATTTTTCTTGTAGTGTGGTTTCCATTGAACATAATGCTTTCTCTAATTGTGACCAGCAATCACAATTAAACAGAAGAATTTAAATTATTTAAAACTCAATTGTATGAATCTTCAATTATTCAATTGACTTTTTCATAATTGATTTAGGGAGAAAAAATTTTTTTTTTGAAAATTATGAGTCTATAATTCTTGTTAATAATCACCATTAAAAAAACTGTTCATTTTAGTATTTAAATATGTTAACAAAATATTAACAATTTTAAATTTCTTGGTCATCTTTCAATTCAAAATAATTTAGACAATATTAGATTGTCAAATAACAACAAGTCTATGATTAAATTGCAACAATGCTTGCATTAATGTTTCTTTAATATTGAATAACTCATTGTTCAGATAACAGGATGTTCAAAAAATGTTGCCATCATTCATCAGTCAAAAACTAAAAAATGCATGAGAAAAAAAGCTCTTAGCAGATTAAATGTAGTGCTACTCATACGAGTCTACATTTATAATATCTAACAAAAAGGAGCAAAACACACTTGCTTCTCACCACTACTGCTCAACAGTTGCTGCTGTTATCATAATCTCTTGACTCAGAGCGAAGTCGCTTGCCTTTCACCAAGGAGGTCTGGGTTCGATTCCAGTCGATTCCCGGACAATCACATGTGAAATTTGTTCCAACAAATCGAGTTCGGCAGCTTCACAAGGGCTAGTCTAACCCTTGTGAAGTGTCCTAAATCCTATCCTAATTCCTTCCCAATTCTGGATGCTGGGTAGTAACGCAGGAGCATGTAAGAGAGAGGCACGTATGCAGAGATGTTACCTGGTGGTCCTCTTCAAGACTCCTGACATGACCCAAGGACTACACACTGTAATATATTCTATACCACTATAGTCCAGTTTAACAGAAGATTACTCCATATGTATAAAAGTGTTCTATGTCAAGTTCTTGGCATGTTGTGAACATTGTCACAGAAATAGTGACAGGAAATAGTGATAGGAAAAAAAATTATTTTTTTCCAACTTTATTTGCCTTGGTACATTATTTAATTCAACAGCTGTAACATAATACAATCTCTTTTTACCATTTGCATCTTATCATCTTCAATAAATCGATAAAAAATTATTGTTGTGAATTAAACTACATTTCACAGAGGAACTCACTTTTAAATCACTTTTATAGATGTCTCCCCAAGATGCCAGAGATGCTCATAACTATAAGTTACAGACTACACCTTTATCTTTGAGTAATCACTGAATCAAGAGTTGGAAATGTCAAATTTAAAAGAGCTTTCTCTGCACACTATTCTCAGTTTTGCATTTCATGAAAACATTGTGAGATGAATGAACATGAAAGGCAAGAGAAGAACAAGAACATAACAAAAACTATCACTATTTGTAGTCATCAAATTCAACTTTTCAGATAGCTCTCTGAATAATACACTTTTATTTATTTATTTATTTATTTATTTATTTATTTATTTAGTCAAAAACTGTATGTGACGTATGGGGAGAAATTCATCTGCGCACGCTTTCTTGAGTTTCAGAATCCCTTCCCAACAATTTAACTATTAATAGTTGAAAGATGAAAAAATAGTAATAATAATAATAATAATAATAATAATAATAATAATAATAATAATAATAATAATAATAATAATAATAATAATAACAACAACAATAATAATAATAACAATAATAAATTTTAAAAAGCGAGAGATTAACCTTTCAAAAACTAGATATTTTCATTGCCGAATTATTGAAAACTTATTTGTAACAGTAAACGAACCAGCAGATTTGATTTTTCTCTATTGCTAACGAATAGAAACTCACCCTAAGCTCTACTACCACTACAAGCAAAAGGAAAGCTCAACAAAACGTGCACATAGTGAAGCTACATTTATGTCAAGAAGCAAATCAAGGGGCCATCTCAGCATTTGCTCAATGGATCAGGGAAACTGGACAAAAACTCACTCGAGATGGGATTCCTTTTTTGATTTCCCTAAGCAATATTAGGGATTTGATTAAAAAAAAAAACCCTAGTTCTTAAAAATTTAATGACATCAAAAATCAATTTTTTTTTATGGATAATAGCAAATAATTTTCATAGAAACGTGAAAAGCATTCTTAAAAAAGGTTTCTGGTTATCTGACCTGACTGCTTGACCCCCTCCCCCTTGATGTTTACATATTTCTTCTGTTGCTAATACCTGTATTTTATAGGCAGAAGAGTGAATCTCTTCAGTTGTTGCAAAATTTTTTTGTTCTTATTTCTAATTTATAAAATCATTGATATACAAATGAAACTCACCAAGTCCAAAAACTGTGGTTTGAGATAAATCTAGTTGAAGATTCCATTAAATTTGTCTCATTAACTTTTGTTAGAAGATAAAACTTGTTTGTTTTTAAACACACTTTTTAATGCGTAATATTTTTAAGAAAATATCAAAACAGTTTCGGACTTTCTTCTAAGAAATTTCAATAAAATGTAAGACAAGGAAGATAATAGATGATATCATAGGCTTCATATCCAGTGTCATAGTGATATCTTAGGCCAGAGTCATGATCTGGGCTGTCTGGGTGATGCCGCGTCGAAGGCTGGGGCGCCGACGTTTCGACCGACATATCGCGGTCCTCTTCAGGGCTGTACTGCTACGTGTTACGTGTTTACTGTTCTACTGCACTATGCGTTACGTGTTACGTGTTTACTGCTTACATGTTAAAAAGGCAGTACAGCCCTGAAGAGGACCGCGATATGTCGGTCAAAACGTCGGCACCCCAGCCTTCGACGCGGCATCACCCGGACAGCCCAGATCAAGATAATAGATACAAATTTATTTGAAATTTTGATTTGCTAATTAGAAAATAATAGGGATTGGAGTTGCTGCCTAAATTACTGCTTACATGAGGTGGAGGTCCAAAAAATTTGAAACTTTTGAAATTTTTCAAAATTCAGAGTTAACAGAGAAAATTGGATCTATATATTTATTAACATATATCACTCTATATTAAAAAGAAACTTAAAGGAAAAATTTGGAGTATTTTTGAGAAAATTTTGACAATGTTCCAGGGGTTTCATGTAAAGAACCCTCAAAGAATTCTTTTCAAAATCAGAGGACTTAAAATCAGACCAGAGTGATTAGGGAATTTTGGAAAGAATCCTATTAATGATTTAGGTATGTACATGTATTTCTGTTAAACTCTTCAAATCAATGTTCTGCAGCATTACATAACACTTTCTATACTATGTATATTTCTTTGTATTTATGTATGTACTTGAGAAACAAAAAATAAAGTTTCGAAAACAAATCTTCATTGCCATCTTTTAATTACACTCTTTAAGAAAGTTAATTTCTGGTGTTTCTTTGATTTGAAAGAACATACCAGTAAATAAAAGCTAAATGCCCCCCTGAGAAGTGGTATATAGCAAAAAGATGAAGCCATTTATCTTACTTCCACTTGCATGAAGAATTGTTACGAAATTCATAAGGAATTGTTCAAAAATACATACTACACATAGAGTGGGTGGAGTATTGGCCATATTGTCATGAAATTATTTGAAGAGGAGGCAGGAAGAAATTGAATACTACAAAACAAGGTTCTCACTTGTTTTTGAAGATATTTTGTTAGAACAGACATGAAAAGCATTTCAGAAAACTAATTTTTCCAAGAAAAAGTATTATTGAAGTTCAATATTTTTTTTATGTTTTTCAATTATTTATTATAACATCTGCATTATATCTTTTAAATTCTGTCAGTATTCATGATGTCTACATATGCTTGAAAGGATACGAGATTTTTAAAGAAATAGGTTGAAGGAGAGAGGGTTATTGAACAGAAAAGAAAAAGTGTACTTAATTATTGAATGACTCCTTAATAAACAAATAATTTCTTAATTTTTGAAATAACAATAAGTTATCAAAAGAAAAGAATAAAGGAAGGATATCTGCTATTTAAAATAATTTTTAGAATACAACTTTTGCTTATCTCATCTGTTGGTTTTTACAAGATCAGTTTCTCCAAAGTTTCAACCTGCTTATGCCTTTGTTTATTTAGAAATATTAGGTTGTCTTATAAATTCATCTTGTATGACACTTAAACAAATTAAAATCAAACCACAACAATTCTCAAGAAAACTCTACGAAATTAATAAACACGCAATTAATATTTCTTTCATCATCACATCTACTCAAAATATAATTATATGTATAGCTAATTAACAACTGGAAAGTTACATACATGACACTATTATTCACAGAACCACTTACAAAAACAATTTCAAAAGAACCAAATTTTGTTAATGTACACTCGCTTATCTGACATACAAGGAGATGGACTTGTACATACAGATAAAAAATTGCAGAAAAACAACAACAAAAATCTAAATACTATATAATTCTTTTAAAATTATGAGAATCTCTAACTTTTAAAATTAAAGCAGTAATGTGATATACTATATTTATTACATCTAATTTTAAAATATGAATTTAAGACTATTTTTTTTTTTTAATTCTAAAATTATATTCAATCACCAATTAAACCAATAAAAAAATGTTTTGAATTTATTTGTAGAAAAGAACATACATACTCCACACTATTACACTTTTCACTTAAAATAACATTAAAATTTAATTTCAGAAAACTTGAACAGGAAACAATTCATTATCACTATATACTTTTAAAACTTCAAAATTTCTCTTATTAAAAAGCAATGTTCAATTCTGTTAAAACTTTCAAAAGCAACATTTTTGTTTTTTATTGATGTTAACTATATAATCATTTACTATTACACATGTTTATTCTTTTAATTCAAAAATAAAGATAACATATTAATCACAAATTAGGAATGTAAAACAATATTTTATTTTTAATATGTGCTCTTGTATGTCAAACCAATTTACAAATGAAATGATAAGAAGAATTGAAAACCAAAACTCAAACCAAATGAAATCTGCACAAATCTATACTTACTCTGATGAAAATATATTTATCATGATACTAAAAAAGAAGAAATAAATTACATCATAAATAACAATGAGTTTTGCAGATTGTCAAAAGAAATCCAATTAAATGCTGATATTAGTATTGAAATGTTCCATTGATTACAAATCTAGGTATAAAACAAATATTTAATAAACAAACGATCACATATTACAAGATCAGGATCACAACTAGCTGGAGTAGACAGTTGAAGATTTTTTTACAATATTTAGTAAACAAGGTTCATTGTTTTATTGATTAATAATTTTGTTTGGGGCAATTGAAAAGTGATTTGTTGCTGTAAGAAAGAACCAAACAGAGACATAATATGACAAACACTTGACCAATACTATGACATGATATATAGGCTCCTACACAAGCACAATCATGACACCTTAAAAAGGTAAATATCCTAAGCAAAGCAACTGTAAGGAAAAATGTATTTACAAATCTGGTATTTATAATCCTTAATTAAAGTTTGGCAATATAAGTACATTTGAAAATGAAAACGTTATTGGTGTGTTGATTGTCCTGCAATATATTTCTGATGGAAGTCTGTTCATTCATGACAAATGAATGTTGTTATGCATTTGCTTTATACAAGGCAATATTTTTAAGATAATTAAAAATAAACTGAGAAATTTCTTATAAGTCGCAAATATTACACTACTTCCCTCACTTTCTAAAACTACACCAAAATAATGGACATACTGAGCAATAAAAAAAAACAAACAACAAAAAACAATGGAACAGACACTACATTAAATGGAACAAAATATTTAACGGCACATATTTCCTGGAATAGTCACAACACAAGAGAAATACCTAAGTGTTACAATACCAATTTTCCAAGATTTTTTTTTTTTTTTTTTTTTAGAAAAAAGTTAATTAATACTATAAATTACATGCATGTGTACTCTTGTAATATAGCAGTGTAATAAATTCTATACTTAAGCTAGAGCAACACATGCAAAACTTTATGGCATATGCCTCTAATTTGGCAAAATGACAAGTGGTGTCTATATATGGCCATAAACAATTTACTTCAGCCCATTATCCAATGCAGCATTCACTTCTAGTGGCATCATGAAAAAGACATACAGTTGTTCTTATTAGAACTAGAGTGGATATCTGTAAATAAGAAAAAATGTTAATATTCTAAATCATGCATGCTTCTCTGCAACTAATCATTCAGCACTATAAAAAAGCAATCTAATAGGAGTCTGGACAAATGACAATTTCAATCTGAACACTTCCGAGAAACTTCAGTTAATGTCCATTGCACAATAAAAACTAGGAAAACAATCATAAGAGGCGGTCTACATATTAGTTGTCACCCTGGAGTACACACATTATTGTTGAGTGATTGACCGCAATGTCTCTTCGACTTTCCTCATAAATATTCATGGAAGTTAGCACAAATTATTAATAAAAAGTTGAGAATTTGTTTATCATAGGTGAAAAGAAATGAATATTAAATCAACCACCACCATATGTTGCTTTATATTCTTGAAAAATAACACTTTTTACCAGGCCGTCTTAAAACTTCAGCAAAACACGCATTTCAAATGTGTCAATTAAATTAGATGTTCATGCATCAACTTTTTTCCTTATTCCTGAAAGTGGTAGTAAACAATGTAAACAAAATGAAAGACAAACTGTTCTAGAAGTAAATTTGCAGTATGTACCTAATATGAAAAATTCTTTACACGAGTTAAAAGTAGAAGAAAAAATCAAAAACTGTGTGAGAGGTTACACTCAAGTTGAAAAATTTGTTTACACCAACGTGTATATTAACCTTTTTATATACCCTTGTATATGCAAAAAAATGTGATAATTTTCTTAGTTCTTCATTTTTTGATCTAGACTGTCATGAAGATTTGAAATAAACAAATGTTTTATTGATTTAATTTTATGATATATTCAAGTAAGAGAATTTTTGAAATTTTGAATAAAAATCAAACACTGTGTATAATCTTAAATTTTAATTTTTTTACAGACACATTCCTTTAAATTTTCAGGACAAAAAAAAAAAAAAAAAAAAAAAATTCAATATTTAGGTACTTCATGAAAATACGATTGGGCAATTAGACACTTCCTATGATGCTTCAGTATTACGTCCTACACAACGAAGCTATGTTATCCATATTCGAAAATTTTACAAAATCACTTGTGCGTTTGCTATACGATTATTTATGTCTGTTCTGGTTGAATGCATTTTGATTAAATAACTTGAAACAAAAATAAACACTCTTCATATTCTCATAAGATATAATTGTTATCCTTGGAAGTTACAAAGAGAGGGAAAGGAAACATATCACTTCTAAAATATGATAAATTCTCTATAGATTAATAATCACTAAGTTTGAAATATTGCTTTAAAATGATAGTAGTTCATTCAAGACTCATTCATAATAACAAGCTGTTAAATTTCGCAATCAAATTTTCAAGACTATTCTCTCAACTGACAATTCAAAAAACTATTTTTCAGTAATATACTAATGTTTTTCATATTTATAAATAAAAACAAAGTCAAAAATGAAGAAAAAGATAAAAACTAGTCATACGAACATAATAATGTACTTTGTTTCAACACTTTTTAATTCAATCAAAATACATTCAATCCTTCTGGTAGTACATCCACAAACAGACAAAATGATTCATGAAATATGACAGTCAGTGTCACATTTAAGATATTTCTGTGAAGTAAAGAAAAAACAACAACCACAGCAGAAAGTGCAAAGTTTTCTTTTTTTCTTCAAGATGAAGTAATTGAATTCTATACAGTTCTTTTTAATTCTAAGTGTGACTATGTATCACAGATAATACATTCTCCTAAAACAGTCTCAATTTGAAAAATACTGGAGAAATTATAATTCATTCAGAATGTTAATAAGATATTATTCATTAAAATATTAATTGTATTGTAAATCATATCATGTATCAAGGAACCCCTAATATGGTAGAAAATCCAGTAAAATCTTTGACATAAAATGGTAACACTTTAATGATTTACTGTGTGTGAGAAATTGTTTGAATGATGAAATCCATGCAGTATTTTTTATTACAGAAGAATATTTTACAAATAATGTAATATTCTTGAGTAATTAACAACTAGCACATATTTTCAAGATTTCTTATTCAAAATTATGAAGGTTGCAAATTGAAAATATTGTTTTTAGTTAAATTGGTAAATTTAATTAGTGTCAAGATAGAAATATCAATTAACATTTTATTATTTCTGTTAATTTTATTCCTCTTAATTTCTTTGGTTAATGAAATACTGAATAATGGATATTTTTCATTTGTTTTGTGATAGAAATTAAAAGAAAATACTTCAAATGAATGACTATCTATTAATTTGCATATTTTTCATTAAAATTCATTTTGTTGTGCTTATTTAGTAAAAACATCAGTCCTGTTTTACAATTTAAAAGCAAATTTAAATAAAACAAAAGCAAAACGACAAAAATTTTCAATTTCCTTCATTTATTGTATTTATTAAATTGACATAATTTATATTCGTGTCTACTTTCTTAGAATTAATTAAATTTAAAGAAAGCTAATAACACTTTAATGTAATGCTGCAATACACATATTATTTATTATTACAAATTACTTTTTAATCCTCATCAAACAATTATGAATTTCACAATAATATTATTAGCTTCTGATAATCTTGTTTAAAATATTTCAAGGAGACCATTCATAAGATTCAGTGAAGTGAAAGATCCTGAATACAGTCCTAACATTTAATTATGAAATAACTTCCTGCACAAAATGAATTTTCATAATAACATTATTGCATAATTTGTAGTTGTTATTTTAACATAATTTACAAAATAAACCAGTTATTTCTTGGATAATTTAAACTAAATATTTGTAACAAATGATTGAATATTTTCAAGAATTATTAGATATTGCTACACATTTGTTCCAATTTGGTGAGAATAAATGAACTTTAACAATATGATTGAGAGATGGACAAACATTTAGAAATAAACATTGTTTTTAGATTTTATGATAAAAGATCTACCATCATTAAATTAAGCATAACTTCATTAAAAACACTTAAATTCAAAATAAATTTTACAAGGATGACATGTAAAATGATGGTAATTAACTGATATATTAATTGATGTCAATCAACATGAGTTTTGAATAATTATTCAATGCTATCTTTGCTAAGAAATCAGGGGTACTTGGTTCAAAGAGATGGAAATGAAGTGACTTTGTTTCCTTAATGTAAGGCAAAATTAAGTTAAATATTCACATACTGTTCTCAGGACCTTATGTACTCATTTGTCACCCACCAGAAGTACATTTGTTTTTCTATAAAGAATATTAGAAGGAAATATTATGCAGAAATTATGTTACAATTGTTGATTCCTTACATCAACTAACTAAATATGATGTAACTTAAAATTTGTAATATATTTGCAGAATGTGCACACTAACTACACTTTCCAAGTTTTAAATGACTATCAGAGATATTATAAAAAGTTTTGTCTCATAACAATTAACTTTTTTCAGCTAACGATTATTGTGAGTTTCACGAAGTACAAATGCTTACATTATCACCTTTTAAAAATTACAAAGATCGAAAGTTAAGTACATATTTTAAAGTATAAAGCCAGCTGTATTTTCCACATCAGTTATTTTACTCTCATTTGGCACACTTTTCACAGTTTAAAAAATAATTTTTGTAGACAAACTTGGGTAGAAGTCTTCTTTTACAAACATCAATTCTATTCTAATGGAGAAATGTATTCAAACAGTATCAACAACACCAAATCTCTAATGATTGTGAAACAACACTTAAATGGATACAAAATGTAAATGATACAATTCAATGAACTCCATCAATATAAAAAAAAATCATTAAATCAACTTCCAAAGCCATGCATAAATCACAAAATATTACACTCTATAGGATGGAGGAGCACAAAGGAAAAATATACAGTTATTTTATAAAACCTTTTTTCCTTTTCCTTATTTTATTCCTCCCAAAAATTATAACATGTAGGAGAATTTGAAAGGATGAGTCTGCCATGTACGTTGGAGTATTGAATAACTGATGCTCAAAACAAAATATCATGCATTTGTTATTTAAAAATATTAATAACGTTACAGGAAAACTCCTTTCAGAAATGTTTCATCATAGCACATGCCAGAAAGAGGCATTAAAAAATTGGACATTTTCAAAAAACTTGGAAGATCAACAATGTATTCAAGTATTAGGGAGTTCAATATGAGAGTTAGTATTAAAAAAAAATATATATTGAATAGAATACGAAGTCAGACTTAACTCTCATTTGTGTGAAATTCTTTGTGTCATTAGTGTAAAGTGTATTCTATCTTACATGGGTAATTTTCATTTGCTTTTATCTATAGATGTCTCACCTTCTGCCACGTTCATTCTTCAAGGTGCCGCCGTACTTGGGTCTAGTCCCAATCAGATCAATAATCTCAGGGATACAACTTGCGAAAATGGCCTACACATGAGGGTCATCATAGCATGAGGGGATAAAACAGAACAAAGTCACAAAAACATTGCAAACAATCATGAATAATTCTTAAAGATCACAGATTACAGAGGAGTAATGGTCTGATGTCTCATTTGGATGAAGGCCAAGGTTTGCTTGGTTAAATCTTCAGCAAGCAGCAACCCAACCCTTTCCTAACTCTGTACCTTATTTCCACTTTCGCACGATTGAAAACACATCATGATGACATATGTAATATTTATTAGTTACAGAATGCAGGCACACACAGAAACTGTGGCTTGTTAGCAGCTTGAACTCCAAAGCTCTTCACATAAATTAGAATGCGGCAAAGTGAGTTAAAAGTAAACATTGCCATTGTTACCAAAGCTCACATTAATGGCCACACAAATTTTGGACAGCATAGAAAATAAATCCGCTAACCACCCATGGAAAAACATTAACAAATAAAAAGAAATAAAAAAATGTCAAAACACTTTCCCAACTAAATGACATTTTAAATCATAATTTACGATTAATAGTGTACCTTCAGGAACATATTTAGCGACATCTTACAGCAATCTGAAAAGGAAGAAAAGCTTTGAATGTCCACATTTTGTGAATAATGAATGACAGAACATAACATTCAAACTACACACTGAAATGGTGTCCAAGAATTCTGATATGTGAGCTTTGAAGTAACCATGGTTTAACATCACATCCACCAACGAGCCAATGTTTCTTGGTGTATGCCCAAGCACATCCTTTAACAGTCCATATTTACATGTTATTGCTATATTTGTGGAAATGCATACACTGAAGGATCCAGAATATTAACCATACACCAATATGCAGATTGCCTCTACAAATAGCATATCAATCGGGACACCATGTCTCGGAAGAGTATACAAATATGCCACCACCAGTGCTCAAAAGGAAGAGAAAAGTGTACCAGAAATGTGAGGGGAGGAATTTTTAGAAATTCAAGCAATCAAGAAGGCAGAGATTAGTGCATTCTACGGGAGGTAATCATCAGCCAAACCGGACTAGCACCATTGTCAAATTCTACTCTAGCAGCGGGTCGAGTGCGAGTCCTTTGACTCTAATAAGAAAAGCCTAATAACAAGAAAAACATTCTTAAATGAATTAGGCATGCCACCAAGAAACCATTATATTCTATGGATTAATCTGGCATTGGCTACAGTGGTAGATGGACATTAATTAGCAGCAGAAAAAATCCAAACCTAGAATTAAACATAACCACAAGTTCCTTCTATTAAAGGCCATTAGTTTCATAACTCTAAATATTATAACATCAATACTGAACAAACTGGGAAGGCTGCAAGTAACAGTAAGAATAATAATGAATGTGTAATACGCGTGTACCTCCTTCCACGTTCCCGCTTGTATTGTCCACCGTATTTGGGGCGGTTAGCAGCAAGCTCCGTGATCTCTGGGATCCAGCTGGCAAACACGGCCTATGTAGAACCACCAATGTTGTGACTCAAGAGGATAGAAATAAAGGTCATAAAGGAAAGGAATTAACTAGTGTGAAAATCTTAACAAGTTCATTGATATGGATGCAAAGAGAACAAGTACTCTTGTCTGAATGAAGGACACTTTGAAGGACATTTTGAAGTTAATTACCAGAATAATATTAAAGGAGTATAAACAGTTTCCATATCAAATTACTTGTTAGGAAATAATTTCAGAAGCTTGTGGTCAAAGAGATTAATAAACTCACAGAAAGAACATAAGGAATAAAGATGGATAAAGATAATTTGGTATATACATAGACATCACAGGTTCCAAACATTTTATATTTCAATAAATATATTATCTTTTAACATGTATTAGTAAAACTCATGCATACTCTATCTTCACAATAGTTTCTAACCTTTTCACTTTTGCATTGCACATCTGCTTAAATTATATAATTGAAATATAAGTTATGTAATAGTACTTTGGAACAGTAATCATGCCACTTAACACAAGTATCACCAAAGTTCCCAAGGGAAATCTTATTCCGTTTGCCGACATGGTTAAACATAATTTTATTTCATTTTCCCCACCATGTACAATTGAGAGCGCTTTTCCCAGTAGTTTACTTGTTAAGCAAAGAATAGGCAAAGAAGGTGGACTATCACACCCATGACCTAATTGCTAGGTCAAAAGAAGGTAATTGGAATGATTAACAGCTTCTAATCAAAGTATTAAAATTAGTTGCATTGTATGACAAAACTACATCTGAGGAAGCTCACACTTTGACAATGGTTGAATTAGGTTTGTGTTTCTGATATTGGGGCATCCAATAATTGTGGATATAGAGGATTGTAGACATGTGTGGATTTTAGAAGAGTGTGTTTCTTTACGTCAGAAATGTTAGTAAATAAATCAACATTTACTTCTGACAGATACTCTGATCCGGTGTAACAACTTTCACACTTTCTTCCAAATTCATACATACACACAAACATAAATACATGCATACATACATACATACATACATATGGAAGCATATACAAAATTTCACAATGATGCTAAGAGCAGCTGTCTGAAAATCTCTTTAGGAGAGTTGGTAACCATATTCTATATACAGACTCTGACTAGACACAACCAAGTTGCATAATACAACCTTTGAATTCTTTTTCCTCTTTAAGTACTTAAACAATTATCTGCAGGCCCATCCTTTTGCAAGTATTTGGTGTAAAAACTAGAATCTTAAGAACTCTTAATTATGTTAACATGCAAATACACAAACAAAACTGAAGCAACAAAGAAAGAATGAAAGACGAATCAGAGTTCTGACAATTAACTTTACTTGGTAACAATAGACAATCAAAACTGAATACCATATCTCATGATTGTGTATTTTCTGTGTACTCCATTACTAATGTTTTCCTATGGTTTTTTACCGTTTTAAATTTTCCTTCTTAATTATTACCTAAAATGCTCTCTTTATCATACTTTTCTGGAATAAATATCTCAAAACTGATA
Organism: Teleogryllus occipitalis; assembly: GCA_011170035.1. Lineage (NCBI taxonomy): Eukaryota > Metazoa > Arthropoda > Insecta > Orthoptera > Gryllidae > Teleogryllus > Teleogryllus occipitalis. The sequence goes on from BLKR01000974.1 coordinate 162,387, forward strand.
AAACTATGTTTTGAAAAATATAGTCAGCACATTGAAACTGTTCCCTGCATTTTCACCAGAACATGTCTTTTCAGAGTTCCTGGTTCTCAATCAATAAGATATTATAATTTTTCAAATTTTTTTTTTTAAATCTGAAACTACAGGAGAAAAAGATTGTGCTGCAATGACAGAGTGCATTCTGAGCAAAAGTTTCTGTATGCAAATAAGAAAAAAGAAAATTATATACTTAATCTTCAATTCTACTCTTTGTATTTTTACTCAGACTATTTCATGCTGATAGTTTATTTTAAGTTATTGGAAGTTTGACTAATGTTGATGATTTTATGAAATCATTAAGCCTTTATTTTAGATGCAATAACAACTGTAATTGTTATGTTTGAAATATTACAGTGTGAGAAACCTCTTTATATGCTTCACGCTTTGAGCAGGCCCGACAGATAATGTGGGTATGATGGGGCTTGTAGTAGACCCACACCAAAAATTCTGAGTGGGTAGAAAACCCACTTAGTATTTGCAGTGAAAGAAATATTCCAAAAATGTCAAATTCAGGAAGTGAACAAAGTTTCTCAGAATTGCAACAACTCAAAACACAAATGTGATCAACTATTTTGGAAGTTTGGCCTAACAGTATTACAATTTTACATATTTATAGTGACATGATCAATTTGCAAAAATTGTTAAATGAGTTTATATAAAAAATTGTAAAGCGCAGCACTGTTTTTGCATGGCAAAAATTAACTGCTGAAGTTACATAAAATAAACATGATGACAAATAAATGAGATAAAAATTTGATGGCAATTTAATGATATACATGACAATGTGAAAAAATTCTGTTTTGTATTTTCCCTTTCATATACATTTTCGGTCGGTGATGGAGGGGGAAGGGCAATCCCCACCTGGGTCAGACTTAACTACACACTCCAACTTAACACCATTTGCCAGTCCTGGCTTTGACATGTTTCTTGAAGATGAAATAATGCTTGTAGTCTATTGTCAAAGAGCAACATACATAGGATTTAATAAAGGTCAATTTTTTTCCTAGGGCTTTTTCCAGATGACAGCCGGTTACCCTTTATATCGCAATGGGATGCATATTTGACCATACGCTAGCCACTAACACACTTGTTGGCTCTTCTGATCTGTAGTCAGCAGAATGCAAAGCCCTCTACGACATCACGTAAATGAGAGGCAAGGGACAAACAACCATGCCCAAGGCGGGACTTGAACCCACAACCTTTCGGACCAAAGCACTGAGTCTGTACAGGTTCAGCCATCCAGGTTGGCTAAATATCAATTTAGAACACAAAAAGAAAATATCAAAATTTGATATTCACAAAACTATTATGCTAATAACTGGTGTACGCAAATGTTTCTTGAAAGCATATTCTGAGGAATAAATGCACAGAACTTTATGAAAACTACATTAGTTTTTTAAATGTGCTACTGTTAGTAGACAATGTCAAGCAAATGCATAAGAAGGCAAAAGCAAACAAACTAATGATCTCTAAACACCCAACTGATTTTTCTCAATGAAACTGGTGGAAATAATTTCAGGGAGATTTGCAGAAAGGAGAAAGCAATAGAGGAAAAGCAACAATAGACAGAATTAAAGAGGGGATAGATCAAAGAAAATAGTACAGGAAGAGAAACAGGAAGTAAAGGAAAACAGTAAGCAATTCTTGTAGAAGTTACATAAAAGAAGTGGGAAAATAATTAGAGGAATACAGAAGAGATAAGGAACAAAAATTAGAGAAATGGGAAGTTTAGCACAAAACTGTTTAAACTGTTGAAAACGATATAGGTAAAAGGGAAAATAAATGCAAATTGGATAAATCAATCAATAAGTGTAGAAAATAGTGAAAACATGAGTTTGCCCTTTAAGTAACTCCATTTATTTCAAGAATTTATTACAAGTTCAATTAATTTTTTTTTTTTTTGATTTATTCTAAGAGTTTTGTTAATCATTTGAAAATTAGTTTATATTCCATGTTATTATTATATATTTATTTATTATTTTCAATTGGGTAAAAACCTCTGAAAACTCGAAATTATATTTCGAAAGGGAAAGTGTCTGAATTCCACAATTGTAATTATAAACAAATACGGTTTTGCCCATTTTATTCCTAAATACTTCTTTAACTAATTCAAACGCGCCACTTTCATTTGAACTGAGAAACAGAATGTCCTGGTCCTGCGACTTGTTCTTCGCTTTCGTTCGCCGAACTCGGAACGTCGGAGTCGATTCTTTACGATAAGGGATAACTACCAAAGACTACCAAAACCTCCGCCACGATGTAAAATATCGTGCTTCCGCCGAAAACCACGAAAAGAAAGCAAATACAAGGCAGTATAGAGAAGTTACTCCAAGGAACCAATTTGACAGGCCGGGAAAAAAATGAACGTCATGCAGGGCGACGACATTGCACGAGATAGTGATAAAACTATTTACAAATGAGCTATCTATAAACGAACGCGCTGACAAAATGAGCGCATTAACATAACCTAGTTATGTTGCCAACAGAGGTCAAGCAGTAGCTGTCTAAGCGATTTCTTCTTGTAATAATCTATCTATACAAAGTTGGACATCCTGCGCTCCGATGCTACTTTGGTAGACACGTGATCACCGCTCTGTGTATGTGCGTGAGTGTCCTATACTTGCCCACTTGCCCTATAGAAGTCTTCATGGTGGTAGAATCCCCGAAATTTTGTTAAAAGTTAATACAAAATGGATAATTGTAAATAAATATACATTTAATAACAATTAAAATAAAATATAAATACTCTAGTGAAAAAAATATTTCATAGATTTCCCCCCTTAGATTATATTAAAAATATTTTATTTTTTTTCCTTCTTTTAATTTCTGGTTTGCACATCTCACAATACTCCCATCACAGTCGATACTCAATGCGATCATGACTATTTGGCTTACATTCAAACTATGAATTGTGTACTGCATTCATAAATTCATATCAGCTAAAAAGTCATCTTTTTATAATGATGTTCTTTTTCAATTTGTATGAAAGCTTACGAGCACTTTTAGTAGAATATTCAAAATTTAATTGTAATTGAAAATGTTCGGAGAAGTATTGTGTTGCAAGTGTTGATATCATATTAGGGAATTTTAGCGTCACGTGTAAGGTAGCGACGTTATGCACTGAGTCACGTGACGGACCTTGATGTCATAACGTCTTTTCTTTGGCATAACGTACGAGCTTATACCTTCATAAATAGTGCACGCCTGTGGGAGTCTGTACGGTCACCTTACAAACGGCAAAATGGCCACCTAAAAACAGGAAAGGTATTTTACCAACTCTAATAAACCGATTCCCATATGTAAGTCAGTTACAGTTATTCCTTACCAACTCCACAGCGCTGGCAAGAATTAACGGAAAATGTTGGAGAGGTGACAGGTAAGAAGTTTGCGAAAAAGAAGTTGAAATCATACTTTCTTAACTTAGGTTATGTCTTATGCTCGTAAACGAACTCTGCTTTAATATATTCCTTACATTCTCAAGAAAAGCCGATTCAAAATTCCAGATTGTCTGCTCATGGCGGTGGGCCATAAAATTTAAAACTCCGTGTACAATGTAGATTTGTTATATTCTTGTCTCGTATCGTGGTTTAAACCACCACTTAGTCTACACTCTTTGATATATTATGCAACTTCTTTGTTGAACGCTTGAAATACTTCTGTTTCAAAGCATAACGCAATGTCGCAATTGCTAAAACTCTTCTGAACGTTATTCATTACGACCTTATAAACTCAATGGCCACGAGATCAATAGAGGTTAAGGATGTCTCCTTACGCCTGGTGCTAAAACTCCCTATTATGTATTCTTAATTTGGACTCTCTTAGGTCAAACCCCTTCTGAAATGCCATTTGATTAGTCCATGTGTTCTGTTGAATTTCTGGGTTTTGTTTTCTATAACCTCTGATCTCATTTTTATCCTCACCTCCAAGTCTGCCTAGAGACATTTAATTTCTTTTCTTATTTCTGAAGATACCTTTTATTCTTCTGGTATTTCTCACATTAATTATTTATTTATTCTATTGTATCCCTTTTCAGTCTACGAAGTTCTGTAAGTTGGTAAATTCTCTCCATTGCATCTGTCCAGGACTGTTTGTATTGTGAATATGGCATCTATTCTGCTCCTTCCTTTTCTGAATCTTATTTTGTTCTTCTCCCAGGTATGTTTCCCTGAATTCGTTCAGTGTGTTTTTTAATATGGTGGCAAAAACATGTTGGTTGATGTTGTTCATAGAAGTGATATTCCTTTATAGTTATTGCAGTTAATTTTTTATCCTTTCTTAGGAAAATTTATTATTATTGCCTTGCCATTCTTTTGCGGTGGAGATTTCTTCCCAAACTTTTTTTGGACAGTTCTCTCATCATGTCCTCAAGTTCTTTACTATATTAATATTTTTTTCACTTCAAAATACATAAGTTTCTAGGTCTTAACAATATAACAGGCTAGCTTTCTATTAAGATTAATAGATATTAATCGAATAATTTTGCCAAAATAAACATTGTAAATTCCATGTTATTTATGAAAGTGATAGCATTCTGACTGAATAAAATAGGGACAACCAAAGGCATCTCCTGGATAAAAATTCAAAATATTTACTTTTCACATCACCAAAGTCAGTAAATTTCATATTCTGTTAGATCAAACCCAAAATCACCATTCTGTTTCTTCTAACTCAGCAATCTCCACACTTGAAATGCCAATCCTAACCTGGTTTACCCGATAACTCTTAAAAGGAAATATAAATGGATTTAGCTAAAAATCATTGAAACATGTAATAAATTATCAAACTCTACAGTGACCAGCCATCAAATTCTTCTACCATGAGCATAATAATATAGCAATTACAGGTCACCAGACACGTTCTACTTCAGTAAATTCCTCTGTCACTGCATATGTACTTCTCAAGAAGGTCCTCTACCCCATCTCAGAGCCAGCAAACCTGTTTGCTTGTCCTGTCTTCCTTTATGAATCGTAAAAATAGTTTCCCCACCAAATTTTTATACATTTTTCCTTTCTTGAACCAACTAATATACTATTAAATAGTGAGTTGTGTAACATTGCCAGAATAATTGCAGATTTTTGACAGAAAAACACCTTCTGTGGGTTCCTAATACCAACAAAGGAGATTTATCTTGCTCCTAAACATAGTAAATGACTTTCTCCTCTAAGCAAAAAAATCCACATATTATGGAGCCTTGGTATTAATATACTGAAAAAGTGGTTTATGTCAAAATGTCTATGAACAAGTGTCCACATCCCAAAGGGATTTTCACCAAAACAGATATTCTTCAATCGATCATCTGGATGATGACACTACTCTTCCAATTGGAAATGAAACTTTTAATTTTTGAGGGTACTTTAAATAAAACACATAATGTTGACAGAATGACTAGAATTTTTCCTTCAATTTTTTGGGGTCAAATTGAGCAAGAATATAGAGCACAGGTCAGATCCTCAATAAAACCTCTACGTTTTTGAAAATTGCAGAAGTTAAATATTTTTCCATGTCCTGCAATTGGATGTGATTTTTTCTTAATGAAATTTATTCTTCGGTATTTGATCTTTAAATATTATGTACAATATTATGATCTTACATTACGTACAATTTTTTCAAACTTTGTATGATCTTCATGTAATTTTTAATGAAATTGTGACAATTTTATTAAAAGTAAACAAGATTTTCCCAAAACCTCTCCAACGGGGGTAGCAGAATAAGGTAGGCAAAACTGCCCCCAGGAGTTAAAAATTATTTGTGTTGCAAATCATAATTGAACTGTAAAAAAACAAACAAGTTTTTCACTGGATATAGATTAATTTACCTGGAGTACTTTGTACAAATGAAAAGAACGTGATTTTTAGCTTATATATGTTTTCATTTTTTCACCACATTACACCTATGAATATCAACGTTAATTATTCTTGGGATTTTCTATAGATGATAAAGATGTTTGAAGCATTTTTTCAGGCATTTATGTCTGATTTTGACCCTAACAATCTACATTAAAGAAGGGAAAAATTGAAAAAATTACTTTTTTCCTTTGTTTTTGAAGAATATCTCGCGTTCTAACTGAGATAACAAAAAGGACTAAATACAAATTTTAGCCTTGTAAATCCTCAACAGGTTTCCAAAATTTCAACCTTACATCTTATAATTTGCACCCAACAGCTCAATATAAATAAGACAGTAATTTAATAATTTCTTATTTATTTTCCTAAAATTAGGTTTTGTTTTATTAAGTTTCATAATTTTTCTGTTTTAGGTTTATTAGAAAAGGTAAATAATGATATACAAAATTGTCAGAACAATATTATAACCTGTTGTAATTTGAATATCGAACAAATCTTAACTAAACTAATGAGTTTTTCCTAATCTTAACTAAACTAATGAGTTCCACAATCACTTGTATTCATGATCACTTATATTAAATATTATGCAGTTTGGTAGATGAGTGGATACTTATTTGAAGGCTGAGGATTGATTCCTATGGTATACACAGGTTTAAAAATATTTAATTGTGGAGAGCAATGATTAGAGAAGTAAATTTAAATGTTTCACACTTCTTTCACTGAAAAGAGTGTTTTCAGCTGTTATGTATGTTTGAAACTATATTTATCTTCTTCACTAGTTAGTTTGAAAATGAGTCGTCATATCCAGACTCACTATTGCTAATTATTTGATAAACTGTTTCTATGTTTTATATTTTTTCTTTTATCTAATACAGTATTATAAAATAATATAATTATTTTTATTTTATTATTATTATCATTACCATCATCATCATTATTATTATACAACTAATTTGTATTTGGTCATATGAATGAATGAATGAATGATGCATCATTCCCTTATTCTGTGAGGCACTAGTTCACATTACAGATTTTTTTTGTTCTAGAAGACGATTTGCTTCATTCTGGTGCCATATTAGTCAATGACAATAGTTGCTGAAATAGATTAAGAAAAAAGTCTCTTTTGGACTGTAATTTGTTAATTTACTTAGTATTTGTAGAGTCAAAATAGCAATATAAAATACATGAAGAATGCACACTTTCTAACTTTTGAATCTATCATTCACACGATTCAGAATCAAAACTCAAAACACAATTACTCTCTCTTATACACTTTAGGGTTACACACTTGGAAAATATAAAATAAAACAGTTTCATAAAGAAATAGAGTTGAGATTCAAAGAGAAATAGAAATGAAATGCTCTAGGGAAAATTCATGCACATCATGAGTTAAAAAGTCAATGAAAACTTCAACACATTGTCAATGCTTTGCAAGTTGGGCGAGAAAAGTTCTTAGAAAGAGTCACAAGATTTGTTTAACACTTTCAAAGGTAGACTTACAAGCAAAACTCATTAATGGGAACTGAAGGTAATCATGACCATCATCTACTAAGAAATATAAGATGAGACCATGACTAAGGAAGTGCCCCTAGTAATACTTCTGAAGAAGTGAAGAACTTTATGCATTAGGCGTTATGTAACAGAAGAATGTTCAGCTTGAACCTTCCCAGCTTTGATAATTTAAAACTGATTTACAGTGAAGTACCTCTTTTAATAAAAGATCTGTGAAAAAATTCTATAGAATACAGAAGTGGATTTATTAATATAGTTTTCAACACTAAATGTCTGCAAAACAACAATGTATTGGGAAGCTGGTAACTTCACATTGCAAAAAGCATTGCACACCTAAAATAAAAGAAGATGATCATCTTTCGCATGGAGATTAACTACACACAAATTTTAAATTGTGGGACAATGATTCCATTACAAAATAAATTATGTAATTAAGATCTTTGCTATCATACTTTTGAAAACTTGGTACTAGTACGTAAATGTAAGAGTTAGAAGTAACAAAGTAAATGTTTGAGAAGGTTAGTGATGGCTTACGAAGAGCATTACCTTTGTATTCGCAATTGTTTAAGTCTTAAGAGCTTATTTTAACTAAGTACTATAATAACTTTAGTTTCCATATCTTTGTCACATTTTAGACTACAAGATAGAACACTAATCTAGAAATACGAACTCACAATGGTCTAGTATTAATCATTGCCCTTTACCTGAAAACAGCACTTAATTCTCAGCAGAAGCATTCAAAATTTGAATGGAGTAAGAATATTAATTCACAAATTATCATAACACTACAAATGTAATATGGAGATAATATATAGTATTTATTTTTAGATGAATGCTTAATACAAAGAATTTAGAGCATTATATTTACACTCAAAACATTAAAGATGGTTATTGAACACAATTATTCATCCCCCAAAAGTTTTATCAGTTTCAAATTAAGAGTTACAAGCAAGCAGGCATTACCCAACCTTGCACTCCCTTGTTTATTATGAAATTATATTCCGAATAATTATTTAAGTAGTAATTATTTAACTGTTTTGACAGACCTTTAAGTTGGTAGTGTATGCTCAGCAATATGTAGGTAGAATGTTGAACATATTATGTAATGAATAGTTTTAAGTTTTGGTAGGTACATATTACACTTTGCTTTTTGGACTGAATTTCACTATTATAAAATTTGAATGGGTCCTTAATTATTCTTGTGTTGTTAGGTTGGAACCAACATTTTCTGACACTTTGATGATTGCAGCAAGGACTATACATAATTTAGAGTTATATGTTAAGCTATTTAAATGTTAATTCTTTTTAAGAAATTCATGAGGTCCATGTTTGTAAACACATAGATACATCTCTCCATATACTAACAAACCCATTACGTTTGGCAAAAGAAACAAACAAATTTTCTTCACATTTAATATTTTTAATTTGGATGCGCAAGGTTTGGTAACATAATATCAGATAATAGTTTGTTACAAAAATACGGAATCAAATATTCAGTAATCTAAATATGTAAATTTCAATATATGAATTTGTGAATCATGTGATTATTATACACAAATTATTAGAAATTTAGTTCTGCTACAGAGGAAATACGATGCACAATCGTCATGAAGGTTAGACATTTACAGTACATTCAAATTTTGTAACTACTACTCCGAAATTCTCCAAAAGGAACTTCCAGATTCCTTTTTGTTATAACTTTATACATCCCTAAATCTGTATTTAAATAACATGTAGTATTTAAGAAAAATAAATTCATTAGAAGAACTTCATTACATGGCACATATTTTACTTGTTGTATGTGAATCATGGTTTGCCATGTAACCTCCAAACACAAACCTTTGCAGTATACCAAAATGACCAGCAACTCAGTACCAAACAGACTACATCAAAGTTAAAATCTAGAAAGTCCATAGAATTAAAGACTTTACAAAGTAAACTCTGCAGTGATTCGTATTTCCACCATAACACTAACCAAAGGCAAAAATGACAAAAATTAAAAGAAATTCACAGAAAGGCAAATTACTCATACAAAATGCAACTTTGAAGTGTGGCCATACTTCTTTTCAATTGTGAAGAAATACCTAAAAAAATTAGCACATTTAGGATGAAAAATTAAGAAAATTGTATATCTATCAAATAATGGCAGTATAATTATGAGACTGATACCACAAAGGCAATTTTGATCTTTTAGAATGTGAGGAAAATCTCCTTTCTACTAATGCAGACACAGAATTAGAGAGAAACAGAAACAGATAATCATGAAACAGAAATTAGATGACAAAAATATCATTTGTATTACGGAATTAAATTTTAAAATGGAAAATTATTATGGTAAAATGAAAAATCTTTGCAATAATTACCCAAAGAAAATGCATTTTCATCTCTAATTTTTAATAAATATCACTCAAATCAAAACTAAATATCACCTGTGCATATTCTTTAGAGTTACAATGTCGAAGAAAAAATTATCAAAAACAAAAATTTTGTTGAGTGGTTTTTTATAAATTGTTTCTGCTTAACATCATTGATAAAACCTGTTTGTTATACAAATTTTGCAGAATGGACTGAACACTGGGAGGACATTTCATTAGAACATCCTTACATAGTAGATGTAAGTACATTTGAAACATTTTTCCTGTTGATATTATGATTTCCTGATGATACTATTATTGAATAGTAGCTTCATGAAGATCTTTACTAGTGGCATCTTTCTTTATAATTATATTATTTAAATAAAAATTGATGATGCCTGTAGAATTGCACCAGAGCCTTTCATATGAAACCATCATTCACTATTTTTTTTCCCCCTTCTTCGGTAAATCAATTAAAAATGACAATTGACAAAGAGTAATGTGTAACTTTACCTCTTAAACTTCATAGCTAATTCTTTCTTCACCTAATAAATGCATAACTACAATTAAAAACACCTCAGTCTTATTTGAAAATATCTACCTATAAAAAGTTTTGACTTCAGACGTTTTCTTTTAACATTTCAAATTCCATTGGTCTTTAAAAGCTATCAACTTTTTTCCCCCCTGACAATTTCTCTTGGATATTTTGGACTGGAAGAATGTATACATACCAATTTAAATGAATAAAAATCACATTCATTTGTTGTAGCCCAGTTGGCAAAAAAATTACAATAATATGACCACAGTATCTCTTCAAAGCTTGTACAAACTTCACTTTTATTTCTTGCACATTACAAAGATTTGAAATTCATGTGCATCTTTATAAGAGCTTAGCAGTGCCTAATGTACTCAACAAAATCTCAATATATTAGAAAAAATATTTTTAATTAATAATTACAAACAAAATAAGATTTTTAAGATTCAGTTTGTGCACACAAAATTTCAAAAATACTTCAAAATTGCATTTCGATACAGATAGGGCAATTCCACTTTTCTGATACACATATTCAATTTCTGAAAAGAAATACAATTTACAACAAAGACAACTAGATGCATGCAATAAAAGTCACCGTTTCCTGCAAAATAAAACAAAATTATTGTGAAAATGTACATACACATCCTAGTTATATTAAAGTTGTTCACAAATCAGTGTGGACCTTTGAAAATTGGGAAAGAGGAAGGAAACAATCTGATATCTGTTCTTTAACTATCACTATGTTGCCGCAAATACTCTCCAGTATTTATAGGATGGTGATTACAACAAAGGTAAGTGCTTGATCCATAATGTTAAACCAGTTTTACTTCTAAAATTCTTCTAATGGCACTACAAGTTTTAAAAAACACTAATGTAAAAATGTATTAGCATCAAAACATTAGGGCAACTACAGAGCATTTCTATGAAGAAATATGTACGGAAAAATTATTAATATGCAAAATTTAAAAGACTCACCTTTTTAATTAGATAAAGATATTTCATGACAAATGAAGGTTTTTTTCAGTAGATAAAAGGTGCTTTTGTCAAAAAATATTCAGGAGTACACCACACTCACCCTTTCCCAAGAGATTATCTTCTCATAAATCACTCCCACCCATCCACAGAATTAAGTAGAATGATTTCCAAGTTCAAGATGATTGAGCACAAATTATAAGGATATTTTTTCAATGGAAAATGTTTGTGTTCAAAATCAATAAAGAATATTCAAAATCATACATGTATGTTATGCATGTATATTATCCATGTATGCAAATTTTCATAACTATTTACATTTAATGCCATTATTTACTAAATCTGAACTTATTTTACACTAATTTATTTGGTATCTAACAAAACATATGTAATGAATAACAGGGGCTTTGTCAAAAGATGCTTTCAAATTTTGTCTGTGCCATTATCTTAGAATAGATTTAATTTTTTTATAGAAACAGCTTGTGCTCTGAAATAATTTTTGTAGATTATAATTTATTAGTACTCAATTCACTATCCCAGAAGTGAAAATTTCTCTAATCCTAATTAATCTAACCTCTAATTAATGCAGACAAATGACAGAAGCCGAGTCCAAAACCTGTATTATTTAATTACAAATTAATTTAGGACAATTATTTAAATATAAAAAGGATATTTCAAAGGTCATTTATCCTTGTTAGAATTCTGGGCAATACTTATACAAATAAATAAATATAATATACACACATGTATCATACACACTCACAAATATGTATACACACCAAACATATACATTTTACATCAAATAAGTTTTGTTTTCAAACTAGAATGACAAATTGATTCAACACTTTCATCAGTCAAGTTGGCAAAGAAAGAATAAATTCCAGTGGGAAAAACCTGGAGACTCGAAATAAAAAGCATGACCACTAGAAATGGAAAAAGATTACCATCATTTGATGAAGATATTTATGTACAGTATGTTTTTGACATTATGATTTTACAGATCATGAATGCTGCCATCTGCGTACTGCACAGCCCTAGTGTATTCAGGCTGGCGGCATTCCCTCTATTAAAAATGGGAACAGTCATGAACACAATGTTCACAACAGTACAATTTTGAAAAATACATTAATGTTTCATAGAAAATATTCTGTACATTGGACTAAGTAAATAAATGTAATGTAAACATACCACTTAAATATGCACAAAACAAGAAGCAGTATGATAAAGAATTACTAATATTAGAAACAGCATCAAGCAAGATACGAAAGATTAAAAACATACACATTAAGCTTAGCAGCAAAATATTCTACAGCAGAAATGGCTATGGGTCAAGCTGAGTATGTCAGAGAGGAGAGCGTTTATATGAATGAATTTTTTGGGAATTGTAATGATTAATTAAAAGGATATGATGTATCTGAAATACCAGATCTTGGGTGTGATAGTAGTTACCAGTGGAAGACAATATAATATAAATTTCATAAAATAAAATTGGAATAGGACAGTCCAAAAAAAAGGACTTTGTTTCCAAACAAAGTTAGGTTGCTGCATATCACTGATGTTTAAGTAACATAGTTCTAGTAAAATTTTAATAACACAGTAAATCATTACTCACCAAGCCAACTAGTAGAAAGAATACAAGGAATGTTCTTCCAAGGACGGTCTGACAGTACACATCTCCATATCCCACAGTGGACATGGTGACAATGAGGAAGTATACACAAGTCCAGTAGGACAAATGGTTAGCGTTGTTGAATTCTAAAGGATCACCAGAGTTTTCTAACTGTTAATAAAAAGATAACAATAATTATAATATTAAATCCCGGGAATAAACAAAAATAATAAATTAAAAATTTAATAAATCATACACCATTATCTATCTCTCAACTACTGCTTACGCTTAAAGCAAAAACAGCCTTTCAACTTGTGCAATATAAATTATATTTTTATTATCAAAATATGTTGCCTTGCAACAGGAGCTAATAAGTGTTTTAGAAGGTGCACAACTTTCCACAATTGGATTTGAATGTGTGACTATTCATCTGGTCTCCAGTATAATTTACTATAATTCAAATGCTCTTGGCTTGACCAGTTACACACATACCAGGATTTCTACCACTATATGACTTTCCAAAAGTAGAAATGCAATTCTTTATCTTCTCTTTTTCAGCTTTCATCCCTGTCTTGTGCATGAATACAATATACCTTAACCAATCAACGTGAATTGCCATCTTGAGACATGTATTACAGTACCTTTTACATCTTTTCACAGGTAACTATACCAAGCTGTCAAAGGATTTTCCTCTCAGAAATGAAAATTTGTGCACAATAGAGTGTTGCCACAGCAGCTAACTGAGGTGGTTCCCTGCTACTAAAAACTGACCCTTCCATTTCATCTGCATTTGAAACCCACCCCCACCCAATCTACTCTCTGCATTGAGGAGATAAATGGCACATAAGTTTCAGTTCCACAAATAATTAACAAAGGAAACATTAAATGTGAAAGAACTATTTTTATGTAAATGTTTCAAACTATTGAAGAGGTTTTTACATTAAAATCTTTTGAGTTTATGATTTTCATTCAATTGCAATAAATGTGAAAATATTTATGACTGAAGAATATGTTACATTGCTAAAACAAATATTATCTGTCAACTAATTACCAACTTAAAAGATTAATCTTTCACAACTCAAAATAAATCTGTATTTACGTTTCATACCATCAATTTAGTATTACATTTATGAAACATTTGAATATGCATTATTAATTATTTAATATTAATTGAATCTTAATTAATTTTTGCTTGATCAAAATTAAATTATTTTATACTTATTATTTTTTCTTAGGTACAACTTGTAATTGTTTCAGAACTAGGCAAATTAATACATGAATACTCACAAAATACATTGCATCAGTTACATGCCCACATTCTAAACTTTGAAGGGAGATTTTGTTAAATAGTACCAACTATGTTAAGATGCAACAAACTGGCTGATTGTAAGATTCTCCAGAGAGAAGATGTCAATTTTGATATAAATGGTAATTGTATTTTGAATGAATTTTTATATTTATGATATCAATAAATTCAACTTATGAACTTATTCATGTACTTCATAACTTAAAGAAAATTATTTTAATGGAACTCTCAGGGAGTAATGCCAATTATTACTTCTATTCAACAGATCATATTAATTTCCCAGATTAGTCAGTCAGATGAGAAAAGCTTGGAAAGAAAAATATTTTATAATTTCACATCATTCAATAGATTAAGTTAGCATGCCAGTTTCTTGAAGAATACAGTAAGTCAATGTTTTATTAACTGAATTCAAAAGTAAAGACGTTACTGTATGACAGAACACCAAAACATTTTAAAACACTGAGAGAGAAAAAAATATTTTTTTCCTAACACAAAGTATCTCTTGCCATTTGATGGTAATTACATACCAAATGAATTATACCTGCCGCTGTGAGCCATACAGAAATAAAAATAGACACCAGTTGGGCAAGGCGAATGGAACTTGAAGTCTTCAGAATATTGAGGTACTGCAAAATATCTGGCACTGTCATCAGCCGTAATGCTCTAAGAAACCTTAAACCTGAAAAGAACATGAAAAGATATTTAATCATATGAATATTGGAGAAGAAAGAAAACTAATTCCTAGTAACCGAGTTAGGAATGTAAACAACATACTTGTAAAGCTTTAGAAATACATTTTTTTTTTCAATTTCCTTTTGAAAAAATTGAAATAAAATAATTTCATGACAAAACTACTACATCCTTTTTTTTGACATTTCTTATCAAATTCTTTCTTTAGATCTTTCACTTCATATTTCAGACACTTTTTTTTTTATCAGAAGGGAATGTTTTAAAATACATGACATAGTAGTAAATTATGTTAAAGTATTCTGCCATTTTATACTACTTTTCTACCTACTAGAAGACTACAAAAGAGGCTGTGAATTTGCTATGACATTGAGTGATGCAGATCAACTAAAACAGTTAATTGCATGTGATTATATAAAAATTCTATTATAAAAATCAAATGTTCAAGTAAAGCTCATAATATTTATTATACATGCAAGATCATAAGATTTTAGTTAACTATTTTTCAAAGGAAAACTAACTCATGCTCTGCAGGGACATATTTGTCCTTACCTATCCATGTTCTATCCAAATAAATGGAAACAAAAGACGGAGGTATTGTGAAATAATCTACAAATGAGTACATCTCCAGCATGAACCATAACTTGTCACTTGCAGCAATAAACTGGAACAGAACATACGAGACACCACTGTAAATCACTCAATAGTAAATTGAAACCTCTTACAGAATTTCTCAAACTGTGTAGTATTGTAGATAATTTAAAAATTATGTTAATTATTCTCTTAAGTACGCCATAAGTGTTCACTGACATCTTAATATTACTCTCATTGTGTTGAACTATTATTTACATTGTGTGTTCATGATAATATAATATGACATTATTATGTGTATTATGTATAAAATACCATTAAAATCAATAAAGTTACCTATTAAAAACATTCTGTTTTTTATGATTAGCTTGTTTTACGTATGTTCACTAACTTCACAGTTAACTCATTTTATGTATTTGAAGATATTTTACGGTACCTTGTAATTTATTACATTACCTATGTCATTAGAAACATATCATGTTATATAGTACAGGCAAATAATTCCAAAGGGATTCATTTGAAATGGCGAATGCAATAGACACAGTCTCTCTAATGCATGTCAACATCTGCTCACATTTCAATAACATCTAGTCACCAATGATTCTTGTATATTTTCTTTTATTCAAAACAGAATGACAGTCATTTTATACTTGCAGTATATGCTTTATACTTGCAGAGTATGAATACAATATAAGGTTTTATCAAAATTTATTTATTTTACTTTTTCTGAAGTATTATATAACGAATTTCAAGTAATTAAGTAAGTATTTACTTCACATTCATTTGTAACGAATTTGAAGTAAATACTATCATGCCAAAATATCACTTGAACAAATAACACTATCTTGTTCTCCTCTCCATTAACCTCTTTGTGTCATTTAGTAGTTTTTACATTTGACTGAGTGACATTTTCAAAGTCAATCTTCTTTTTCTTCTTTCAAAGTCAACTTCGGTAGAGTTTACCTACTACCTACTTAACTCAGTGGCAAGGGGTTCGGTCATCGACAGATCCGCCGAGGACCAAACAAAATTTTAAAAGCAAAGCATTTTTAATACTTTAGAGAATAACTGAATATTAGAAAAAAATCAACAGATATTTTACGGTATTAGTAATTCGGAAGCTGGGAATTAGTCGTGAATCAACGAAAAACATGTAAAGGATTCGGCAAAATCAGCGCATCGCATGGAGATTTTGCCGGTGCTCACGGCGATTCAGCCGGGCACTTCGTGCCGTTCTCCCGGCGAGTCACTTGAGTCTGTACACGCACAATCTCGGCTATTCCCGGCTTTTCGTGGCGAATACGGTTACGAATTCGTGAGAGAAACGGTATGTTCGTTTGTGTGCGTCCTGATTGAGTGCTTTTACTGTGTTTTTTCTTTTTCTTTCTGTTTTTACGATTTTAGTTGTCATGCACTGTGAAGGAAAGTGAAGATATCGAAGTTTAGCTGAAGCAAAAACTATTTGGTTCACTTACATTTGAAGAGAAGCTTTTGACTAACTAAAAAATTTTGCTTTTGATTGTGAAACGAAGATTTCTTCTGAGATTCTTTTTTGCTGACTTGGATACAAATATTTTTGAAGTGGCAAATATTTGCTGAAATGGCAACGACTGCTCAGTCGACTGGAAGTCCATTTCGAATTGTTTGCGCGGGAGATGTGCCCTTTCTTGCAGAACAAGCAATAATCATAATGAATGACAACCGAATACCAAACAAGTTTTAAAATATTTCTTACTTTACATTTATTGAATTGAAGACATTTCAGTTTTGCCGTCATATCAAGAGTTTTTGAAGCATTTTAATATTGCCTTACGAGAATCCAGAAGATTTATTTTAAAAAGTGAAAAAAATATCAGAAACAATAGTGAAGTTTCGAGCATTTAGAATACAGAACACCCTACGATACCGCGAACCCCCATCCCCGTCGCTTGAGAAAGCCTGGAAGACCTGAGTACTAAACCAATCTAGCGATGACCACACAAAAATTCTACGCCTCGCCATTGACTTTACTAACCAATTTTGAAATTATGTCCAAGAAATAATACCATAGACATACTGTATCATTGTGATAGTACAAGTATGTATGTATGTAAAAGCCACATAGATTTGGAGATCGGGATGATGAAATTATTTTTGGGCAATTGAGATAAAGTTGGGTTGATAAAATTTGGTTTGGGTAGTAAAATAAGGGTATTTAGGAGGTAATAACAAGTTTCCATCTTTCCTTTCTAGGTCTATTGGAAAAGTAAAAAATAACATAACTCAGAGTTCTTTCAATCATTTTTGCTGCATTTAATTGCAGAACAGTGTGTGTGTTTGTGTGTGTGTGTGTGTGTGTGTGGGGGGGGGGGGCTCTTGCGCATCGTATCCGACTTCAGCCTCCATCTCGATCGGGGTTTAGTCCAGTTTCCCTGATCCATTGAGCAAATACTGAGATGGCCCCCTTGTTTTGC
Organism: Teleogryllus occipitalis; assembly: GCA_011170035.1. NCBI lineage: Eukaryota > Metazoa > Arthropoda > Insecta > Orthoptera > Gryllidae > Teleogryllus > Teleogryllus occipitalis. Next base: position 180,285 of record BLKR01000974.1, read on the forward strand.
TTCTGGACGTAAATGTAGCTTCACTATGCGCACGTTTTGTTGAGCTTTCTTTTTGCTTGCAGTGGCAGTAGAGCTTAGGGTGAGTTTCTATTCTGTTAGCAATATAGAAAAATCAAATACGTTTGATTACAGTTACAAATAAGTTTTCTATAATTCGGAAAAGAAAATATGTAGTTTTTGAAATGTTAATCTCTCGCTTTTTTAAATTTATTATTATTATTATTATTATTATTATTATTATTATTATTATTATTATTATTATTATTATTATTATTATTATTATTATTAATTATTATTAATATTATTTTTTTCTTCTTTCAACTATTTTCATTTCTTTCAATCGTACGTTTATTTCAATAATTAAATTGTTGGGAAGGGATTATGAAACTCAAGATAGCGTGCGCAGATTGTTTTCTCCCCCATACGTCACATACAGTTTTGGACTGTTTTTGACTAAATAAATAAATCTAAATCAAAAAGCCAATGAACTTCAGAGACCAGTTTACGTCACAATATTAGCGGGAATTTTAAATATAGGAAGATCCCAAAATTATCACCTCGTCAAGAGACATGCAAACAGATTTACGAAGCATTTCTTTTAAATACTGCATCTTTTACACTTTCGTGTAATTTTTGGTTGGTTACCGTTGAACATTGTCATTTTTTACCACTTTCAAAATGTTTCTCAACACTACTCATTCTCCATGCTACTTGGCGGCCAGCTTTTCAAACGAAGTGTTCGTGCTGTGGTCACGTGGTTCGTGACGCAAACTGGTGATGCGCAGAACCAGCTAAAATCGGTGCATCGGAGGGACCCACCCATGTATTTCCACCATGAGAACAGTGCTTTCCTTTCGACACTCGCATTGTTATTCATGTGCTATCAGGAAAAGTATAAGAATTCAGAACATATCAAATATGCATTGATTCATGTCAAATGTACGGTTAAAACGTTGGTTCGATGTAATTTTATGTTATTTAATAACAGCTGCTGCTGCTGCCGGAGAAGTGGGTGTCTACCCCGGTTGAAGATTCCTCTGAGGCAGAGTCCTGAGCTCTGCTCGACAGGCTGTGATCGCTCAGAGCGAGTCTCCGGAATCAAGAGTGAGTGGTCGGGGCTTGGAAGATCGGTCACGTGAAAACGAGTCCGGAACGGAGGGTCGTCTGACATCAACCTTCATGTGGGGCGAGAGGAAGTGGATGCTTGGTTCGACTTCCACGGTTGTGCTGCTTTCTCCCCATTTTCTTGTATTTGGTGAGAATTATTATTTCCCCGCCTTGCAGGTACGATGTCTCCTCAGTGAAACCCATAGGAGACTCCTGGTAACAGAAGTGCGCTATTGGGGGAGCCGCAGGTGAAGTTTGTCAAACCATCTTGGTGACATTGCAGAAAGAAATGCAGAAAGAATGTGCGAAATCGACAGGATTCTTCGCCAGGAACCAAGTCCAGCTTCGCCATGTACAGTGTACCCTGTACCTTCTCCAGGTACCAGGTACAGCTGTTGCCCTCAGGAAAGGGCACTTTCTTTGTGACTCCGATATTTTCAATCTCCCTCTCATTCAGAAAGGTAGAGCACTTGTTGGAATTGGCCGCATGACCTCCTTCACGTTTCACACAGCACGATGGTCCTCTGCTGAAGATTCTGAGTCGCGTATCGATTTGCCGCACTTTGCGCAAACCGAGCTTTGTGCTATCCACTGTTGTGGGTGAACCTTTGGCATTTAAAACAGCGCAATGGGTTAGGTACATATTGCCGCACGTGCAGATTGTAAAAGCCTCATCCGACCTGGAAGGGATTGGAGATCGAACGTCAGGATCAGAGTAGGAGTGGGGGTCTCTTTCCCCTGGTCTTCTACCTCAGATTCAGATGCGAAGTCGTCGTTGTTGATCACTCCCTTATAAAGCTGAAGGGGGAGAGGCCGGCAGTCTGCTTAGTTTGTAAGATAGATATTTTCGATCTGCTCGTCGGTGTGCGCTTCAAAGAGAATGGTACATTCGTTTGTCGCACGACCACTGGCGCTTTCCGAACGAATCCTCTACGATTTGCGTACCCTCTATGGCAGACAGCTCTCACACTTTGAATTGTTTTCCTTCCTCGGAGCATGCCCTAAGAAGAAAAGTGGATTCTTCTATCTGTCCTTTCCTCTAAAAAAAACCTGTTCAAATCTACGGTCCGTTCAGAACATCGCCTCTTCCTTCCGGAAGAAGGTAAGGGGTTGGGACTCTGTTCCGTGACACGAAGTTGTTTTGTCTACGTGCTCTCCATCTACCATGGGGTCCAACAAGGAGTCTCTCTCTGGAGTTCCAGGGTTGACACGAAGGTATAGTGGGAGGATAACACAGCGCTGTCCGTCGTGGTTCTCCCCGCTCACCCGGGAATTCAGTTGAAGTCATGGTCCGAGCCGATTGATCGGGAGTGGGTTAGCTCCCGTCTGCCCGCCCAGAAAAGACAGAGGCCAAAGGTGGGGTATTGAAGCACGCATGAGTCATCAGGACTCGCCGAGGTTCGTACAAATAAGAGAGTGAGACGAAGTCTACCCTGAAGGTTCAGCGTCAAGGCGGCATACGAGTAAGTGCAGATCCCTCAACTCCAGGTAATTAATTCCATCCGACACGGGTCGCTGTGCACGGCAAGCACATGGGTAGGTGTTCAGCATACAGAGAAGGCCATTGAGGAAGAAAAAGGGTGATAAAAGAATGTAGGTGTCATGAAATGAAAAGTAAGAGAATGAAAGCTGGAGAAAGAAACACATGAGAGTCTCTTTTGCATCCCCGTCAGGACGTCGACCGACCCACCTCGACCGGTATCTCCGATTCCAGATATTCTGGTTTTCGAAAGAATATAATCCGCTTTTGTTTTCTCTATGATTAGTCATGTCATTATTAGACAATCGCTGACGTGGAAAGAAAATATCTCTCAGTTATTAATCGATAGTAATATAATTGACCATGGAGAAAACAATGGTAAATCATATTCTTTCAAAATCCAAACTATAGTGTATGTAGACTTGGATCTTGTTGCCAAAAATGTACGGTGTTTGGCCCTAAAAGATGAAACGCAGCGATGGAGAAAGACACCTTTCAAACGAGAATGACCTTTACTGAGACGCGATTCACCCGGAATTGTCTGCAAGGAAGCAAATGAAAAGCAGTTACACTAATAGAACAAACGGCTGTATCCCTGGCTTCAGCTCATAACAGTATTGCAGTAGTGGGGGAAGACATAGACCCTCCGGCCATAGTGTTTGTTAAAATTTCTCCTAACAACCGTTTCCTAAAAGCAGGGAAAGGCAAATCAATCAAACGCTCAATCCTTGTACCATCCTGGAAGTAGAGTAGATATGTCTTGCCGACCATATGCCGTTCCTCCATGCGAAGAGTGGTCGCGACTCCACCTCGGCATCATTTAATAAAGGCAGGGTGAAATTCCTTAAAACTCTCCCTAAAAATCCCTTCCTTGCACCCTTCATAAAAAAGCCACAAACCCTTCGCCTTTACGAAGCAAATAACTATTGCCGGGAAACATTTTTTGCTGCCCTGTACACAAGTAATCTCAAAACTATGGCAATTAAGCAGAGGCCCAAGCACTACTTGATATCATCATATAAGGTTATTCGAAATCCCCCCCTCCCACAAGTCCACAACGAAGCTGCAGCCCATCCTCACAGCCTGAAGGTTTTCCACCAAGCAATGAATTGGGGGTGATTTGAATCCTGAGATGTGAGTGTGGAAATCGATCTGGAACGGCTTGATCCTCATAACAACTCAGCAAGTCGAAACTCCGGAGAAACTACTAGAACTTATCTCCTGAAAATGCACGAAGTACTATCAGAAAAGTTGTGAATGTACACGAACAGGTCTTTTCTGCACAAAACTTGTCTTAACTGTGAAGTAAAGTGTTTAAACATTGATGGCGTAATCGACCAAGACGATACCCCTCTCCTTTGCAATATGTCTTATGCAGTTGAGGCAAAAGAAAATATTAATTCATATATAACACAATATTTCACACCGTTACCATAAAATTATACACTATTGTTTGTTAACATAGTCACATTTTCCCTACAACAGTTTCTTTCCCAATTAAGAAACCACCATTCACACTTCAAGTTTGATCAGTCCCGGCTTTCTACCGCCAGAACTGACTCATTCCAGCCTGGACCATCCAGATGCAGAACGAAATGAAAAAAAATTGAATAACTTTGGTAGGAAATGGTATGGAGTTTACGACAGAAGACACAGTTTAGACAGAAGCACAACAGATATACCATCCCCTTCCTTGGAACACTGTCACTAAATATTGCCAAAAATCTCCGACAATTTGACATACACTGTTGCGGCGGTGTCCGCCACACCAAAGCGCGCGCCGCGGAGTCGGCAGGCCGTGACGTCAGCGAGCGGGAACTGGGCAGCCGAGCAATGAAGGAGCCGGCCAATGAGGACAGAACGGCCGGCGCGCGAAGCCTCTACGAGGAGACGAGACTTCGACGCGCAGCAAGTTATAACGGGCAGCCGCCGGGGTAGCGGCAGAACAGTATACAGAGTGATTCGAGAGTAACTTGAGCCTGGATTGTGTTGAGTATAGTGAGTGCGACCCGGCAGTGTACAAAGTGACTTCTTCTGGATTAACTGTGGTGAACTCGGCTTTGGACTTGGACTTCTTCTGAACATCTGGTGACTCGGCTATAGTATAAAGGTTTACTCTCTTTTGGATTGTGGTGCAACTATTGTAAAGACTGAGAGGCTGTAATAAAAATCTTGTGTATGTTATGTATGGAAATCAGCAAATTAACAATAAACGTCACATAAAGCACACCTAACAATCTCCATAACACATTGTCTCACAACAAAGATCCTATCCCCAACCCTCTATCATGTGGGGTATACTCCATTTCCTGTGGCAGTTGAAATGCGCAATATATTGGCCAGACCGGAAGATCATTTAAACAAAAATCAAAGAACACGACCTTGCTCTTACACACAAAACAACACAATCACACTTTGCCAGCCATCTCTCAGAACAAGAACACTCATTTAATGGGGAGTGACGTCAAAAGTTTGGAGGTTGAAAACAGATACACTCAGACTGAAATTAGAAACAATTCACATCAATAATTTATTAAACAATTCCCAGCACACTATTTTGAATGAACAAATTCTTCCTACGCACATTAACCCCTGTGCCCGCCTCTTTTCCGCCACCCGGCTGGGCCTTTCCCCTAATGGCCATTTCCTTGAAAAACCCTGCGTTCTCTCCCCTCTCCATTGAGAGCTTTCTTTTAAATAGCGGGCAATGCCCTTCACCCTCGCTGTCTTGTCTGGACAGAGGCTCCCAGCCGCCTCAGAATCAGTATGTCAGTTTGCTCATCTAAATTTAAATTTGTGTATTCACTTATTTAGTTGTCTACACGATATTTTTTACTTAATTTATTTTACTTCACTTTAGAATAGTACATGTGTTATTTCAAGTACTCTTTATTCAAAATTAGGTTTATATGTTCCCATTTTTTATTCCAATTTTTTATTCTATTTTACTTAAATTCTAATTTTATTCATAATAATATCCTGTAATTGACTTTAAAAAAGCCGAAAAAACTTTCTGAAGCAATAAAAACTTACGACAAAACAACGCCTCAAATCCATTTCTTGAATAACCTTATCAATATAACAGCTTTCATACTTCAATATTCACAATATACCACTTATCTGTTGGATAGCTTTATTCGTTTGTACATCACTATTCAAAAGGAAGTTATGAAAATAATTTTCTCATATTACACACTTTATTTATCAGTCAAGAAAAAAGTGTTTGTAATAGAATAAATTTGAAATTTGACCCAGAGCGTCTAAAATTGTATGCTCTATAGGAGAAAATTATATTTCTTGATTACATTACGTTATATAACTTTCCTGCAGAATAAACTTCGACATATTTTTCGGATCACTTAATACGTAAAATATTTTCCATTCATTTTTCAACAATGCAATTAACTCCTTCAAATTCCCATAATTGATACAAATACTCTGATGCAATTTAATTCTCTGGTTCAATATTTTAGATTCATACTTCCTTAAATTGCCTCTTTAGTTTTATTTATTACGTCAAAATTTGGCACATAAAAAACGTGTTGGTGGTTAAAATATTCGATAAATATATGGTATTTTGCAAAACGTGTATCCTCTTCACCTTTCTTGTTTTCGTCTTATTTTGGTTACCTAGAGCTGGATTTTACAGACACTCCGCGCAAGTAAAAACGTCCCTTCTGATTCCGCGAGTATCGGGAATGTTAACCATTTAACAATGCCAATTCGTTCACAATTTTTTTTCAAACATCATACAGACTAGGACTTGTTTGTAATTACACATTTGTTTAGATCATTAGTTACGATCAAAATTGAGCCATATATTCACGAATTAGGCTTTTTGATGCGTTTTGAAACATACTTGACTATTCATATTACTTCACATTTTCAGGTATAGTCAGGAGCGGATTTATATATGGACTGAACGGGCTACAGTCCGGGGCGGTACGTTTTGACGGGCGGCAAATTTTCCAAAAATTATAACATTTTGAATTTTAATGTCATGTTTGTTTGAAACAAAAACTGAAATTCACCTATATTCTATCTTTTTCTGTCTGAGACATATCCAATTCATGAAAGAGTGAGAAATCAGTTTCGGTATTAGTTTTCGCTTCAAAAGAAATGGCATTAGCCACGGCGTACATTTTTTAATACGCAGAAAATATTTATTTCCAATCAGTATAGGGGTATCAGAATCACACAAATCATCTCTTTTTTTATAAATAATATAAATTCTTAAGGGGTAGCAAAATGAATGGAGCCCAGGGCGGCAACGTGTTTAAATCCACTTCTGGGTATAGTACATGTTTTCACAAATTTAAGAAAAATTCAAATATCTTCCCACATTTTATCATTTTATTTGCAATATATTTCATATTACTGATTTTCAAAAAGATTCTCGGAAGATTATTTTTACTTTCTCGTCTCCTGCTTACATAGTATATAGGAAGTCCTGTAATGTTGTGAGAAACAAGCGATGCTAAAAGAGCACATACTCTCTGGCACTTAGTATGTAATATTTTAATACCGCTGTGGCTCATATTATCACATCTAAATCATCATTTGTAAAACTCGTTACAAATCGTAGAACAAAAGGTCGCGAAAACTTTAAAGTCATATCAACAGCAATTTTGACAATTAAATGCATATTTTAGCCTTTTACAAGATTGTTTTTTAGTGATTCTCGGCGCGTCAACTGCTAAGGTCATTAGTCCAGTAAATGTTGCGCATGTTTTATCGCTAGACGTGGCGGTGAATCTTCCCCCGCTTGATAGTGAGATCCGGCGCTAACCTACCCGTCGGTTTGCGGGATTTTTCCCCAACAGATGTCACCCGTCAGCGGGGCACCGCCCCAGCCGGGACAAGCTCTATGTTCTCGAGCGGTCTCCCGGCATGTGTGGTAGTATAGTGCATGTTAGAGTAAGTGTGTGTAAGTAAGGGGTGAGGTTACGCAAGGAAGAGGAAGGAAAGATAGAGCGAGGTCAGTGGCCCGTTTGTTAGGGTACTGCTCCGGCATTCGCCTGATGTTGATCGGAGAAACCGCGGAAGACTACCGATCAGAGCAGCCGGCCGCCAGAATGCTCCTCCAGCCGACTGAATTCGACCTAGCTGACAAGCTAGTGTCGAAAATCCAGCAACTGTCGGGACTCGAACCATAGAAACCCGGTTTAGAAGCACTGCAGTGACATCAATTGATGCAATGAGCCACATAAGCCGGTTTTTAGGCTTACAAAAATAGAAGTTAATAACATGATCCGGCGGCGGTGGCAGTGCCGCTACTGATCGTTGTGCGCACGACGTTGTTAAAGCAACAATGGACGATTCATTTAGCACATCCTGTGATAAATTTATAAAAGTTCTCTATTGCTTATTTTAAAACTGAATTATTCACTTATTAAATTATTAAATTTCCTGTCAATTTTAAGCATGGGTTCGACGTACAACATGCACTCCTTACCTGTTGCATGAGGACGTGTTTATACAGAACCACGATTCCTGAAAGTTCTATTAATTGGAATCAATTACTAGACTGATGGCAACTACTATGAATTATCAGCCTTTTTCAATAACAAAAATTAAACATTTATTCTTATTATTTATACGTGTCAGTTCTGTGAAATTTACGTGAGTTTCTGTTCACTTTAAACATTGAAACACCGTACGGATTTTATTATAGTTCGTAAGCTTACGTTCATAATTATGTTTGTAATCTTAATTGTTGGTTTCTCGGCTGACAGGTAGAATGAAGTCCCCGAAATCCTTGATGAATCAATTTTCATGTCCTTTCCTAAATAAAAATGTTTCAGAGTATCCTCAAAGATTGCTATAATTATATTTAATATTCCCACAAATCTAACATGTGGTCGCGACTTTCCCTATCTGTGTTTCGTTGAATCACCTACTCGCGACTAACTATATTCATCTAATTATTGGAAAATTCTTCCATCTACGAAGCTACACTGATGAATCTCTCCTCGAAACATGGAGTCTATTTAATTTCAACTTCCACCATTATATTAATCAAAATTCCCAATTACCATTTAATATCACAATTTACACGAGATCAAGCTCCCAAACTTCCATTTAAACAATTCCCGGCTTATTATAATCTACATAAAACCCAGCCTACGTTGAAACTCGATCGCACCTCACCAACCGCTTACGTGTGCTCACGACTAAGTATTTCTAGAGAATGAATTCATGCATCCTTCCTGACGACCACGACCCTCCAAAGCCTCTTCATATTTTCTGCACATCATGTGTCCGGGACCGTGTCCATTTGTATAACGACCTGACATCAAGCATGGAATATTAACCCTTGTTGATCGTTATCCTAACAACACGTATTCTTTGACTGAAAACGATGACGTTTTGAAACGCTAAATGTTGATTTTATAATTAAAAATTAATTCGCATGTTCTTGGTTTATCACAATTCATTTCACAACCGAATGCGACGGGCAACCGAATGCAAATGTTTCGAAAAATATATTATTATTATTATTATTATTAATAATAATATTAATATTAATACTAGTAGTACATTACAAATAAAAATTTAATATATATATATATATATATATATATATATATATATATATATATATATATATATATATATATATTGTGACGCCGAGCCCAGGTGTGGGCTCTCGCCACTGTTGTTAGTATGGGAGGCCGCGCGCCTGCGAGGGCGCAGTTCGTGGTTTTCTCCTCCCCCCCCCCAGGCGGCAGTATCGGCCGTAGCGGAGGGGTAGTGAAAGGGGGGAAAGTGGGGAATAAGAAAGAAGGGGAGCGAAGTACGGTTAGGGTCGACCAGAGTGTCGCGACCCGAGTTGGATGTGAACGGTAGGAGTGGAGTGAAGGCAGTGAGAGATGAGATACTGCAGTTTCTCTGTGTAGTGCAATATTTTATTGGAGTTTGTCTAATATCACAAATTGTGATATAAATAGCGGAGTGGAAGGATAGTTACCCAGCTATTTCTAATGTTATAATGTTTCGGCAAAAGTGTATCCATGAATTTCTTCTGATTGTAATTTGTGTGATGTGATTTCATGGCATGTAGTATCAGCATTTGCCGTCCAATATCACAGATTGTGATATAAATAGCGGAGTGGAAGGACAGTTACACAGCTATTTCTAATGTTATGTTTCAGCAAAATGTGTATCCATGAATTTCTTCTGATTGTAATTTGTATGATGTGATTTCATGGCATGTAGTGTGAGCATTTGACAGGATTGCTTTGTGACCCTGCAGGGTAAGGAAGGCATAATGTTGCAATGATTACTTGTATGGCAATGAACTAGTATTATCGTTTAAGAGTTTGAGGAATGATACTCCAAAGTGTCCTGAGTGTTTAACAAAAGCAATGAAAAGCTTTGTCAATTTTGAATCTTCTTTTTCCTTAAAATTTTTGTAAAAATGGTGAAGAATGTTTATTTCATTGCTTACATTTCTGTTGTGTGTTGATCAAATTTGGATGTAAATTTTTATTGGAAATAAGGGAATTGTGTTAAATAATGTACAATTCTGAAGTGTTTGGTGCAGATGCACTTAATTGTTGTACAGATCATATGGAAGGATAATGTTTATTCCAAATGACTAAGTTATTTGTTCAAATTAAATCATTTGATTTTGTTTCTTTAAAAAAAAAGCTGGTTGTTTATAATCCTCAGAATTGTTCTAGGAATAATACTTCTGAGTTGTTGGTTTCCGTTTCGGGAAGCGTGGGAGCAGCCAGGGCAAGAACTCCGCCCCCCCGGTCCCCGACTTCCGTTACAGGAGGAAAATATCTTGCAAACCTTGAAGTACGGCCCTCCGCACGGCGGACGCCACGTCGCCGCGCGAGCATACGCCATTACAATCACAATATAAAACATTGCAATTTTCTTCAAAACTGCTCGTTTTAACACGAATTACACGTTACTGTCTGTGTCTTTATATTAAATTGTAAATATTTGATACGTTTTCCCCAATTAAGAAAATTCTCTGAAAAATCGCGACTTCAAACTCCAAACGGTTACTTTAAATTATAATACCTCAATTTCTGGTCATATTAACACATCTCAGCCATCACTTGTAAAACTCATTACAAATCGTAGAACGGAGGAATTAGTTTCGGTGCGGAAACTAATTCTTTGAAAGCCAAAATATCAACGCAAATTCGACAATTAAAAACGCGTTTCATAAAGCTATAACATCTTCCGACAATGAGAAGGCATTCTCAGAATTTCAAACCCTGTGTCATTGCGTTATAAGCGAGTGTGAAATAATATTTAGTTTTACATGATGAGTCACGTCTCTTTAGAAGGCTCAGGAGCTGCGCACTTTCGGCGTGCAAGGGAGGTTTTGTGGTCCAAAACTACGCGGTGACCGCCGCCCCCTCGCCCGTGAACAACGCTTTGACTGCCTCCAGAAGCGGCAGTATGCAGCCGCCTCCTAGTTGAGACTCGCGGAGGAAAGGACGCGAATTCGAAGGAAAGGACGCGAATGAAAGACAGCCATGCGCACTCGCCAACTCCGACCTATCAAACGGAATCAGGATCGAGCTTCACGTGAGAGCATTTCAGGTTACGAGAGAAACCTTCTAAATCTTGCATCGCGAGTGGGCGGAGTGTTTTCATTTGGCTCCGCCTCCGACTCCCGGCCTCCAAGTGTTGGGACGTCGACTGTAAGGACCGGGAGCGGTAGCTCAGTGCATCAACTGATGTCACTACAGCGCCTCTGACCGGGAGGTCCAAGGTTCGAGTCCCGATGGCGGCAAGATTTTCGACACTAGCTTTTCAGCTATGCCAAATTCAGTCGCTGTCTGGAGAAGAATTCTAGCGGCCGGCTGCTCTGATCGGTACTTTTCCGTGGTTTCTTCGATCAACACCAGGCGAATGCCGGAGCAGTACCCTACCAAACGGGCTACGGACCGCGCGCGATCTGTCCTTCATCTTCCTATCCTCTCCCCTTACACACACACTTACACTAACATGCACTACACTACCACATATTCCGGGAGACCGGTCGGGAGCTTAGAGCTTGTCCCGTTTGGGGCGGTGCCCCGCTGGTGGGAGAGTCCTGGTTAGGGGGAAACCCCGCTAGCCGACGGTAGGTCGGCACCGGATCTCGCCTTCCAGTGGGGGAAGATCACCGCCATCTCCCGATGAAAAACCATCCGCTACACTTCAGGGCAGTTGACGCACCAAAGCAGTTGACGCGCCCGGAAACACGAAAAAATCAATCAATCGCCTGTAAGGGCCCGCGCGCCCGCGCCGACCACCACTCCAACCCACCGCCGCTACCGCACGCGCTATGCGCATGGCCGTCCAGGAGGAGGCAGCGCTATGGAGGCAGGGGCCCGCACTGGACCCGACGAATAACCAGTATTCGCGCGCCGAGTTGCCGTAGACTTAACGCGAATCCGCGGCGATGTTCGGCCGCAGGGTTCTGCCGGTGGTAAAGGACGCTGATGTGCGAGGTCGCCGGTGCGCGCCTGTGTGTACTACTCGTGCAACTTTTCTTGAACGATAGATTGAAGAAATGCGGGCGGAGTGGGGGTATTAGTTACAAAGTCGGCCATTAGAGAGTATTTACATTAATGACAATCTCTGGAAAATCAAAGTCAAACCTTCTACGTGTGTGGCTAGGTCATCGCTCTGGGTAGGCAACAGCAGGGACAGTAGATAGGAGTTTTAGGTGCCTTCCTTGAAGGTCCTGGACCTGCCTCAGGCATTTTTTTAGATAATGGCAATAAAGCTGAACAGAAGTTCAGACTATGAAAGCAACGAGTTCTGACTAGCTTCTGTTACGCGCCAACCAAGTTTTTGTGCTTCAAATGTTGTCATCAGTGCTCGCTGCGAGCTTTTGTCTTCAACTGTTTATTGCTCAAGGGAGGGGAGGCAAGGTCATCGTTCAAGAAAAGTTGCGCGAGTAGTAAGTAAACGAAACAGGCAACAGATCGCCCGAAGGCGTCCATGGACAAAGGTCCGCTGTCCCTATCGCGTTGGCCAAACAGGTATAAGTCTTCAAAACAATTTTCGAGAAGAATAAATCTTGTTATCCCATGATTATTTGGCCTAATCTCATTGCGTGCATAAAGAGATAAGGCAAGTTACTTGATATTAATCAATAATCTCAATCATTGTTGTAACTTAAATATTCAGACAAATAGACTTATCTCGTTACAGATTACAACTTTGTGAAACGGAATGCTCGTAAATTTTCATGCGTCTAATACATAGCAATCAAAAGGAATTTAACTTTTCTGTTTGTTTCGTTTCTATATTATTCACAAATGTAGATAATGATTAGATAAATACATTATTGTACTATTTATGTAATTCAATTTCTGCAAAACTTATCAACTTATTCACCGGTTAAAAAAATCAGAAAACCTGAAGATGCTGTCGCCCTTACAACAGTTTTACTTAATTAATGAGCAACTTTCTGCTAGACGAAAGCGTCTACAACTACTTCTTATTAGACGAAAGCGTTTCTACATCGAAAGCTGCACATCGATTAATTAAAAACGTTGTTAGAGACAATATGCATTTGAGTTATTAGGGAGTTTTTGCACGGTAAGGCGTACATTCAGCAATCGACTGCATTTTTGAACCTCTGCGCATGCGCCAACTTGTAATCGAACGCGAAGTGTTAGCGAGCTCTGCTAATCTGCCGAATTTAGCGGGCGACTTGTATCGCATACTAATCGATCACTCGGTCTTGCTGTATCGAATTTATTTCTAACGCTGGTAGTAGTGTTTGCTGCGAACGGTATATTCCCATGATACAACATGAAGTTGGTGGCATTAATCTGTATATATAATCATCTATATTTACGGTATTAGTTATACTTTTTAATATTATAATTATTATATAACAATACTTAGACATACAGATCAGTAATTGCTGGTATGCTCTAGTCGAACAAATAAAAATCAAGAGGATATGGCATTATGAAAATTTAGCGCCCTCTGTCACCAAAGTTCGGAACTTCTTCCAGTTTGACCAATAAGTTTGTGCAAAACTTCTTTCTCCACTTCACTATTGATATTAGTAAACTCTGTCGATTGTTATAACGTGAAATACTGTAGAGTCTCTATAGCAGGCTTGCACAGCATTTTGCACATTCACTAACCTCAGGAGCCACGCGTGAGCAACTCGGGTGAGAATGCGAAAATCAATGAAAGGTGGGGATGAGACTCATTCAAAGAGTGTGGATCACCAATTAGAATGCGCAATTCGAACCACAGCGCGTAAATTGAAAGAGCAATCGATGAGAACATGACGGGCACATACATTTCAAGTAATATTGCCTTTTGTATTTTATTGGAAATGTTTGTTGTCATATACGGCAGTGTGAAATATTAAACTGCAACTATTTAGTGTTTTGCTAAACACAAAATTATAATACTGAATTGTTTTTGTTTGATGATGACAGCAGGAAACTATTTTTTCAATAACTATGTTTAATTGAATAAGACGGTTCTATCAAAGCTAAAACATTATTCGTCAAAAAATCAAGGTTATTTTATGCTCTAATTTCTGTCAAGAGTATATGATATATTTCTAATATCAAATCAACGAACACAATTTATTCATCGTTTAAGATATCGTGTACAAATATTAAGCCCTTTGTATTAATTTTAACAAGACACATGATAATCTCATATTTGCCCGTAACAAATTGCCAGAGACGTTTGCTCGTTGATATCTTTTATTCAGATTCATAATGAGGGAAAATAGTCCCAAATATATGTGCTGCATTCTTGACATTGCCTATATTTCATTTTTATGTCAATATTGATGTGAAAGATTGCTCTCATAATTTTCTTCATTTTGCTATCATTTAAAGATAATAACATATCTGGCGAACAATCAATTATTAAATTGTAAATTTTTGTTAATTAGAATTAAACAATAAAGTTTTAACAAAGGTCACAGCGCTTTAAAATATTACCTAAGAGTCACAATGAGCATCAATTAAAAATATTAAAAAAAAGAAAATGCAGGTGGATACAAAGGTGGAAACGCAACAGAGCACAGAAGAATATAGAGAATTATGGGCATAGTATCTTGAAATACGAGATATCATCCATTTAAATAAGTGGGAAAGTGATTTCGGATCATTGCATTAGACGCCTCGGCATTCAATCTACGCACCGAGCCGTGATGTCAGGCTTCTCCCCAGCCCACAAATCTTCCTGTCCCCCACTACTTGCACTTTCGGCACTCTCACGGGCAGATGGTGGGCTCCTAAGTGTAGAATGACCGCGGGAGCAGGCGTTATGCAGGCCTGCTCTATTGTATTTGATAACGCTCCGCAGTGCCAAAAATCCCTATTTATTTGCATGGAAGTGGTGCAACTTATTACATAAAAAAACATAAAATGACCCACCCTTTCGCAGTAGCAGAAAGTGAAGCTGCGACGATACTTTAGATCACAAGAAGGTGAAGAGAGACAAAAGTCATAGAACACCAAGTAAACTTTCGGTATAACGCTTTTACAAAAGGCAAATAAAAGACTGAAGGGAAGTATGAAGAAGTGATGGGAGTTTAAGAGAAGCTGAAAGAATTCCTTCAAAATGTGACTGAATTGATAACATTTCTATAAAGACTAAAGGTATGGAACTTCAAACAAGAAAGTTACTTTCTGAATAGAAAATAAAGTTTTCTAGGTCACCAGAAGATGGGTGAACAAAAGGTACAGGTCGATACTTGAAGAACTTATATGAAGAAAGTTCGAATTTAGAGACCTTCTATGAAATGTACACATGAAAAGAGAAAGATTGGTAATTACAGAGATCGTCCATTTACGAAGAGAAAGGCAACATTGAAGAATGCAAGAATAACGGAGTATGAAACTAATCTTTCATATCATGAATGTCGGGGAGGAGTCGCAGGAGGGAGTCGTTGAGCGAATTCTGAGAAAATGTGGGTGAAGTATAGCTCCAAGAGTGGCGGAATCCCATATACCTGAAGCATATGCCGGAGAAGTTGGAAAAGACGGAGGCGCTCATATCTGTTATTTGGAGACTTTCAAAAAGAGAGGAAAGAAGCCCTTGTTTCGGCATACTGCGATAAGCAATTACGTGTGAGAATTTGAACAAGTTGCCCCGTTAACTTGGAATACCAACCTCTTTTCTACACTAATCAGGGCCCGTATCGGTTGATAGTCAGGGGACCTGTGAACCGATCCCGCGCGTGCACAGATATGCAAATATCCGAGAGCGGTATCACAACCAAGATATTTCTCATCACAATAACTGCTCCCAAATACACTTACACACCACTCTTGAAGTATCGTCTCTTATATTATTTCAGTAGTAAACATACTTTTTGTGGCTCTCACAGGCAACCAGTCTTTTCTTTTTTTTTGGTTTTATTTAAGGTCGCATCAACATCTAAGGTCATTAGCGACCACTATTGCTGTTAACGGTATGGTAACTATGTGGATGAAACGATATGGTGATTGATGATAAGGGGTGAAAGGACGAACACAAATACAACCATGCCCGAGGCGGGACTCGAACCCGCGACCCTTCGGTCCGAGATCACTATGACACTATTGCCTTAGCGATCTCGGCCACCGGGCCGGCACAACCAGTCTTTATAAATGAGGTCTCTAAAGAAAGATAATTTTACGGAGACGTAACGAATTGCACTTTGATTTAAAAAGTATGTTTAAAAAACGCGTCTAAATATTCATGTTAAGTGCAACTCGCAACACACGGTTAGATATATTGTTAAATAACTCCCAAACGAAGAGTGTTAGGCCTCAAAGAAACATTTTTCGCATCGTAATCTATAGGATAAGATACTTTTGAACATTCTATTACATTTTGGCCTGTCCGGCGCTTATCGATATTATCCAATATCAACTATATTACTCGGCGCTGGAGGCGATCTTGTTTGTGACGTTGTTTAGAAGACTTAGATTTCTCCAACTGAATGTAAATATTGACATTTGTTTCTTTTGCAAAACTTTTGTGATATAACCTACAGTACTCATGAACTTGGTATGGTACCACATCATATCTACTAATCACTAAAAATTAATAAACTAAACTGTGCTCATTTCATTCTTATTCAAAATTTTTTACTGTATCGCTCACTCCTCACATCTGAAACTCTGCTAATTTAATTCAATATACATTCACGGTCAAGGCAGTTCAAGAGGGGATATTTTTTTTAGAAAACATGAATTAAAAATGAAATTTAATGAAAGCAAAGGCCTATATTTCTTTCACAATATGGTTTATTTGTTCTGGTGTGGTTGATTTTAAAGACCTACATCATTTAAGGGAAATAACTGTTTGATCTTGTTTATTTGATTTCATTTCTTTGAAGGTGGGTGCACTTCACTTTGATAAATAGGAAATTCGTTGCAAGTCTTTATACTATGATGAAAAGTCACGAAAGGAGCTACAGTGTACGATGGGACAACTGAAATTCAAGGAAGGAACCATTTCCATGAAGTTGCCAGGTGATCTGCGTGTGAATCCAAAAGATACGGCAGAAGGTACAAGAAAATTTGAGAAGGGCATTATCAGAGAGCTTAGAAACTAAATCAAACTATGACGGAAAGAGAGCTCATATTTTGATGTTCTTCGTCAAAGGAAGAAATAAACAATATTGGCAAAGAACTCACGATTGTGAACAGTGAAGAGTGAAGACTATGTCTTGTTAGGATTGGATTCTGTTTTACCTGTGCCAGTATTTTCTTTATCAGCAGTGATTCGGTGAAATTTTCAAGTCAGCGTTGCATTGAAAAAGGCTGGGAAATAATACTCTCTCTGGAGTGATTAGTAATTTCAACAAACTAATTTGTATCTTTGACAAGTTGAAGCATTTGCAAGAAAACTAAGAGGACTATTCTTGTAGTAAATTTAGTACATTCTCTCTTGAGCAGGTTAGTAAAAGATCTAGATGTTACATGCAATCAAGTTAAATTTATTATTAAACAGATCGATTTATTAATCATTGAAAATAGGTAGAAATGTAGTGAATACAGCATATCATTGTCCATATGCTGCTACTTAATCCCATGTTTTATTGTTTATATTATACAAATTCCTATCCTTTATTATTTCCGTAGTATAGATGAGTTTTGCGCACAAGCAATCGATCTTTCAAACGTAAATTTCATTGTTTTTATTATAATTTTAAATAAGTACATAGGAAGTTACCTTAAAATTTTTAAACAAATAAACATGTTTCGTTAACAACTTTCTCTCTTAATATGGAAAAGGAATGATAGGGAAGAGGGTGGAATTTGGAACCCATTTTGTGTACGCTGGTACATTAATATTTGGTTTCAATAGAAGTTAACTGCGGTGATCCGCCATTCCATCACATCATACACAGACGACTCCAAGGTGATCGTCGTATTATACTGCAAATATTCCGCAGCAATTTCCAACGGAGCTGCCGAGTGCAAGCAGAGGAGGTCTGTACGTGTACATACGGGCCTGTCAGGAGACCGGCTCAGTACCAGCGAGAGCCACAAGGGCTACCGCCAAGAGCAGCTGTCGAAGGGTTCCAGAGGAGCTTCTCCAGAAGAAGCAGCGAGTATGGCGTCCACAACCTGGAGTCCCACAACTGTCGCCGCTGGAGAGTAGTGGTAAGCAGCCGCCATCATTGATGACACGACTTCCCGCCCGGTTTCCCCTTTGCATGTCCTATCTCCCTCCTCCTCTGTCGCTTCTTCATTCTTCATGTAAAGCAACAATAAAGAGTTTCAAATGAATTTCTTAGTGATCTTTCATTCAACACGTCCGTCCCTCTCTTCAATTCAAGTACTCCGAGTGACGCGTCTCCCTGGAAAGGTCGCTGGCACCGGCCAGCTTTCGTGGAGCACATCGCAAAACTGTGATAAAACAATGCTGTGTGCGTCCTTTATTTCGATAATTGGTTCGATGGTTGGTTTCGATGCCCGGTTTCCCCTTTGCATGTCCTATCTCCCTCCTCCTCTGTCGCTTCTTCATTCTTCATGTAAAGCAACAATAAAGAGTTTCAAATAAATTTCTTAGTGATCTTTCATTCAACACGTCCGTCCCTCTCTTCAATTCAAGTACTCCGAGTGACGCGTCTCCCTGGAAAGGTCGCTGGCACCGGCCAGCTTTCGAGGAGCACATCGCAAAACTGTGATAAAACAATGCTGTGTGCGTCCTTTATTTCGATAATTGGTTCGATGGTTGGTTTCGATGCCCGGTTTCCCCTTTGCAAGTCCCTATCTCCCTCCTCCTCTGTCGCTTCTTCATTCTTCATGTAAAGCAACAATAAAGAGTTTCAAATAAATTTCTTAGTGATCTTTCATTCAACTCGTCCGTCCCTCTCTTCAATTCAAGTACTCCGAGTGACGCGTCTCCCTGGAAAGTTTGCTGGCACCGGCCAGCTTTCGAGGAGCACATCGCAAAACTGTGATAAAACAATGCTGTGTGCGTCTTTTATTTCGATAATTTATATGTATAGAAACTTCTTTGTTTTTCTCGTTCACGTACGATTATCTTTCATAGAGAATTGGGGTGACGCATGTATCTGTGAGTTCGTTCCTTCAACAGTCACTCAGTTTGGCTCGATATCTGTGGTAGTGTAGTGCATTCAAGTACGCGCGCGCGCGCGTGTGTGTGTGTGTGTGTGTTCGTGTGTAAGGGGAGATGAGAGGACAAGGGAAGATTGCGTGGTCTGTGGCCCGTTTGTTAGGGTACTTCTCCAGCATTTCCCTGATATTGATCGGTGAAAAGGAAAAATATCGATTAGAGTAGCTAGCCGCTAGAATTCTTCCCAGCAGCGGCTGAATTCGACCTAGCTATTCTCAATGATCTCTCAGTATATGCACAGTTACTGTACAACTTTAGCTACTATTTATAAAAATGGCGTAAGTGCGATTTTCAGCAAAATATCTAAAATTACTGAAATTACAAAAGTAAAGTTTTGTCAACGTCCTCTTGTTAATTACATTATAGACGTTAGAGATTTTTCTCAATTATTTTTTTCAAAATTAAATATTTAAATAATGTCGTGCAGTACAATTTTTCAGACATATGAGAAGTTTCCGGTAATTTTACATGCAAATAGTGATTTTAAAAAATATATTAGCAATATTTTTCCAAAATAGCTTTTGTTTACATTATCATAGCAAAGTTTGCCTAATAATACGGAATAGGTAAGATTTTCATTAAGGTATCTGGAATTTCGAAAAGTGCGAAAAGTTAAAAAAGTGTCGACTCCCTTCTATCACTTCAAATTTGAAGCTATATATTTCTTAATCTAACATTTCCGAGCATTAGATCTTCACATGATATCAAGTACATGTTTTTCAAATTATTAGTAGTTTTTTTTCCGTAATTTTGTGTTAAATGGTGACAGTTCATTTTCTTCAAACCAGTCCACTTTCAATAGTGAATATATAGATTTATTTCTTCTCTAATAGATACCATAATATTAGATATTTAAAGATATTTAAATTATTTAGTACACATTTCTTCAAAAATATTAGTAGTTTTAGCGTAATTTTGAGGTATGTCATTTGAGTTTTTGAAGTAATGGCTGGAGTTAGAAGGCTAAGAGTGCAATGTAATATTAGGTAACCGTTACCAATAACACAAGAAAGAATGTGTTTTTGTAGCAGCACTAGATTATTATGTAGAATTTGAAGAATGTTTCTACCAAAGTAATAATACAATTGATTGTCATTAGAGCAATGGCATACTTATTTTAGGAAACGAACTGCAGATGATTTTGTAAATAACAAAAAATCTATTGTTTTAAAGGTTATTTCTTAAAATAACACAGATAATTATTTTGTGCGAAATTGAAAATACATTTTTAGGTTGGGAAGCAATATATGCAATAGCTACGTAATAGCACGCGGAAAACTGCGCAATACCTGCACAATACTACATCCCTAATCTTGAATGAGTTAGGGAAAACAAAGCAAAACATAACTTCACAATACTCCCTTGTAGATAGAAATATTAAGTACATTAGAAATGTTAAATTTTATTTCGTTCTCACTAAATTTGTAAAAGGAAAAGATAATTGTTTTGAACGGTTTTTAACATATTATTTCATTAGTGTCCGAAAATTAAGAGTTCAGGTTACTGTTACCTCAAACACTTTTCGAACTCGAACACTGATTCTTTTCACTAAAGCATACACAACTTCAATAATCGCATACCTCATTAATCTACATGCAAAGGCATTATTCACGATAACTACAACTAATGTGCGATAAATCGCATGCAAATTAGAAATGATCATGTTGAGAATGCATACTTACTCGTATAAAAAAGTACACCATAAAAAATATATTGAAGGCTAAGTCTATTTGCTGGGTAATATTGTTGCTCCATTTCTGACACCTCTCTACCACCTCACTGTAACAAAACATCACAAATATAAGTATTTGACTATAAAATTATAAACTCTGTAACATAAAAGTGAAAGTTTATATGTTTGTATGTGTCACAAAAACTTCAGACGCACTGCAGTGTTTGCTTCCAAATGAAGGGAAAATACTTTTCAGTGGGCAAGAATAAAAAAAATATCGTAGTTGCTACTCAAAATGTTACTCTAAAATGCGTGTTTTTTAAAATAAAATTATAAAGTAGATCTTCTCTAAGTTTAATAATACTAGTTGGACAATTACATAAAATCAAAATACGAACAAGTGAACCGAGAAAAGGGGTCTGTTTCAATGATACTAAAATGGAATCGTTAAATTGCACAAAAGGTGTATGAGCACGTTTTTTTTCAGACCCCAAATACCTGCCACCACTGCTTTACTAACATTAGTTGAATTCAGAATAAATTTTACGAACGAGTGATGTTCACAAAATCTGCATCCAGAAATATTCTCTCCGGTATAGTAGAAACTATTTTGAATCCAAAAACGAGCTAGAGAATTGATATTATTATTATTATTATTATTATTATTATTATTATTATTATTATTATTATTATTATTATTATTATTATTATTATTATTACATATTTATTGATCCTTTATCTTTGCTAGTTTTAACAGCAAGTTTTAAAGAATTATTTTTTCAAAATCGGCTCAAAATTCTATTTTCTCGTATCTGTACGTATATACGGACTAATTTACGTAGTATAGAAGAAGTTATGTATTGCAGCGCGAAAAACCGAGCAGAAAAAAGTTCATTGCCGGGCCCTCACAACGAAAAAGTGGATAAATCCAGTTGCTAAATTAAGGGAAAAATCCTCTAACGCGTGGTGTAGCCAGAATCCATGTTTTGTGGGTCCTTGGTACCGAAAAGTAAATGTCCGTCCGTCCGTCCGTCCGTCCGTCCGTCCGTCCGTCTGGTGTATGTGAACAAACCTAGCGCCTAAATCATGCGTACGATTTGTTTCCAAATTGAAGAAACCCGTTTCGCCGTGAAAACTTCGGTTTTTACGTGAATCGAAGCTCTGCGATTTTGAAAAATATTCATTAATTTTTGGGGGAATTTATATAAAGCTTTAGAGATATTTTCAAAATTTTCTCAAAAATGACTCCAATTTTTTTCTTTAAATTTCTTATAAGAATAGAGCTAAATTCACTTATAAATGTGGCATAGGTCTCGCTTTCAGGGTTAACTCTCCATTTTCGGAAATGTAAAAGTATGATTTTTTTCGGCACCTTCTTACAACTACAATATTGAAGATAGAATTTTTCCATTAAATGAAATTTGTTGTCGATAATTAGTTATTTCATTAAGACGATACACATTTTTTGAAGCTTTTAGTAGTTTCTGCGAAATATTGCCTGAAATATGTTCAATTTAAAAAAAATAACAAAAACAAGATTTTCTCAAAAACTGCTCCAAATTTTCTTTAAACTTTTGGTAGAGATAGTACTAAATGTAATCTATAAGCTACCATAAACGCCATATTGCTCTACTCTTTTGTTTTATCAAAACTTTTAAGCTAAACATTTTTTAGACTTGTCTCTCACGTCCTTATTATTTTCACAAGCGGCAATTTGTTCACATGATTGTATTTATGAGTAAATGTGCTTTAAATAATGTCATATAAAGTTTCTAATCTAAATCTGTGAGTGAAAATGAGCTCAAAATACTGCATTTTCATATACGCACAACCGTCATTTTCTCAATTTCTCCAAATTTTTTCTTCAAACTCTTCTAACAGATATTGCAAATTGCACTCTTCAATATGACGTAAAGTTCATTTTCGTGTATTCTTTTGTTTTTTCAAAAATTGCACAATCTACTTTTTAAAAAAAATATCTATCACGCCGTTAATGTAGTACACATTATAAACGATTTGTAAATATTATTGCATTGCGAGTTAAAGTACCTCAAATTACTTCAATTGAAGTTTTTTTAAAACTTCATACATTCCTGTGAAAAAGACCTTCAAATTTCGCATTTACAGTAACGATTATACGCCATTTTTTTAAAAAAAGGCTACAAACTTTTCAATGAAAATAACTGTTTATGACGCGCTTTTACTCTTCTTTACTATTATTGAATTAATATTTCGGTTTTACTATTAGGACCCCAAAAAATTGAGAAAATGTCAAAAAGATGTTCTTTTGGCGGCGATAGATGGCAGCTAGCAAGAGGATGGGGTAAGACCGTAGAGCCAGTCCACACCAAGGGAATTAACTACGGGACAGTCTGTGCCATTCTATAGCACCTCTAGTTACTTTCTCGTATACATATGTATGTACGGAGTAATAAACGTGGTATAGAGTAATGTAATGTTGTGGGAAAACGATTTCGAGATTTCAACGGAAATACACGTTTTGGGGTCCCCTGATACCGAAAAACTTCTTTTTTCAAAACGTCCGTCTGTCCGCTGTCTGTCCGTCCGTTTGATAAATGTGAACAACACTAGCGACTAAACCATTCGCAGTATATCTTTCAAATTGAAGAAACCCCTGTCTATCTGGTCTGAGTAAAAGCTTTGCTATTTTGAAAAATATTCATTAATTTTAGGGGGTACTTTACATGAAACCCTACGGACATTTTCAAAATTCTCTCAAAAACCGCTCTAAAGTTTTTCTTTAAATTTCTTGAACGATTAGAGTAAAACACACTTATAAAACTCCGATTTTCACGATTAACTCTGAATTGTCGAAAATGGGAAAAGGTTGAATTTTTTCGGTGCCTTTCTCCGACTACAAAATTGAAGTAAAATATCTTTCCTTTAAATGAAATTTGTTGTCCATTAATAGATCTTTCATTTTAGTAATGTAGATTTTTTGAAAATTTTAGTAGTTTTCGTGCAATAATGCGTTCAACATTCTCAATTTTTAAAAAATTACAAAAACAACATTTTCCAAACACTGCTCCTAATCTTTTCTTAAATTTTTGGTAAGTGTAGTGCCAAATGTACCCTATACTCCCATACATGTCAATTTCCTCTGTTCTTTTGTTTTAAAAAAATACAAAAATGTAACTTTTACTTTCTCGTATACATACATGTGTACGGAAGTATACGTACAATGGAGTACGAATACGTACTATAGAGAAAGTTATGTCATGCTGCAGAATATCTATTTCGAGATTTCAGCTGAAATACGCGTTTTGGGGTCCTCTGATACTGAAAAAGTGTTTATTTCTAATTCGTCCGCCCGTCCGCCCGTCTGTGAACACTCTTAGCGGCTAAACCATTCTTACAATCTTCTCCAAATTGAAGAATCCTCTGTCTATCTGGATCTAGTTGAAGCTTTCAAATTTTGAAAAACATTCTTTAAAATTTGGGGATACTTTAAATGAAGTCTCCCAGACACTTTCAAAATTTTCTGAAAAACGGCTCCAAATTTTTTCTTTAAATTTTTCGTAAAAATAGAGTACAAATACACATAAAACTGGCATAGATCACATTTTCGCGGTTAACTCTGAATTTTCGAAAATCGCAAATGTTTGAATTTTTTTCGGCTTCTTCCTACTACTATAAAATTTGAAACAGATTTTTTCTTCAAATGAAATTTGTTGGCCTAAATAGTCCTTTCATTAAAGTCATGTAGACTTTCTCGAAAAGTTTAGTGGTTTTTGTCTAATAGATCGTGCAATATTTGCACTTTTAAAAAATTACAAACAAGATTTTCTCAAATACGGCTCCATTTTTTCTTTAAATTTTTGGTAGGGGTAGTGCTAATTGTTCCCTATACGATGACACAAACGCCATGTTCCTCTATTCTTTTGTTTTTTCAAAAATTAAAGAAATGTAATTTTTTTACTTGTCTTTCCCGTCGTTAAAATTTCCATTACAGACATATTTCAATGCGTTTCACACATGAGCTTCAAAGTATCTCTAACGATGTTTTTTTGAAATGTCCGTAAGTTCTCCATAATTGTTGAATATAATCGAACTGAATTGGCGAATTTTCTGAAATGTTAGAACCAAATTTTCTCAAAAACGATGCAAAATTTATCTCTACGGTGGAAAAGAGATCAATTCTCTCTTATATTCCGAAATCTTTATTTGTGCCAAGTTATCTGGGCCTCCAAAATCAAAATAATGCTGAAAAATGTATTTGTTTTTAAAACACAAATAGAATAAAAGGTATCTATTGCAAAAAACTAAAAGTAAACCATCGTGTCAATTGAAGAATTTTCAAAATATTTTAAAAAATATTTTGTTTAATACCATTTTCTTGAATTATTGTAAATATTATCGGAAATGTGATTTTTCTGCATTCGCTCGCTTAGGAAATTCGCCAGTACTTCTGGGTTGAATTCGTTATCATGACAAGAATGTTGTTTATTAAACAATGCATTTCTTTTGATTCAGTCTGAAATATACACACGAGTGCAATTTGATCTGTGGAATATTGAAATAATATTGCGTATATGTGTGTGTGTGCGCGCGCGCGCGCGCGCGTGTGTCAGTCATAATACATTTAGTGTTCTTGTTTAAGTGTCATCGTAGTGTACTACTTACGTAGTGATTATTTTCATGTGCATCCGTTCGAATCATGTTATTAGTGTTATTAGTATGTTGTTTGCTTTTTGCGAAAATTGTACACATTACTCCTATGTATCATATATCAAATCGCTACAAGGTACGTAAAATGAAATTGCTATAATGTACCTAAGTAGTTCAGTAAAGTAATTAAAATTTCGTAGTGAATATTAAAGATATATTTTGGGTTCATCATTTTAGAATCGTTTGTAGTTATAATATTGTTATTACGTATTGCTTTCCCTGCTTCAAAGCGCTTGAAGTAATGCTTGAAGTAAAGGCGAATTAAAATTTTTGTTTCCAAATCCGCTCCAACATTTTATTTAATTTTTTTCCATTAGAGCAAAGGACACTTAAAAAACGGTCCATGTTTCATTTTCGTTGAACTCGAGAAATTTTTGAAACTTACACGAGTTTTAAATTAAGCGCAAACAATGTTTTGTTGTAGCACCACAATTTCTATTCTATAAGTTGAGGACCGAAAAATTAATAAATTGTGACAAATAATTTTTGACGATGATAGGTACCAGCCAGGGCGGAAGATGGGCACAAAACCGAAAACCAGAGGAAACAGATTAGGAAACCAACTAGTACGAGAAAGTCTGTGCCATTCTGTAGCGCCACTAATTACTTTCTCGTATACATACGTATATATGGGAGTAATGTACGTAGTATAGAGAAAGTTATGTAATGCTGTGGAAAATCGATTTCGAGATTTCAACGGAAATACACGTTTTGGGGCCCCCTGGTACCAAAAAGTGTTTTTTTTTCTTTTCAAAACGTCCGTCCGTCTCTCTGTCTGTCAGTCGGTCCGTCCATCTATGAACACTACTAGATACTAAACCATTCGTACGATATTTTCCAAATTGAAGAATCCTCTGTCGATCTGGCTCTAGTTGAACCTTTGGAATTTTGAAAACATTCTTTAAAATTTGGGGGCACTTGACATGAAGCACCACGGACATTTTCAAAATTTTCTCAAAAACGGCTCCAATTTTTTTCTTTAAATTTCTTGTAAGAACAGAGTAAAATACACTTATAAAAGTGGCATAGGTCCGATTTCCATCTGTTAACTCTGAAGTTTTGAAAATTGCTAGTTTGAAGTTTTTCCGGCGTCTTCCTACAACTATAAAATTGAAGATGGAGATTTTCCTAGAAATGAAATTTGTTGTCCATAAATATCTTTCATATAGGTCATGTAGATTTTTTTGAAAATTTTAGTAGTTTTCGTTCAATAATGCATGCAATATTTGCAATTTAAAAAAATAACAAAAACAAGATTTTCTCAAAAGCGGCTCCAAACTTTTTCTTTAAATTTTTGGTAGGATTAGTGTCAAACGATCCATATACGATGACATAAATGCCATATTGCTTTATTCTTTTGTTTTTTCAAAAATTACAAAAATGTAATTTTTTTGCCTTGTCTCTCACGTCGGAAATATTTATACTAGAGGCGATTTCTACACTTAATTAGATTTATAACTACATGTGCTTTAAATAATGCCAAATAAAACTCGAGAGTTTTCTGTAAAAATGAACTCAAAATTCCGCATTTTCAGAAACGCTCGAACGCCATTTTCTCAAAATGACTCCAATTGGCTCCAAATTTTTCTTCATATTTGTCCAATGGATAGTGCTAATTGTACTGTTTAATATGATGTAAAGTTCATTTTGCTGTATTGTTTTTTTAATATTACACAAATGTAATTTTTTGAAATGTCTCTCACACCATTAATATGCACATTTCCATGGATTTGTATGCATTTTTGCATTTGTTAGTGGAAGTACTTCAAATGAAGTTTTTCGAAAAATCAATAGATTCCTGTGAAAAAGAGCTTCAAATTTCTCATTTACAGTCATGCTTAATCTCCATTTTCTTAGAAACGGCTTGAAGTTTTTCAATGAAATTTCTATTATGACGACGTTATAGCCTTCTTTAAGATAATTAAAATATAATTAAGGTTTTACTATTTGGAAACCGAAAAGTTGCGAAAATGCCAAAAAAAATTTCTTTGGGCCGCAGGAGAGAGAAAGTCTGTGCTATTCTGCAGGACCTCTAGTTTAGTTAATTATTACACCTGAAGTGAATGCGGTTATATCTAATGCACGCTAATTTCCATCTAAAGTGTCTTGCAAATATGTACGAGGTAACCTAGAAATCGCTTACTTAGTTCTATATACATGTATATACACCTTCCTCAAGAAAGCAGTGTTTGAATAGTCCATATTTCTTTTCTTACATGTGGCGAATACTCTATCAAGGAAAAAAGAAAACCTATTTCTGAGTTCATAAACACGGCATATTCGAGTTATTTTGGTGTCAAGCTCGGAGATCAAGATATGTACGGAACATTTGCGACAGTAGACAAATGGCATAAGTCTAAAATTCAGCGCACCGATGACTTGGAAAGAGCCTAAAAACATATTAATGGATGTTATTTTTGTCATGCCAACATCAGTGGTATCAATCGAAACCATCGTAGCAAATGAACCTCTTCTGATATAGACTCAGCTAGGAGAGCGGTTTCACACTCAGATGTATCTGTCCCATCTTTGTATCAGTTATTAGAGCTAACTGAAGACAAATATTCTGTGTCTGAAGGCTATGAAAATGGAAATAGTTATTGTAATTTTTTAAGTACTTCATCAAGACCTGAATGTTTTGACCAAAAAGAGTTGATTGGTCTCGTCAGGGAACTTAATCTCTCCAAAACCGGCTCTGAATTGCTTGCCTCTCGGTTAAAAAAACGAATTTGCCTGTACCTGGTACAAATCTTATATTTTTTCGTCAGCGAGAAAAGGATTTGCTGCCTTCCTTTACGAAAGAAGAAACCCTAGGATTCTACAACGATGTTGAAGGTATTTTTAAAAAGTTGGGTTTACAGAATATATGTATGATGAATGGCGACGTTCCACTGCCTGCTAACGGAGAATTTTGGAGTGTGTACTCTTACACAACGGCAGCAAATACGGCACTGTTCCAATTGGTCACTCATTCTGCATACAAGAAAAGTTTGAGACAATTTCTTTAGTTTAAAAAAAAAGATTAAGTATTATGAACCCCAGTGGGTAATTTTTTTGATCTGAAGATTGTGAATTTTCTTCTCGGTCAACAAAGTGACTACACAAACTATCCCTGTTGTGAGACAGCAGTGCCAAATTAACATTTCGCATTTAACATTAGCATTGGTGACTTCGACTAGCTGACAAGCTAATGTAGAAAATCCTGCCGCCGTCGGGACTCGAACCTAGAACCTCCCGGTCAGAGGCACTGCAGTGTTATCAGTTGACGATCCACCTTTCCGATGAAAACGTAGACCTTTTCCTGACTTTCCTCAAGACACATCCCACACACAACTAATTTTCAGTGCGCTGCTCAAACAAAAATTTGTCCATAACTCTAAATTCTCGAATTTCTCTCTCATAGATGAACATTACACACTGGTCTGAATTTATTCTACCAATTTTTACAATTTGTAATATTTTAATTTCAAGAGTCCTTTTCTAAATTTATGTTTAAACTTTCATGCATGAAAAGGTCTCAAATATTAATGAGTATGACGTGTCCTTCATGAAATTTCTGTAGAGCTATATTCAAATTGTGCTTCAACAATTTTATTGTTCGTGACTGCGGGTCTTACTGAAGATGTCTTGGTAATCTTGAGCTGCGTCCTTCGATTGCGATGTTCTGACGTCGAAGATCCCAGAAGATTCGCTTGATGTTCACTCCCAGTTATTTTAAATAGTTAAATAATTGTAATATTGTTCATGAACCGCATGAAACCTTACCGATTTGTAACAAGTTTGGCTGTCATGTTTTTTTTTCGAAAATACGATTTGCACAATATGTTAAAATTTTATTTTCCATATTATTATTATAAAGACGAAAATAAAATATTTCCTTTTATATAAAAATCCTATATCCTAAAATATTTCATTTTATGAATCAAATTATTTCGCCCTATTTGAATTTCAACTCTTAAATATGTCAGGTCGTTTACAGTTATGATAGTTTATAGCTATGATAATCTCTCGGAAATAAGAGATATATCACAATAGGTAGTGGATTTTTTGGAAACCCTGAGAAGTTTCAAAGTTAACTAACCACCCTTCACGTATCATTCTATATTCTACTTGTTGTAATAAGAGATTAATAATGGCAAGAGGATTACAACTATTTAAGTTTACAGTACCTTTAGGGGCTTTAATTATAAATATAATATTACAGCTAGCAAATAATTTGATGAAATTAATATTCAATCCCATGAATCTTCCATATTACCCAGGATAATAATTTTCATAAGTATGCAACATCGATGTTCATGCAAAGCTCCATAATGATATTACTGTAATTCATTCTTTGAGTGGTGGCACCGGCTGAGGTGGTTCAGGACATCAACGAATGTCTCTGCAGTATCTCTGACCGGGTGATCCTAGGGTTCGGATCCCGACGGGGGCAGGGTTTTTGACAGATAGGTGAAATTCAGCCGCTGTCAAGAAGAATTCTAGCGGCCTGTTGCTCTCATCGGTAGTTTTCCGTGGTTTCTTCGATTAACATCAGGCGAATGCCGGAGCAATACCCTAAAAATGGGCTGGGTACAGCGCGCGATCTTTCCTTCTCCTTCCTTGTCCTATCATCACCTCTTGGTTACATACTCTACATATCTCTCACATGACCATGACCTATACTGCTACAATTGATGGGACACGAGTCGAGAGCTTAGAGTTTATCCCACCTGCCCGTTGGTGGGGGATATATGTATAAGAAAATCCCCGACGTGTAGGTTTGCGCCGGACGTCATTCAGCAGGAGACGAAAACCGACATGTCAGGTGATAAAACATGACCTACACTTACGGGATTAATGATAGCACTTCACGCGCCTGGAATCGCGGAATAATCAATTATTGAGTAGTGACCATACTGATAATTCGAATATGACCGGGAGAAGGTACAGTCTGAATTACACAAGAAGTGAAGATTTTCTTCCAAAGCACTAAAAGGTAGATCAATTGGGACGTAATAGTGGAGCTGACCTTCATAACCTAGTTGTCTATCTTTCACCTTTTCACTTTACACTAAATTGGATTGTCATGCTCGTACAGCAGCGTGCATTATATTTACGGATGCAATATTTAACGGGCTAAGAAGAATTGTAAGTTTGGAGGCAATGTGGGATAGCACTGCAGGAGCTAAGCTGGCACTGGCAACCTGTGAGTGTCTCGTATGCCTTGCTGGCTCAGAGTAGCGGAATAACTCCCTGGAGGTTTCACATCAACGACGAGAAAGTTCAAAACTTTAACACGTACTGTACCATGAGCGAGTGAGAATTGAGTATTACCGACCGCTTCAACTTCTTAGATAATTCGTGACGTGAATGAAGTGTCCATTATAGCCGGTGGACGGCGGTGATCCTAGACGGCAGGAACATGAGATCCGGCGACGACCTATACGTCAGCAAGCGAATAATTTTTTTCCTTCTCTGAATATATCCGTCAGCGGGCACCGCCTCAGCCGAAACCAGCTCTATGCTCCCGAGATGTGTGGTAGTGTAGCACATGTAAGGGTGTATGTGTGTGTCTGAGTGCGTGCGTGTAAGATTGGCATAGACGTCAAGGATAAGGGAAGGAAGATTGCAACACGTTTGTCAGGGTAGTGGCAGATGACATTGTCCAATGTTGTCAATAGTGTCAAGAACCAAAAGGTACTTGTTGGTCAGCCAGACCTTCCGAATAAAGGAAGTAACTGAAGTAACTGGCTCCATAGCACGACAGTACCCCAAGTTACGAAGACAGGTGGCTCGAAAATAAAATAAATACGAACATTTATGAACGAGCGCCACCGGTTGGTCCCGTGCCTGCGAGCGGTGGTGGGGGAGCGGCGCTCGACTAATGGGCGACGGGAAACGACTCGGTGCTCCCATAGCTGCCCTCGCGTTCAGGAGAGACTAGTGGTGCTAATATAGCACATACTTTCTCCCTCGTATTTTCACACAAAATTACGCGAAAAGTTTTTGAAAAATTGTACACGACTCTTTTTCAAAATTTGTCTCTACGGAAAAGATTTCATTAAGGAAAAATCTCTATCTTTAATATTTTATTTGTAGGAAGACGTCGAAAACATTTTGAACTTTTGTTATTTTAAAAAAATCAGGGTTTTCAACTAATATGAGACCTACACCATTCTCTAAAACATCCTTTACACTTTACAACAACAAAATTTAATCTAAAATGATAGATCCATGTTCTTGAAAATTTGGAAATTGTCCCAGGGAATCAATCTAAAGTAACCCCCAAAATTGAAATATAGGTTTCAAATTCAAGAGGCCGCGACCTCTGCCAGATCGATTGGGGAATATCAATTTTGGAGAATATTGATCGAACGGTTTAGCTTCTAGCGTTGTTCACAGACGAACAGACAGACGGACAGGCGGACGAACGGACAGACGTTTTGCCGTCATTCGATTTTTCGGTATCAAGGATCCCCAAATATGGATTCTGTCTACACCACGGGATAGAGGATATTTTTTTGTATATTTTGCATTTTGTATTTTTACACTTTTTCTTTACCAAGGCCAATGCAAGCGTGACAACCCTTCATAAAGGAGTGACTCAGGTGAGCAAATTCGCTAAGAGGCGGACTGACGCCCCGGACGGAGACTTCCGTCCCAATGATAATCTCACCATTAAGCTAACCGGCACGGGCCTACTCCTAAACAAACCAACTTTGAATCCTACAATTTCTACTCTCCCCTATCAGGTCTAGAGGCACATGACCAACCCAACTCCTCCCAACAGATATCCGACATGCGAACTCCCCTACTCAAGGAATCTCCTCCTCACTACCCCACCAAACCACACCACCCTTTCAACCCAGACATACATTGTGTTCAGACTAGAGTTAAGTGGCATGTCTTCACGGACTGACTAAGAATCGTGTTTCTTGCCTACAATCAAATGTCATGGAAATCTACCCAGACCCAACTATTAATCCAATCAAAGACTAATGACTCACAAGGAAATTAGGGAACAGTTCCAACAAACGAAATCCAGTTCACTACTCAACAGAACTCTACTTCATGAACTTATGTAAACTACCACTGCAACCACGCAATAAAGCACCACGTGACAAAATTACGAAAGGACTATCACCCAAGAAGATTCTTGAATACATCAAGACTAACTTGGGTCACCACTGCTTACGAACCCTACCGACGAACAAACAGAATCCCCCAGTGTCGATATTACCAGTAGCTTTTTCTAAAGCTAACTAAGGCATAATGCTGACGAACAACAGTCTGTGCTCTTTGTATTCAAACTCACTCCGCGGAAGAATCCCTAGACTCAGTTCAACTTTACGCCAAAGAGAATTAACTGCAACTCCTACCACCCTGCATATGACAAGATCTGCCCATTCATCATTCAAGCCCGACAACCCCGATCGCAAGAAACGCCCAGAGCCTGAAATACCTCCACCTTGCAAACTCCCTCCTAGAACCCCATTTCCCCTACTCTCAACACTCCCTAATAGTTCCCTCACGGCAGTAGAGTAGGCTCCGCCCCATCCATCAAAAACAAACCCAGCCTCTTCTACGGCATGCCAAGACCTTGGGGAACTCCTATTCTCAATCGGACCCACCGCACATGTACTAAAAGGTTCTTAAGAATTACTTACTGAGAGAAATTTTGCTGTTGTACTCGAGTTATGGTTCAACTCTATTCAATGGATCAGTCCAATAGCACAGACCATACACATTAAAGAGCAACCATGTTGAAACTCCTTGATAAAAATATGAAGTTTAGTCAGGTTATACAATTCTTTACAGAAGAAATGTGGAGATCAACGTTTCCTTCTCCTCGCTCTCCGGGAATCTCATCTTTTGGGAAGAAGGCGGTGCGTTTAATCCATAAAGAGTATTGCAATTAGTCCCCGTGGTTTCCACCCACAACAGATCCTAACAAGGGAAGACCCCTTTGAGCTGCCAAGGCAGTGGTCTGCGGGCCCCCAACCCTCACAGGGGGCCTTTGTGGCTCCCTCCACTCACCCCGAAGTCCGGTCAGAGGCGATCGATCGCGAGTGGGTTAGGTCCCAACCGTCAGTCTAGAAGAGGCTGAGGACAAAGTGTATCGGGGCACGCAGAACACACCTTCCCAGAATTCACCAGGAAACGCCGGGGATCGCACAACGAAAAGTGAGTTAGAAGGAATCTTGATCTGGGCTGTCCGGGTGACGCCGCGTCGAAGGCTGGGGTGCCGACGTTTCGACCGACATATCGCGGTCCTCTTCAGTACAGTACAGCCCTGAAGAGGACCGCGATATGTCGGTCGAAACGTCGGCACCCCAGCCTTCGACGCGGCGTCACCCGGACAGCCCAGATCATGACTCTGGCCGCGGAAGCCTACGATATCATAGAAGGAATCTTCCCCATCAAGGAAGCATGCAAGTGCCGCCGCACTGATTCCTAAACTCCCAGGTCACCCATTTCTTTTTGACGGGTCACTCTATACAGCAAACACACGGGTGGACATACAAAATACAGAGGAGTGTGAGGAAGAAAAAAGAGATTGACAAAAATTATGAAGGTCGTATATGTAATGAAGAGCAAGAGAATGGGCGATGGATAAATGGACAATGAGACCCTCTTCATCCCACCGTCTGAACTCTGAGGGACACATCTCAACAGGGCGGGAGAATTAACAAAATACATAACTTTAATTTTTGAAAAAAAATTCACGAAACTGGTATTTTCACAACATAATTCACTGCATTGTGCTCTATTCTTTCTAAGAGTTTAAAGCAAAAATTAGGAGCTATAATTGTGAAAAATTGTATCAAATTTTCTCAAAATTGCGCAAAAAATGCACACATTAAAAAAGTGTTCATGAAATGATTTAAAGATCTATTGTTGATTAATACACTTCCATTAAGTAAGAAGTGGTGCTACCAAATGACACAGTTTTTCTCCTACTAGTTAGTTTTCAATTCTTCCTAGCCTGCGTTAGCTTTTTGGTCTTGCCTCACGCCTTACCACTTGCCACCTATTCCTACCTAAAGAAATTTCTTTCACAATTTATCAATTTTTTGGTCAACTAATGATAGGACTGAAATATGACTTTCAGAATAGTATGGAATGGTAAAAATAGGACCTGTATGCACTATTCCATTAGAAAATTTAGAGGCGTTATTAAGAAAAATGTTATAGATCCAGGAAACATGCAAGTAATTCAGAAATAATAGTTCTGAACATATGTCAATTTGTTATTCTAACATAAACAGTTGTCAAGCAAAAATCCAAAAATTAGACAGTGGCTGCTCGTGGACAACTGTTCAGGGCTGGCGAAATAATATTGCGATGTCCACAAGTCTCCTCTTAATTTGTCTATTTTATTCTCTTTCGTCTTTTGTAGTTGCGTTGCGAATTTGTATTGCTCTGAGAATAATTCAGAAATCGGATTCAATTATTTTAATGGCGACTAAAATTCACTGAATTACGTACGTGACCTTTTTGACATTTGGTGTTTTTCTATAGCTTTTGATAATTTTTTCATGTTATACTATCCATCTCTATTCATTTTTTCAGGCGATTAAACTTCACTGAATTACGTGCGTGACCTTTTTTGACATTTGGTGTTTTTGTATAGCTTTTGATATTTTTTTTTTCATGTCACACTATTCATCTCTATTCCAATACTTTCCTTAATTGACAATAATAGACATGGCCAATAACAAAGCTTAGCTTTAACTTCAGAACCTGTAAGCCATTTATGTGAGTCAGACCACGAAGGATTGAGTTTCTTTGAATTTTTCTCGCCAGTACGATGCACAACCGTACTCAACATAGGAATAGGTCAACCATTGTCTAAAAATTGATTCTTATCTACATCATTTAGACGAGAAAACGGTTTACATAGTAGTTCATTCACTGTATCTGCCATATCAACGTAAAACCATATTTAAATATACAAAACCAAGTAACACTAATAATCCTCAGGATACTAATTTAAAATGAAAAAATAAATACTTCCTAAATAATAATCACTTTCTCCGTTTGTTAACTCGTCAACAAAATAGTAAACACACGCGCATCCTGGCTCGCATGCGAGTGGAAATCGGAGTCTCCCGTGCGGGCAGGCAGCAAGAGGATTCGCTGGCCTAAGCACAATGCTCATACGTCAAGTAACAGACCCAGCATGCTACTGTCCTACGCTCAATACAGGGCCTTTTTTCAGAATAGAGTGCGCGCCGAAGCAGCGCCCGAGCGAGCCCACCCGGAGAGTCTCTGGGGGAAGAGACAACACTGATGGCATTGCACACGGGCTGTTAAAAACGATTGAAAAGGCAATATGATTCGTGCCACGACAATGAAAAAGTTCACAACACATTTCTAGTTTAATAATACCTACACCATATTAAAATTAGGCTCATTTAATATATTATTATGAAATGTATTAAACTGCTACATGTTAATCAGGGTAAGCCTTGCCTACCTGGACTACCCTAAGGACCCGCCACTGAAACCAGACCCCCAAAACAAAAGTCACATTCGCATCCTCCAGGAGATGTCCCAAGGAAAACACAAGTCACAAAAGTCCAATCGGTGTTGCCTATCACTTTATTAGTTCGTCACCAGTCACAATCTCACGGCGCACTTAGACTTGGGGTAGGTCGCCACATCGACAGCTGTGCCTCCACTCGGGGGGCGTAATGGAGTCCCGAGCTGCCCTTGCGAGTCTATGCCATTCCCGGCAGTCTCACTCCGGCAGGCGTTGCAGCTCGGACGGGAAGGCACGGGCGGTGCTTCGGCGATGTGGCTTTCGGCCTTCAGTGAGCCACAACCCACTGGCCCCTGGCCCACTTTTGTGGGTACACATGTTGTGTACACAGCAAAAGTGTCGTTCGAGCGTTTCTGAAAATGCTCATTCTAATGGTAATTTTCACGAAAAAATTTCGATTTTTTGATCAAATTTCTTCCAAAATTATTTGAAGTATTTGTACTCGCAAATTCGATAATTTATGAGAAATTCTCGTAATGTAAATATGGACGCCATGATGATATTACATTTGTTAATTTTTTGAAAAAACAAAACAAACAAAATACAAGAGTATATCAAAGTGGCTTTTATATCATACTATTTAGCAATCCGTAGAAAAAATACGCACCATCGGTACAAAACATGTAATGAAATAATTTAGTCTTTTTCAAGAATATCTTGCTTTAATAATTTTTAAAAATGTTGTCCATATTTCATACAAAATTATGCGACCCAAAATTTTCAAAAAACATGAAATTAATGAAAGAGCTAATTGTGGACAACACATTTCATGTTAAGAAAAATATTATTTTCAGTATTGTACATTTAGTAAGTCGCCAAAAAAATCAAACTTTTCGAATTTTTGAAAATTGAGTTAACAATGAAAATCGTCATCTTTATAAAGGTATTTAACTATCGTCCTACAAGAAGTTAAAAGGAAAAAAATGGAGCCATGTTTGAGAACATTATGAAAATATACGTGGGAATTCATGTTAAGTACCCCCGAAATTTAAATAATGCTCTGAAAGTTCTTGAAAGTTCTTTCTGGAATGTACTCAGAGCTTCACAAACATGTCATTTTAAGAACATATTTTGGTGTGCTGAATCAGACTTTGCTAGTATGTGTCATGAAAGAGATTTATAAAGAGCTTGTAAATGTTGAGCTGTGGCTAACATGTCTTTTTCATATTCCTTTGTAATATAATTAAAGTATTTAAATTCTTTTTCTAATATTTATGAAGTCTAAAGTTTTCTTGTTCATAAGAATTTCTAGGTAGACTTTTGTTTACAAAATTTTTTGTCATGAAAACAAGAGACTGCCATTATTTAAATGACATTGTCTACCAACCATTGTAACCAAAAATTGTAAGTTTTACTTTGTAAATGGCCGCACCTACGGTCGGCAACTGTTATAGGTAAAGCCTGTTATACAGTTTCAATAAATAAATAAAAAAATAAATAAATAATATAAATAATGTTTATCAAATTCGCAGAACTTGAAGCCGGACCAGATTGGCCAGGAAATATTCGTTTGGAAACAATCATATAAACAATTTAGTCGCTAGTGTTGTTATCGAATAGACAGACGGACGGACGTTTTTTGAGCGATTTTTCGGTATCAAGGACGGTCAGCCATCAACCGATTTTTCGGTATCAAAGACCAACAAGTTGTGGTTTCTGATTACCAAAAGTGTCAGAAAAAGTAATTGGAACACATTAGAAAAAGATTTATCCACGTTTTCTGTATCAAGATCCTACAATACAAGTTTTTCTGTCGTAAAATCGAATTTTTGCCGATAGTGCAATTTCCTCTATTCGAGCAACAATTTGAAGAAATAACTTTGTAGCCATTTGTAAGAAAATATCGTTCAAGTATTTGTTTTCTGAAAATTGTTACAATTTCACTCCCAGGCCTTCAATAAGAGGATTATTTAAAAATAGTTATATAGATCTTGAAATGATTATGATTGTCACATCAAATCAACAATAAAACACAAACACTCTTATTTTTGAGAATCCATAAGGTTATTGGTCAAAAAAGACTGAATTGTCAAAAATAAGGTTGGATGAATGGATTGTGTCTTTTCAAAATGGTGTGTTGAAATTATTACACGGATACGACTAGATGGTAGACGTTGATTGTCAAAAATAAAAGGATATTTGTGTCTTATTGTTAGGTCTATTTTTTCCAAACCACTGAAAAGGGGTTTTCAGAAAAACCATAAATTACTCGTTTTGTTTACCATTAATGACAATAAACTTTCAAAAATAGTTTTAACTGCTAATGACAAAGAATTATTTTTAATACTCTACATATTGGTAGATAAAATATAAAAGAATTACCAAGCGCTTCGAAAAAATGTTTCTGTAATTGCAGATTTCGGTTTATGAATGTTTTTCTAAGCGTGTACTTAGCAGCGCTAATTAAAAGATACCAATACATACGTTGAGCGAATGTTAACGTAGTATGTTTCGTTAAAGACATTGTCCGGGCAACGTCTTTGGTCATTAAATTTCTAGGGCTTCTCTCACTTAACAGTCTTCGATAATATGTTTGGCATACATTTTTGCTCGAGGCTGATTTATTTGATAAAAGTTATAAATATTTAAGTTCATTCGGAAGGATTGACATAACTTCGAGTAATGAGATTAATTATTGTGCAACTATTGTGGACAGTGACAAAATTCCAGAAATAAGTATTTACTTACCTTGATGCATCAATGAAGTAGATAATGAGCGATGCTATACTTAATATGAACACCAAAACAACCTGAAACAAATCAGAAAAATGTTATATGTCTTTAATGATAATTATCGTTATCATATGATTAGAGCAAACTCGTTGTCATTTATTAAAATTCATAACTCATGGTTTGCTCGGGCTTTATTTGAACATCAATAAGATATTTACTTAAAGAACATGATAATGTTTTATAATTTTTCTATATGACATTTAAATAAGCTTGTTGCATCGATTATAACACACTTCATTGAAGAGACCATGGGCATACCGTTCTTTTCTCTATCTCCCAGCCTCTACAAGTATTTGCGAACGGCACTATTAGCAATCTCATTTTTAACGTGTTAGTTTTTTTCATTTTCATAATTAAAAAAACTCTATATGACGTTTGGGAGTTAGAAAAACTATACCTGCAATAAAACTTATTCCGTCACTGCGATAAAACTCGCGGTCCGGTGGCCGAGATCGCTAACGCAGTAGTGTCGTAGTGACCGAAGAATCGCGGGTTCGAGTCCCGCCTCGGGCATGGTTGTATTTGTGTTCGTCCTTTCACCCCTTGTCATCACCATTTCGTTTCATCTTCATAGTTACTATAATGTTAACTCCAATAGTGGTCGCATGACCTAAATGTTGATGCAACCTGAAATAACCCCCCTTCCAAATCGCTATGACGGAATAAGGCTTTAATTAATGACTGCAATTATTCTAATCACCACATCACACCAATAGCTACCACAAAATATAGTTTGTATATACTAATATAAAAAAACTCGGCTTTACTGTAAATCCCGCATAGTGTCGAGAAGAAAGAGATAAATTAGCTTTCGGAGCGATTACGCAACCGTACGTAAGTAATATGAATAAAATAACCTTTAAGTGTCCACAATTACGAATTGTTAACAACTGATTCTGTTCATTCCAATCTGGAGAGTTTAGTTCACAGCCAGAATTGTCGTCACTACAACGATTCTGAGCGGGAGGTCCTAGTTCAAGTCCCGACGGTGGCGAATTTTCGACACTAAAGGCCCATTCACAATGCAATCACAAACATAAGCATAACACACAGACATAGACATTAACACAAGCGAAGAGTTGGCGTATTCACAATGTCGAACATAAACACAGGCAAAATAAGAGTTTCTATTGGCTATGAGACGCAGCACACGAATCGACACGAATTCGCCTATCGACTTCGATACTCGATTTTGAGTTAACGAACTGTGATTGGCTCATTCCTTATGTCTGACATAAGCATAAGCACAGAAGCTTGAAGCTTGCAAGCTCTTAAGTTAACGTCTTACGTGTTATGCTTATGCGAACGCATTGTGAATGAGTCCACTTGTAGACGTGGTCCTAGCTTTTATGTTAACGCCATGCTTATGCTTATGTTTGCATTGTGAATGGGCCTTAACTAGTGTTAACATCCCAGGTAAAACACTCGCTACACAAACGGAACTAACGATCATAGCAGTTGATGTACACGGAACAAATCAATCGAGGATCACGAAGTCAGTTGATCAATATTGTTCATTCTAATGCCAAACATCAGAGGTAAAAATATTCATGCGTCAGATCTGCAATTTTTGATCCCGACAGTCTATCACTTACCATTTTAGATTTTTATTTCTCGTGTACAGTTGTTCAACTGATTGACAATTTTGAGAGAGACGTGCAATGTCAATGCATAAAACTAATTAATACATCCCAACTAGACTTGGAGACACCATCTAAAATCGTGATAAAGTAGATTGAAATCTCGCTTCCGTGCTACGAATAGGGAGCCCAGGTTCAATAAGTTCAGCTCCTGCTGAGCACGACATTGAAGAAAACTCGATCTTCGAAGTCCTGCTGGGCAATTGGAATCCGTGACGTCCATAACAAGCACAGCTAAGTACTTCAATTTCCTGCTATTGCGACCAGAGCCAGTCATGTACTGAGAAAATTACGGGGAACTAATTAGTTAACGAAACTAGTTTTATAGGGTTAATTTTCTTACTAATTTATTGTTAGTACATTCGCCAAGTTAAGTTAGGGATGATATTGCACGCCCGTTTTATCATTGATTGAACATGACCAGTCACTGGACAACAACACGACAATTAGGAATATCTAGTTTTGATCCCACTTCAAGATCGTTTAGTAACTTCATTCTCACACAGTTTATTTGTTTGAATGGAAACGAACATAGGCTCTTCCGTTGTCTTGAATATGGCGGTAATTCCTTTCACCGCCGCTTGATGTCTTAAAAGTCGAGTTTTTTTCGATTGTAGTGTAAGTGCAACCTTTCCTAATGAGAGTGTTTTGATTTGTCTCCCTTTGTTTTTCACACTTCTAAGGAGGAAATAATTTAGTTGAACTTAATTAAGTGCGTTAGCCATTATTATATTGTGTGACTTGAGTTTTACATTTGTGTTTAATAAAGAAACAATAGCAATGGACAAAAGAAGAGACCTGAGTCCAAGGAAAAATAGGGTAATTCAGGTTATGTTGAAGCTTACGAACTTATGATCGCGTGAAATAGAATTTTCATTGTCGGAAACATATGATGTCAACGTTTACAGATTCTTAAATTTATTGTTAAAAATCACTTTAAAGGCCGCGTATGCAAAAAGGGTCAGTATAGGTTATATTAATGGTTTGATTAAATTATTAAATTATTGGAAACCGTAACACGTTTACAACTATTTCGGTCAGTACGTGGACACTAAAGCTGTGGGTTCGAAACCCACGTAAGACATGAATGTTTCACGATGTGTTTGTAGCGGAAAGGGGGGGGGGCATTCCGCACATCTTATTCATCACACCTTATTCTAATCATTCCATAATCACTTTGACTGACAGGCGACTGTGTTTACTTTGTGCGTGTAATTGAGGAACTGGATCCCTTTACCCAGAACAATTAATTGTATAAGCAGCGAAGAGAGCCAAGGGAAATATATAAAGGTACTAGGCCGAGATAGATACGACGTTCGGTGTGTCCAAAGTTAATCATTACCACCTCAAAGAGGAACTAATTAGAACGAAAAAAGTCTGTGTACTAGCTCGTTTATGCAGTAGTTTGGCGAGGCA
This sequence comes from Teleogryllus occipitalis, assembly GCA_011170035.1. NCBI lineage: Eukaryota > Metazoa > Arthropoda > Insecta > Orthoptera > Gryllidae > Teleogryllus > Teleogryllus occipitalis. Next base: position 222,137 of record BLKR01000974.1, read on the forward strand.
ACTAGAAGTCAATTAGTTCATGCGCTTCTAGGAAAGCACCTCGAATTCCTCGTACACAAGAACTTTAAAGCTTGCAGTGGACAAATCTTAAAGTCTGCTGATTCACTGGTGCATAGAATTCCAAACAATCTAGTTTCTTCATTCCTCCAACATGTTCTGAAAAGAGAACAGTCGCATTATAAATATTTATCCATCGTCAGTGAAGTCACAGAGTTGCTAGAGCTCAAAGGACGAAAGAGCTTTACACTCGGGAATTCCACTGCGCCTCGGAATCGAGTGCTTTGCTGAATCGGAAAAGCAAGCAATGGCGCTAAGGAATGAGCGGGAAAATAAATACATTAACTGAGATCTCTGTAGAGCATATGGGGAACTTTTAGAAAATATTCTCAGCGACAGCAAAAGTTTGGTGTTTAAACAAGGCAAATAAACAATAAACCGGGCAAAGAGGCAAACAAAGGCAGAAGAAATCAAATTATTTAATTCTGGCCATTCTACGTGTAATTTTGAAAGTAAAATTTGAAAATCAAAATTTCATTGATTTTAATTTTGTATGAGAAATTTTACCTCCTATGTCTTATATTATTATTATCATCTTATTTCAGTTATAGCAAAACTCGATAAAACAGTTTGATAAATAATCAAACATTCACTAGCGAAAGTTTTACTACTAAATGTCACTCATTTTTACCAACGGAATATAAAATGTTGAAACTTAGCTGAAATAACTGAAATAATATTTTAGAAAGACAATTTTATTCTGACAAATGGGAGTGGATGTGTAATTATGGAAGGGGTGAGTAATGACATGGATCCCGGAACTACTACAATCTCTTTTAAAATACTTAGTTGAATTATAATTAGGGATAACGAATTATGGATAAAGGTAGCAACGAGACTGAATCTGTATATACAAAAATGTGAAGTTGGTTTGTGTACGCTTTAAATACTCAAAACGTTCTGCACCGATTGAACTCAAATTTTGACACGAGATACAACCCGCTTTGAAGATTGTTTTATCTATTTTTCGCGTCAGCAACATACTCGCGACTGCGAGAAAAATATTTTTTAACGGTCAGTTGTATACAGCAGCCGGAAGCAAGGGGGACACTTGCCATACTAGCCAACGAAAACCGCAGTCAAATGTGAAACATTACCTGTTCTCATTTCCATTGTTCATTAACAAAAAAGTCAATACAACAAAATAAAACCAACGTTGGAGAGCTATTTTGCCATCATCATACATACGCAGTACAGATCACATGCAGGAATATGCTCAAGATGCGATGGCATCTTGAGAGAGAGAGAGAGAGAGAGAGAGAGAGAGAGAGAGAGAGAGAGAACGAGAGTGGGTGAGAGAACGAGAGAACGAGAGTGAGTGAGAGAACGAGAGAACGAGAGTGAGTGAGAGAACGAGAGAACGAGAGTGAGTGAGAGAACGAGAGAACGAGAGAACGAGAGAACGAGAGAGAGAGAGAACAAGAGAGAGAGAGAACAAGAGAGAGAGAGAGAACAAGAGAGAGAGAGAGAACAAGAGAGAGAGAGAGAACGAGAGAGAGAGGACGAGAGAGAGAGAACGAGAGAGAGAACGAGAGAGAGAGAGAACGAGAGAGAGAGAACGAGAGAGACGAGAGAGAGAGAGAGAACGAGAGAGAGAGAGAACGAGAGAGAGAGAGAGAACGAGAGAGAGAGAGAGAGAGAGAACGAGAGAGAGAGAGACGAGAGAGAGAGAGAGAGAGAGAGAGAGAGAGAGAGAACGAGAGAGAGAGAGAGACGAGAGAGAGAGAGAACGAGAGAGAGAGAGAACGAGAGAGAGAGAGAACGAGAGAGAGAGAGAACGAGAGAGAGAGAGAACGAGAGAGAGAGAACGAGAGAGAGAGAGAGACGAGAGAGAGAGAGAACGAGAGAGAGAGAGAACGAGTGAGAGAGAGAGAACGAGAGAGAGAGAGAACGAGAGAGAGAGAGAGAACGAGAGAGAGAGAGACGAGAGAGAGAGAGAACGAGAGAGAGAGAGAACGAGAGAGAGAGAGAACGAGAGAGCGAGAACGAGAGAGAGAACGAGAGAGAGAGAGAACGAGAGAGAGAGAACGAAATAGAGTGAGAGAAAGAGAGTGTGAGAACGAGAGAGAGAAAGAGTGTGTGAGAACGAGAGAGAAAGAGTGTGTGAGAACGAGAGAGAAAGAGTGTGTGAGAACGAGAGAGAAAGAGAGAGATGGAGAGAACGAGAGAGAGGGAACGAGAGAGACGGAGAGAGACAGAGAGAACGAGAGAGACAGAGAGAACGAGAGAGACAGAGAGAACGAGAGAGACAGAGAGAACGAGAGAGACAGAGAGAACGAGAGAGACAGAGAGAACGAGAGAGACAGAGAGAACGAGAGAGACAGAGAGAACGAGAGAGACAGAGAGAACGAGAGAGACAGAGAGAACGAGAGAGAACGAGAGAACGAGAGAACAGAGAGAACGAGAGAGAACGACAGAGAAAACGAGATCGAGAGAGAGAACTAGAACAAGAGAGAATGAGATCGAGAGGGAGACGGGGATTGATTGATTGATTTTTAGTGATTACGGGGCGCTAACAACTGAAGTCATTAGTCCTATAAGTGTAGTGCATGTTTTTTTCATCGGGTGGAGGCGGTATTGTTCCCCCACTGGATGGCGAGATTCGGTGCCGACCTACTGTCGACTAGCGGGGTTTTCCCCAACCAGGTATCTTCCACCAGCGGGGCACCGGCCCTGCCGGGAGAAGTTCTAAGTCCCCGACCGCTCTCCCGGCATGTGTAGTTGTGTAGTGCTTGTTAGTGTAAGTGTGTGTGTAAAGGGAGAGAATAGGACAAGGAAGAGGAAGGAAAGATCACGTGCGGCCCCTGACCCGTTTGTTACGGTACTGCTCCGGCACACCTGGTGTTGATCGAAGAAACCACGGAAAACTACCGATCAGAGCAGCCGGCAGCTAGAATTCTCCTCCAGACAGCGACTGAATTAAACATAGCTGACATGCTAATGTCGAAAATCCTGCCACCGTCGAGACTCGAACCTAGGACCTTCTGGTCAGAGGCACTGCAGTGACATCAGTTGACGCACTGCGCCACCGCTTCCGGGGGAGACGGGGAGAGTGAAAGGAAAAGGAAGAGGGAATGAGAAAGAGGGAGATGAAGGGCAAAACAACGTCTGCCTGGTTCCGCTTGTTTCAGTTTCTGTATATTATTATTGTAATTTGGAGAATTCATGAGGACCATAAATATATATTGAAGACAGGTTAACGGGGCTTGGTCAATAGGAGTACAAATAACAGACATGGTTGTGTCAACGTTGCGGGAAATATATTTCCATCCTCAGGGCTGCAGAACATTAGAAGGAAACTAACACAGTTCCAAATAAAACTACCTACAATTAAATCTGGCTACAATTGAACACATTAAAAAAATTGTTAAGAATTACATACCTTTCAACTATCTATAAAATATACAAATAATTAAATTATCTGCTACATGTTCTTGAGTATTAGGCACCTCACAGGAAGTGAGGAACATATATACATCTGCCCCACACCAACACACACTACGACTATTTTTGGTACAATGTTGGGCGGTTGTTGAGAAGAGAAATATTTGTTATGACTGAGTCTGGTAAAAACTAGCTTCCGGTAAGGGTCTGTAGTTAACTACACATGACTATATACAGCTACACTTATACTTAACTAAGCAAGTATTAAGAGTTTCAATTCTTTATCCACCACAACTGAATCAATAGTTTTAGGGGCAGAATTACAATAAATATGTTGAAAAAGAATAGACTAAAAATAGCTCAAAATAAGCAACCCCAGTTTGCTTCTTAGATCATCAAAAGTACAGAATGATATTTTATTTATTCTTGCAATGTTTTCTTTTGCACTTTCTTTAATATAAGCAAGCTGATACTAGTTTTCTAAACGCAATTTATTTTCTTGGGGACATCCTCTGTGGGAAGTGCTTGGGCGATTCAAGCAGGAAAATTACGCAACAAAGAAGGTATAGCTTCGCGAGACAGTCGTGTATGTTTTAAAGAAGACTGATTTTTAGCCGATTACCACAATAGAACACAGAATTCTTCTCAGTTTCCCACGTTTGAAAGTGCATTTCACAAAGCTGAAAGTAAACACTGAACTTTGCAAATTACTCTTTTCACTTTAGGTCATAATTCCTTCACTTAGAGCCACAGCCCTTATTTCCATTATTCTCATTATTATCAACAACAGACCATATCTGCATAACCTCAACTCGAAAGCTACACGAGCTCAACAAGTGGATCGCCTCAACTCGAACAAGTCGGCCTTCCCTAGCCGCCATATTGACTTTGAAAAACTCCAATGCGCAGGCCTTGTATCTAGGTGGTGTTGCACAAACACAACTGAAAAGATCTTGCGTTACGCGGCCTTCGTATCCTCCTACTTGGGGGGCAACTACACTCAACTTCTTTGCCAAGAGGCCAGATGATTTGAGGCTGGATGATTTACCCCTGGAAGGGTTATGTAAAATACTATTTATATTTCAATCTATGCTACTTCTGAAAATTATACTTCTTATTATGGGTATTTCTCTCATCAAACTCTTACTCTTACTATTAACAAGTACACAATGTTTATCTAGTTTCTTCTAGAACCCACTTTATCAGCAGGATTGATCTTTTTGGTGTATGAATATACAAGGCCCGTAATGTGCTTTACGACGGTGAATTTGCTTATCTCAATGACATTATACTCCATTCATTGCCCTAGCAACAATGTAAAAGAAGTTAAATTTAAAATAATTCAACTTTGTACTTATTAATAAACAATTTTGCCAAAACTAATTAACAGATCTAGCGCTTCTCCTAGGGCCTACACGTGCACTCGCACTCACTACTAAAGCACTACTTGGAATGAAGGCAAAAACTGAGTAGATATAACACGTAGGATTAACCCTTCAGGCGTGACTTTCGCCGCGCGCCGTCAGCTCTTGCAGCGCGACTTTTAAATTTGCCTAAGTTACAATTCCGTTTTCATCTAGATTAAAGTTATATATCTTCTAAACTATTAAAGGAAAATGTCTGAAAAAATTGGGATATATTTAGGAAAGTATGTTCTTTCATTTAATGTATTGAATAAGATCACAAATAATATACACATTAACCTAAAGAATGAACAAACCATATCTTTCCAAGAACGATGTACTGTACTTCAAACAAAGAATAATACAAAAAAGGTGGGTCTCCATGATACATTTTGCAACAAAATGATGTTCCTTTTTTGTTATTATTGTTATAGACTCTACTCACTTCCTTAGACAAGCTTCTAGTTTTGGCATCTAATTTACGTCTGCAAAATTTATTTTGTCACTCCCGCAATTGTAGTACTACCACAGAAAAGTTTGCGTCAGCCACCACACTATCGTTCGTAAAAAAATCAACAGTTCATGTGAAAAACGTGAAATTCTGAATACATAAAGCTAAGATACTACATTGAACTACTAGTAAGCGATTACTTCCCGAAATTTATCGAGTAGCCCTGACGACGCATTCAAACTCATGAACGGCATATGCCGTCGTACACGCCTAAGGGGTTAAGACATTTCGACGCGCAAGGTCAGTGTTAGTTTCCAACGTTCCCTCAAAGAGCTCATAAACTTATCTCCCTTTCGGGAAATGTAAATTTCGAGTGAGGGTCGAAAAGGCGACTCTTCGGAACGTCAACAAACTGATTCTATTTTAAGGGGCAGCGTCTTTAGTCCCGTCAACTGTTTGTACACAAAGCTCTTCCGCTCGCCAGCATCTGGTCTTTAGGTTTCGTTTGCAGCACAGAGAGTCTACCTGCAATCACCACATTTTCTGCATCAGGGTAGGGAATTAAATACTCTCAAATTGTTGTAAATAATTGTAAGAATTTTTGTTTAGAAAGAGTAATTATTTTCTTAGTGTAACCACTGAAGAAAATGCTTTGTAGAATAAAGTAATTGAAAGGAGCCTAATCTTCAAGGTTTTTGAAAATGTTATTTACATTTCTAATAACAGGCAGTTGCGTTAAGGGTATACAAACATCCGAGCGGGGGAGCCAAGTGAACGATTAAAGCTGTGGCGGCGCGTTCGTGGAAAAAGAGCACGAGGGGATTTGTGTGTGTGTGTGTGTGTGTGTGTGTGTGTGTGTGTGTATGTATGTGTGTGTTTCGCCATGCGTCAGTCGTGCGGCATCCTCTGGGAATAAATCCTCCCTCGCGGTTAGCTCAACGGATGCTGATGCACGACGAATCGAGATTAATGGAAGGTGGACAATGAATCGAATGAAAGCAAAATTAATGACGAACTTTGATTGTATTTGTGAGTGCATATGGTGTTGCTATATTGCCAATGCTACAAGGTATTATATATGTCATTTGTCTTGAATCTTCAAAAAAGTTTGTACTTTTCCTCAAAGTGAGTTGCACGTGATGGAATTTCCCAGAAAGTGAACCATTCGGTTTCACCATTTGGCACGCCTGGTAAGAGTGAAATTTTATTACTGTGATACTATCTTATGAAGAAATGAAGAATTTTAGTTTTGGTGAAACGTTGCTTGTGGTCGAGGACTTCTGAAGTCGACTGATTTCCTTTCCAGCCATCTGAACATCACAAGGGAGGCAGAGAGGAGCGATTTATCTCTCACATTTTTTACAATTCACAATTAAACAATCTGATTGATTAATTGATTGATTTTTTCGTGTTTCCGGGCGCGTCAACTGCACTGGTCATTAGTCCCGTTAGTGTAGTGCATGTTTTTTCTCGGGAGATGGCGGTGATCTCCCCCCGATGGATGGCGAGATACGGCACCGACCTACCGTCGGCTAGTGGGGTTTCCCCTAACTCTCCCACCAGGACTCTCCCATCAGCAGGGCACCGCCCGAGCCGGGACAAGCTCTAAGCTCCCGACCGGTCTCCCGGGATATGTGGTAGTATAGTGCATGTTAGTGTAAGTGTGTGTGTGTGTGTGTGTGTGTGTGTGTGTGTGTGTGTGTGTGTAAGAGGAGAGGATAGGTCAAGGAATGGGAAGGACAGATCGCGCGCGGTCCGTGGCCCGTTTGATAGGGTACTGCTCCGGCATTCGCCTGGTGTTGATCGGGGAAACCACGGAAAACTACCGATCAGAGCAGCCGGCCGCTAGAATTCTCCTCCAGACAGCAACTGAATTCGACCTAGCTGAAAAGCTAGTGTCGAGAATCGTGCCGCCGTCAGGACTCGAACCTAGGACCTCCCCGTTAGAGTCGCTGCAGTGACATCAGTTGATGCACTGAGCTACCGCTCCCGGTTTAAACAATTTGATATTATTCCTGATATTACTAGTATTTTTTTCCATTATTTTAGATTTTCCATTCCTTGAGTTAATGTTGAAGCTTCCGTTGTCAATTTCCTTTTCCAATTTCGCGCGCGATATTTTGAAATGTTTTAAAAGGTAATAATATGCTAACATAGGTAATAACAAGACAATATTTTAAGGGAGGAACATTATTGAAAACAATATAACGAAGTAATGGATCTCACAACATAAATGCTCGGAAAAATATTTTTAAGAATACTGTAAGTCGCGAAACTAATCTCCATTTAAATAATAACAATAATAATAATAATAATAATAATAATAATAATAATAATATAAATAATGAAAATATGTTTTCAGACAAGAAAATCAATAGTTGCACGATTGAACTGATGGAATTTGTTGTCTAACAGTGAATTGAAAATCTTTGCTACCGATGGTACTCAGCAACAATTCAATTTAATTCTTTAACATAGTGAATTTTGCTAGGAGTTGTTCGTAAAAATAAATTCCTCAATGGACCCCGAATTCTGGCAGACAAATAGTGAAGAGATTTGTAGCTTGTGAAAGAAGAAAAAGCTTTTGATTCATTTTCTAGTAATTCTGAAGTTTTATACGCGTGAATGTTCTGTATATTCACGCCGAGCTAGTTACATGAAAGCCACCTTGATCCCTCGCCAAATGTCAGTGTCGAGAACGTGGTGCCTCAGGAGGTTTGCCTTTCACATTCTGCCGTTTTCGTGGGCGACTTTTATAATCCAACCTGTTTATGATCGCGAAGGAAAGGAGGAAGATAAAGAATTCTTTAATTTACTCACCAAACTAAAAATTGCGGATATGAAGTCATAAACGCCCAAGTTTATGATTTAGTGTTTGCTACATCTCGGAGTCACAAACTACATAATAAACAATAAATGCTAATTTTGAAACTAGGAAGAAGAAACTTGCCTTTTTTTTACAGAAAAAAATAATTTTCACCTCGCGGACATCAGGAAATAGTTTTTCATTCAAATGTTCCTTTAGAGAAAGAGAAGAACATATTATGGTAGTTAGATGCGCGATCGGGGCGGTGAAAAGGGTGGTTTTCAACATTGCGACCAAGCGACAGCAACTCTTGCGTTGCCTGAGCACATTGTCATGGAGACAGACTCCTTTCGGCAGCACCTGCAGCTTTTATTATGAAAGTGTGTACACGTATAACTAGTATTGAATTTCCGTACCCACTCTGTCACATTTTGCCGTGCCATAAAGTCCTCCCCATAAACTGAAACGATTAAGCGATGAATCGAGGCGGGGCGGCGCAGCGCTTAACCTTTGCGTTGAGGTAGCACAACACAGCGCGCACTCCGCACTTGGCGGGCGAGGGAAAGACAGCGTTAGTTAGTTAGTTAATGCCTTATTTTACGTGGCGAGACTCGGGCCATCAGGGCCGCTCTTCCGTCCAACCACGCAAATTTCGCTACGCTCCTTTCACCACCTAGCGGAGAAAGGAGGTATTATCTTGGGCGACGAAACAGGCGGATCTCAATTCAGCTCAGAGGCTTCTTTTAGGCTTGAGGATCTTTTTCATGCAGTAAATATACTACATGGGACAGCCGGCTTTACTTCCATTCCGAAGGCGTACGAAGGATTTTTTCGCCCTTAAAATTCCGCGGCTTCGATCGGGTTTGAACCCGCAAACTCGGGTATAACAGTCCGGTACGCTGACCGTTATACCACCGAATCCGCTATGCTGTTTTGCTTAAACCCACCCCACGAGAGTTAGGACACTACTGCCGCTTGTTCGCTTCAGCTAGCTTTTCCATATTCAACAGACGTACCAACTGCGAAACATACATTGGCCTGAAAGAGCTGCGCGCTTTTTAACCTTACTTCATGATTATCCCACGTATTCAAGTGGCTCACTACTTATGACACTGCTAACGTCATGCGACAACAAGACTCCAAGGAAGGCCCGTTGGGAGATAAGTTCAGAGATTTACTCTCAAGTCTGTGTTCAAGGATTGTTTTAAGTTCTTCAGTTTCCGACCGAGGTGGCAAGTGTAGTATATGATTGGTCTTGATTGGATTGAGTTTGTTGTAAATGTTTTCTTTTACTTTAAAGCTACTCCAGATACTTAATATATTATTTCGGTATGATATTGGTTACTACTATCCCCTCTAACTAGTTTTATCCCCGCCCAACACGTGTAGGGCTCCCAAAAAATACGGGGTCGTCTCGTAGTTGATTAATGTGTCCTTTTGTACCGATAAAACTATTCAGGATAACATTTTGTTTCGTATTTGGGAGTTGAAGACTGAAAAGGTGAATCAATAGATATTGTATAATTTTCATTCCATTACAAACACAGCTGTCGGATATTATGGGGAAATTTTGTGCTTTAAAAATGTAAAGGGACGGCCCGAATCAGAGAGTATACACAATATGTGATATGTTGGAGCCTTTGCTCGCATCTTCCTTTTTTCGCAACTTCCTTTTGCGGCACTCTTCCACGTTTGGTTCCCGTGCTAACGCCCAAAAGAGTTTCGTCGCCCAGATATCAAGTTAGCAGCTTACTCATAGAGACAAAAATCGCAAAACGCAGAGTACATGGTGTTGTAAACTTGGTGCAGACGGTTGATAAAAGTAAATGGATTTTAATTTTATGCGTTTTGTTTGTGGTAACTTCTGGGGGGAGGTAAGTCCGATATTACCCAGGAACTGCTAAAATACACGAATCTGCCTATGGATCTGGTGCAAGTGCAAAAGTCAGTAATTTCTTTACCAACAAAGTGATGGCGGGGGTGGGAAAGAATATTTCTGCAGATGAAGTAATCTTTTTCTACCACACATATTTCCACAACCGAAGTTTTCGATCAGCCGGTCGCACATATATAAGAAAATAAGTAATTTGATAAAAAAAATTGCGTCCGGGCATATAAAGACACAAGCGATAATAGCAAATATTTTGGCTCAATGATAAATAATAATTCATTGCTTCTCTTAGATGTGGAATAATAATTCATTGATTCTCTTAGATGTGGTGGAAAAGCTGGAAAATTTGATGGAATTGAAAATGTACAACATGATAAAGAAATTCTATCAAAATCGTCTTTTTGAAAATGAACCGAAATATCTGCTGTAATTGCTAGGCTGCCGATTGTTTCTTCGTTCAACTCTAATTCACAATGCTCTCCGCTTTGGATCTGTAAGAAATCTTTAAGAAAAAAATCACGAAAATCAATGAATAATTTACAAAAAGTTACTAAAGGTATAAAATTACATGGAGTAGCTACTTACTTGCGGAAAGTAATTTCCAGTTTTCCGTACGGTTATGCAGCCGTTAGTCACGCAAATAACCATAAGCAAGTTACAAAAAGCTAGCTATTCTGGACAAGGCTTTTAAATATAAGAAACAATGCAAAACAACACAACTGAACACGAGCACAGCTGCAAGTCACAGAGCACTCACCCGCAGTTTGTCTATGCTACAAGATTTCTTGACTAACTCATATGGCGGAGGTGGCTTCAAGTGTGTGATGTCATGTCATTTCCCTAAATTCATAGCTCCATGATTCGAGCGGAGACTGTGTTATGCGCTGTGCGATGTTCATTCGTCTGTCACCACATTACCGTAATGCAGGGTAATGAACTTAACCATAAAAGTGAATTCTTATACATCGGAATTGATAATTACGCGGTGGATAGACTCAAGGTCGTTTATAGTGAACGCGAGAGCCGAAGACCCAAGCCTCGCCGTGATCCGGGAGAGCGAAGCGAGAAAACTTGCCTTTGAAAGTAATTTGGCATTAAAATGCGTGTACCCTGGACATGAATAAATAATTCAATTTAAGATTTAATATCATTGTGTCGAGTATTTATTAACTACTTATCCATTTGTTTCCTACTTCTTACGTTTAAGTTCGCAGTATGATTTAGCTAGTGGTGGGGATGACGTCAGCGAACAAATGCACAACGCACTCCTCTCATTATCAAGTCTGCGTTCTAATTCCCGAAGTTTCTTAATTTGTAGATTCTGAGTGCAAACAGTTCTAGGACAGTTAAACTCATTGATAAATATCCAACAGTACTGAAAGACTTTTTTCATAATCAGTATTGAAGCTATTTTCTTCTTTTCTGAAGGTGGTATAGATAGATATTTATTATTCTGCAGGTAGGTATATACAACCTGGTGGAAGAACTCTACAATTTACATATTACTAATATTAACTTAAAATTATTTAACAATGTAACTTTAAATTATTTAAAGACATAATAATAATAATAACAATAATAATAATAATAATAATAATAATAATAATAATAATAATAATAATAATAATATGCTAACAATAATAGCCTTAACTACATTTTATGGTTGACCTGCACAGTTATTTGAAACTATTAAATACAAGATTACACGACTTTTTAATTACACTTCACTTCACTTTCACTTCACTTCACATTTGAAATTCACTTCTCTTTCTACTTCTATACTGCACTACACTGCACAACACTTCACCACACTTCAATACAATACTACTTTGAATATAATTATATATTTAGAACAGGAACGCATTTAATAGTAATTAACACAATAATAATAGCAATAAAAATATCAATAATAATCAAATAATAACTGATATAATAATCCAACTTACTAAATTAATAAAGTTTACAAATACCATTAGTTAATTTATTTTTAAATCTTTGAACACCTAGAGGAAAGGGTTCCAAGGCTGTCGCAGGTAACTTATTCCAGTCCGTTATTGTTCTATTTGTAAATGAAAATTTTCCAACATCTGTTCTCTGTGGCCTAAACTGAATTTTGTGCTTGTGATCCCCCCTACTAAAGTACGAAGGTCTACCTAATCGGATGTAGATATCTTTCCAAGCTGGATAACCGGCATACGCTTTGTACAGGGCACAGAGTCTTGCCTTAACTCTCCTAATTTCTAGAGACTCCCATTCAACATTCTTCCTATTCCCTCGGAAAGCAAGTGTATACGCTCTTCTCTGTACTCTATTCAAATATTCCTTTTGGGAATTTCTATAAGGGTCCCAACAAACAGCCCCGTATTCCATTAATGGACGAACTAGAGATAAATAAGCTAATTCTCTCGCTTTCGCAGTACTCTTTTTTAGTATTCGCGTAGTAAAATGCAAGGACCTCCAGGCTTTCCCTACGAAACAGTTTACCTGATTTTCCCAACTCAATTTGCTATCAAAAATTATCCCCAGGTACTTACAAGACACGACTCTTGGAATGTTTTCGTTGCCTAAACGGTATTGAGTTTCATTGTATTTGCGGCCCCTACCAAACGTGATGGTTTTGCTTTTCGAACTATTTATTGTCATGTCATTTTTTTCGCCCAAAAATGTAATCTGTCTAGATCACCCTGCAAAATGTCCTCGTCTACATTTGATTGAATAACTCGATATATTATACAGTCATCTGCAAATAGCCGTACCTTTGAATATAAATTGTCTGGCAGGTCATTCACAAATGCGAGAAACAGGAGAGGTCCAATAACGCTTCCTTGAGGGATCCCTGAAGTTACTTTTGCTTCAGTCGAAAATTGTTGTCCAACTCGGACTTTCTGTTTCCTATCTCGAAGAAGCTCGTCAATCCACGCCACAACTCTGGGGTCAATACCCGATTGCATTAATTTATGAACCAATTTATCGTGTGGAACAACATCAAATGCCTTCGCGAAATCTATTATTACGGCGTCCACCCTCCCACTATTATCAACTTCATCAGCTATATCCTGAAACAATGACACTATCTGACTCTCGCAAGAGAAACCGTTCCTAAAACCATGCTGTCCCTGAAAAAGCCATTCTTTTCTTTCCCATACTTGTCTAATATAGCTAGTTATCAAGTGCTCCATTAGCTTACATACAACTGACGTGAGACTTACTGGTCTATAATTGGCTAATACAGTTCTATCACCACTCTTGAAAATCGGAACAACGGTAGCTAGCTTCCAATCATCGGGCACGCTTGAATTGTTGATCGAAACCTGAAATAATCTTGTTAGATACGGTAATATTGCCTCTCCACCGAGTTTAATTATGTCAGTTGAAATGGCATCTGGACCCCGCGACTTTCCATTTTTCATAGATTTAATTCGTTTTCGCAATGTGTTTACCTCTATATTAAACTGATTTGGCACAGCTTCCCTCGATATCTGAGTGAGTTGAGATTTTGTTTTAAAAACGGAACTGAAGTAGACATTGAAAGCGTTTGCTTTTTCCCGATCATCTGTAAGTAACCTATTTTTGGTATCTTTAACGATAGGAATTTCTTCTTTATTTCCTCTTCTTCTGCGAACGTATTTGTAAAACCCCGACCAATTATTTCCCTCCCTGTCGAGAATATGCTTTAAAAAAGTCTCCTGCGCAATTTTCTTTTCCTGCTCTAATTCTTTCGAACAATTACGATAATGTATCTTATGATTTTCACTACGATTTCTGTTATTGAAAGCCTTTCGAGTTTTCCTCTTCAGACGTCGAATTTTCGCATTGTAATATTCGGGGTCTGAATTACTTTTTAAGTATTTGTACGGCACGAACGTTTGCAATGTTTCATCTAGAATGCTCTTAAACGCGTTCCAAATTTCCTCCATGCCCCCCTCCATTCTCAGAAAACAATCGTACTGTTCTCTAAGGTAGTGTTGGAGCCCCTCTGTATTAGCCTTCTTGAACTGCCATATTTTGGTTCCCTTAGAAATTCTTTTCTGTAAAATACTCATGTCTAAGTCTACTAACACCGCTTTGTGGTCGCTTATGCCATCAACGACGTCGCAAGATAAGAAAAGCTCTCGAGGCCTAATTAAGAAAACATCTAGAAGCGCGACCTGCCGCGTGGGTCTATCTACTACCTGCGCTAATCCCCCTTCCCAGACGAGTCTGTTCACTAACTGTTGTACTTTCGCTTCGCTCACGGCGCCTTTCCAATTTGCGTCTGGAGTATTCAAGTCTCCAGCAATAACTATAGGATGACTATTGGCGTTTTCTATTTTCTCAGAAATTGCTCCCAAAATCGCGTAATTTTCATTCGGTGGCCTATAGCAAGCAATAATTTCTAATACATTCCCTGAATCACTTATTTCTATCCCCATTATCTCAAATTCTTTACTGACCCAATTTCTCCTTATATCTATTACATCCTTAACACAAATAAATATTCCCCCATCTCTAGTATTTCTATCTCTCCTAAACGATCTGTAATTCGGACGAAAAACTTCAGAGTTAGCCAAGATTCAGTTCCTATTATTACATCAGGATCACAAGCATTTACTAAATTCCAAAATTCGATTTCTTTATTTTTTATACTGCGACAGTTCACCTGCAACAGCCTTGTGAAGCCTTTTCTCACCTGAACATTTACGGTGTCCACTCTTCCGTCCCGCATCGTCGTAGTGTCCGTCTCCTCCAGCATCGTCGCTATCACCGCCGTTGTTGCTGCAGCCACTGCAGCTTTCGTAGCCGTCCTCGTCGTCGCCGCCGTCGTCGCCGCCGTCGCCGCCGTCGCCGCCGTCGCCGCTGTCGTCGCCGTCGCCGTCGCCGTCGCCGTCGCCGTCGCCGTCGTCGCCGCCGTCGCCGCTGTCGTCGCCGTCGCCGTCGCCGTCGCCGCCGCCGCTGTCGCCGTCGCCGCCGTCGCTGCCGTCGCCGTTGCCAACGCCGCCGCCGTTGCCGCCGCCGCCGTCTCTTTCGCCACCACCGCAGGCGCCGCCGCCTCCTGAACATATCTGGTACAAAATGAACTAGCCGTCTCCGCGATTGTCACTGCATGAAAATTGTTGACCTTGACGACGGCTTGCTTACCGTTGCTATGCTAGCATATTCACATATATTTGTCCCCTATAATTTACGCAATTTATAATAAATATTATACCATATTACGTCACATATTGGTATGTCACAATATACATATTTGAAATATTAATCTTCACAAAGAAGACGCTTATGGAAAACAAGGACTCTGTCACTCTAAACAGTGAAGTTCATAACTATGATACTAGACAAAAGAGAAATCTGCATGTCCCACACTGTGAAACTGAAACTCTTTCAAAAAAGTACCCTTTTGAAAGCATCACACTATACAAACTTCCTAGTGAATTTAAAAGCTTAAATTCAATACACACATTCAAAAATAAACTAAAAGTTTACCTGTTAAAACATACATTCAAATACAAAAGAATATATACATTATAAACACGCATCAACATCAATATAAACTAGTACTAATAAGGTTTGCATATTTTGTTGCATGATTTGAAGCTGATTGTTGGACATAGAGGATGGACCCAGCCCAGGCATCAATCTTATGAAGACATTTTTTCTCTTTATTTTTGTTTTTCAACGTTAGTTTTACTTTACCATTTATAAAATTAATTTGTATTTAGTATGAAAATTTAATTTATTTTTATTTTCTGTATTGTATTTAATATTTAGAAATACCTATATTATACATTGTATGATTAAATACATGCCCTGACTTGTCAGACATGGCGAATGCTGTATTTATGTGACATATATTATTATTATTATTATTATTATTATTATTATTATTATTATTATTATTATTATTATTATTATTATTATAAATATATTGATTCTTTTTTTCAATGACACAATTTATTTTCGTGTAATGTATCTCTTTATTTTCAAGATGATGAAATATCATGACATTTTTTCAAACATTTAAAGTCAATAGAAATGTCACGGCATTACCAACGTCAAAACAAGCGTGTATGGACGATCTATGCGTGACTGAATTAAGCAAGAAAATCGTGTGATACCTCACTGAAAGTCGTTAAAACGTTGTGGAATATATTTACTTGAAAATATATGGTATAGTTAAGTTAATGCTCGTTTCTTAAGAAAATCTTTATCGAGAACGAACGTTTTTGTTGAAATTACTCTATAATTGCGTGAGAAAGCTGGGGATTCTAGAGCAGATTAGGTTGTGAATGGAGTGCTGTTCATTTCTTTACTGTGATTATCTTATATGTAGCTAGACGTTTTAAAAAACGTGGGAGCGGAAGGGCGTTCTGTTTATTACCCCACACTTTAAGGCATCGTGTCTACGTTCATAAGCACATTCCGCCCTAGACGATTAAGAAAAAACGTCTTTGAGTCTGTCCAGTGGATTTACATCAAAATTTATTTTATTCATTATAAATCGCTATTTTAGTTTGGATTACGAAGGAGAATACCCTCATTGTCGCCACTAATCTATCTCTTTCGTTCACCGATCACATGACGCCCTAGACGATTCGTTACGGTAATGGACGAGACCCCGAAAATCTCCACGTCCCCCCTAAAAAACACTAAGGAAGAGAAAACACGCATCCTGCACAAAAAAGAACCAAATCACTACGAAAAGGTGGACATATTGTGCTATGAAGACTGATTTTCGTGTAACAGAAAAGTTTCCAAAACCAAATGTGCACTAAAAAACCTTTCTTTACTTTTTTTTAGTAAATTAAAAAATCTGTTTCTTTTTAATTAAAACTTCTCACTTTCGATGACATACGTACATTTTCTCTTTGACATGAAGAAATATACTACGAAAATAACAAAAAATGCCAAAGATAAAGACAAATTTATTTAAACTCCAACTGTTTATAAACCGGCGATAGTTAATAATATAATAAGAAAATAGCGTGCAAATGATACAATAATTACAAAATATATTTTGTTAGGTAAAATATAATGGCAGGTATTGAACGTGCAAATTGGAGCGATCGTCCTCTTGGCAACAGGTGTGACACCTATTGTGCTGAAGCACTCTCTGAATAAACTGATAATCGAGACGAACATTATCATCAATCTATAGAAAGCTGTGATCGTGACCACGTGTTCCTTAGTCAGAAGATTTACGGGTTCCATATTAAATTTGTGTGAAAAAGTTATTTTTTATTAATAAGCGAGTATTTAACAGTACTATCGACCGTTTCTCGCACTCTACATGCCAATATTATTCATTCCGCTAAGCATCTTCCTCTATTCTTCTTCTCTTCATTGTCGAGTCAATGACGCACTTCCCAGATTTCCTTGGGCTTCCTCGTTTTCTTTAAAGACAATTTTACTTTCTCGTATACGTACGAATATACGGAGTAATATACGTAGTATTGAGAAAGTTTTGTAATGCTGCGCAAAAAAAAAGGTGGATTTTGGGCGGAAAAAATTCATTGACGGGCTCTGGTGGCGAAAAAGTGCATTAAACTAGTTGCTACTTTGAGAGAAAAATGTCCTCTAACACGTGGTGTAGCCAGAATCCCTGTTTTGTGGGTCCTTCATGTCGAAAAAACAATTCGAAGCAAAACGTCCGTCCGTCTGTGAACACTACTTGAGCCTAAGAAATAAAACACGTACGATCTTTTTCAAATTAAAGTAACCTTTACCGATCTGGCTTTAGTTGAAGCTATGAAATTTTGAGAAATGTTCTTTAAAATTTGGGGGTACTTACATGAAGCCCCCCGGACATTTTCAAATTTTCTCAAACACGGCTCCAACTTTTTTTAAATTTCTTGTAATATTAGAATATAATTACAAGACCAATTTTACAAAACAAACATATGATTCCAAAGAAAATTTCAACCAAGATGTTTTTATCATTCTTGCATAATTTTGTTGCCCTCCGAAGCTAATGCATAGTTTCTTTTTCTGAAGGAGAGATTCAAGTAATTCTTTAGAGTAAAAATTATTTACGTAAAGCTTGGCACACAAACTCCTTAATTCTCAAGAATGCTGTGAAATGACCAAAATTCATGCAATGTATGTTCAAATTTTTACTTTTTCGTATACGTACTCATATATGAAGTAATATACTCGTACGTATAGATAAAGTATGTAATGCTGCAAGAAAAGCGGCGATTTCTCCACAGAAAAACTTGCACTATGGGGGCCCCGACACAGAAAAGTGGATAAATCCTGTTCTAAAATGTTGTAAATTACTCCCCCTAACACGTTACGTAATCAGAATTTTAATAATGCTAACAAGTTTTTTAATGAATAAAGTATTTTGCGTATATAAAGTATATTTATATTTTCTTAGTCTGATGGTATACTTGGACCAAATTAAAGTATACATTTCAATTAGATGAAAAATAGTCCTAAATTACTAAATGAAACATGATTTGTTTGTATCATTTGGGGATTTTGAAAGTTTGCCTCTCATAACCCTAATGCTTCTCCCTACTGCCCTTCAGGTCAAATCACGAAGTTCTCATAATATATTTTTATTGATGCGTAAATAAATTATATTGATACGTAATTTTATTGATCCGTAATTATTGCGTCTTTGTACAGCAAGTTGAAATCACCGCAAAGTAATAATTTATAATTGAAATATCCACACCTCTCGTCAGGTACGGACTTACAACTCGCCTCTCCGCACCTACCAGGGAAGAACAAAACACTACACTACGGCGCAGTGATCAGCCTTTAATGTGTAACAATATACTACACTACCTGTCTATCTAGATAATACTATCCAATATCTTCCGTAAAGTCAATTAGAAGAGCAAGAGAGAAGAGAAGGATTAGAGCTGGAACCTCCAACCATTGTCATCGATTTCGAAATTGCGAACGTGAATGCAGCACAGGATCATTTTTCCAATGCAAGTATTAAAGGTTTTCTGTACCATTTCACTCAGTCAATACACAGAAAACTATTAGTCTTGGTTCACGTGAATTATGCATCAATATTGAAGAACCTCTTTACAGGCAACAGATCTAAAAACTAATGACTCTCTCATTTATACTGTTAGAAGATTTGGAAGATACATTTGTAACGTTGTAAGATGACATTGAAGAAGACTTAGTTGAACCAGCGGATTTTACACAAATTACATACGTGAGAGGTAGATATGCACAAGGAGGCAGAAGAGCAATCCCACCAAGTTATCCACCAGCAATCTGGAATATATATATTTTTTAATTTGTTGCGTCTACATATTTACGCAACGCGTCTCCAAGCCCCTTAAGGGGCGTTGAGCGCTTTAGCTCTGGAGAGTAATCCATCCATTCACATGCGCGGGAGTAAACCTCCATTATCTTTAAGTCATGTCACGTCACGTCGCAGTCGTTTGTCAAGAGGACCGCCAGGTAGCATCTCCGCGTACGTGCCTCCTGCGTCACTACCCAGCGGCCAGAATTAGGAAGGAATAAGGATAGGGTTTAGGACACTTCACAGGGGTTGGACTAGCCCTTGTGAAGCAGCCAAACTCGTTTTGTTGGAACAAATTTCACATGAGATTCGACGGGAATCGAACCCGGACCTCAGTGGTGAAAGGCTAGCGACTTCGCTATGAGCCACGAGCGCGAATATGTACCTGCCTACATTGATCGGACTTCAGAGGACGAATAACGCGGTGGAAAGTTCTCACAGCAAATTTCCAAGGATTGTAGCTGCTGATAACGTGAGTATCTGGAGATTTCTTCCTCATATTGGAAATCAACAACTTTCCAAAAACGTATTGTCCTTCAAATACAATCAGGCCATGTACACATTAGGGATCCAAAAAAATTAAAAACCAATGAAGAGTTTAATAAGAATACAAGAAATATTAAACGGTATCTGCGGGTTTTAGCATACAATTTAAACATTAATTTGAACCAGTAGAAAGAAGACAGCGAGAAGAACGCGAATGTATAAGGTGGATTATAATATATAATAAGTAAAAATGGAATATAATAAAGAAAAAAAAACAAGAGGTGGACATTTTGTCATTTGGACAATTTTGTAATAGATGTTTGGGACATTGAATAAATTGGACATTGTTATACTGTAAATATTAATTACAATATTTATTGCGGTTTGGACATTTCCGCGTGTGGATATTTTGTAGAGTAGACATGTCGGTTTGGACATTTTAACATCCAACCTGTGCAGCTCCAAAGGCACCCGTAGGAAACAAGAGGCTGGAGGGAAAAGATCCAAGATGTTCTTTTATTTCCAACAAAAGCTCCTCCCGCCAACCCACCCAATGGCACAGAAATAACAGACAAAAGACAGACAGACAAAATAACAGACTCAGACAAAACAAATAAGTTATACCGGTTTATTTTAATTAGAAAGAAATACATTTTATTAATTTTTAATGAAAATATGTTCGTGCTCTAAGATCTTACAGTTGTCCCTCTCTTTCTGAGATCACTGTGTAGCATAATTAGATTTCATTTTATTTCTCTATTTACCCTTTACAGAGAGATGGAGCGAGGCTAAGTGTTTCTACTGCTAGCTGGGCCGGGGGAGGGGCAACTGTTCGATAGAAATTTTTTTGAGCAATTCTTTTTCGAGCGAACAAGCCACTGGCTTTCTTTTGCGTAAGCCTGTCCTTATACTCCTTTACCAACCCTTGGGAAAGTTCGCCTCGCGCGGTCTGTGAAGACGTGTAGAGTTTTCCGGGTGGTGAAGCTACTTGTTTTGGAGGGCGTTGGCGATGTTCTAAAAACTAGGAATATTGTGTTGCAACCTGCGTGCAGGCACATATGTCACAATACATCAATTGATTCGATCATGCTTTTATTCCACAACGTGTCATGATAATTTCATTACCAGGAGAATAAGTGAAAGATACACTTCAGAAGCCAAGGGTGGTGTTTTTAATAGTAATTCCTCATCTTCATCTTGAGTTATAACTATTTCTCACCAGAATCACACAAGTAGTCCGAAAACGTGTCCAGAAAGTCTAATCAAATTGGGAGCAGGGACAATTTAAGACATGATTCACCATCTGGTGTCTTTCTTCGTTTTCATTACGTTGGTTGGTCCTCTTTTGCTCGCTGATTCACCTTCCCCAAGATCCTCTAGTGGACAACATCTGCTGCTACCCATACTCCCAGAAGAAAACAACGGAAGCTCCGAGACGATGCGAAATGTCACTCACCCTTCTGAAGATCCGATACGTGTTGCGTTTAGTTATTGCCAGACAACTTTACATAGCTTATTACCAGCTCGACAACTAATGTATGTAAGTCATATTTACATTATTGGAATAGATTAGGAAATAAAACTAACATTGAAGGGTCTCACAAAAAGAACCAAACTAGTCCTAATTTGAGTTATTTTTCAGCTGGCGCCAATAAATTCAAAGCATGGACGTGCATAATAATGAATATATATATATATATATATATATATATATATATATATATATATATTCCCTGCCAGTGTCAGTTGTACAGAGTAACTAAGTGAAATATCTCAAAATACGAAAATTTCGACTTGTTTGGTTGCTCTAAGAATTCCTTCAATTTGTTATCTTGTCAACTATTTGAAATGTGTTACTGTGACATCAGAGTTTATGGAATAGAGTATTAAATTTATCTTTAATCCTAGAAATACACTCTGGGGTCTACTAATTTTTCTGACACAAAATTTGTGTCTTTCTGACACAAAATGTTTGACAACAGTCACATAATGCTAATTACGAAAATTTGAATTATACCATTAATATGCTGTCATACTACTATGGGTGTCAATTGGTATCGAAATTGCGTCGGGATAGAAGTTAATTCGTTAGTGGAGCAACTAGGGCCTACTGAAACCCAGTGTGTAGTTTCTGATAGTTTTGCACACAAATTATGAACTAGAATTATTCCAATAATGCTAATTCGATGTGACCATAGGAATTTATAACATTCTTGTTTCCTCTGAATTGTTATTTGACAAGAATTCAAGGTGAGTTTTAATCATCGTGTTAAAATTTGAAGAAAGCAATGCACGTTAAAAATACGAAAAATTTTACTTTTTAAATTTCATTTTTATGTCTTATCTTTTTCATGCATTCTTAAATGAAAATTAAATACAATAACACACGTTGGAATCAATTTTTCTGAATCTTCTGTAAAAATAACAATCTTTTGATTCCGTGAGACCCCAGTGAGAAGTACATGAAACGAAGAATTAGTGGTGTTTCACAAGGGCTAGTCCAACCCCTGTGAAGTGTCCTAAACCCCACCCCTATCCTTATTCCTTCCCAATTCTGGCCGCTGGGTAGTGACGCAGGAGGCGCGTACGCGGAGATGCTACCTGGCGGTCCTCTTGACAACTGACTGTGATGTGACATGACATATTTGTAATGGAGGATTACTCCGCAATAGCGCATATTAATGGAGGATTACTTCCCAGCGCAAAGCGCTCTACGCCCCATAAGAGGCTTGGAGACGTTGCGTCAAGTTGTAGACGCAACAAATTTAAAAAAAAATCTGCAAGAACTAAATATTTTGAAGCAAATATCAATAAAAATATGACAATTATTACTAATCTTCGTAAAGGTATATCATGTCCCAACAATAAGACGTAATCAACAGAAATTATCTCCCGAGTCATTGTTGCCGAGCCACTGTTGCATTATAATCTGATATTCCCAGAAGCAATACTTACTTTCTCGTTACCACTTAGGCGCCATCGTATCTACTTAGCTTCGGCGGTAAAGAGAAAGATATGAAATGCTGCAGGAAAAAATAGTGAATTTTGGGCAGAAAACTCAAATTACAAGCTCTGGCAACGAAAAATTGGATAAATCCTTATGATAAATTTAGAAAGAAAGTTATCTTGCATATGATGTAGCCAGAACTCATGCTTTGTGGGTCCTGGATATGGAAAAATCGATTGACAGCAAGAAGTCTTTCCTTCCGTCTGAACAACGCTAGCGGGTAAATCGTTCGTTGATTTTCTCCAAAATTGATATTCCCCAATCGATATGGCTAATGTCACGGCCTTTTGAATTCGAAAGCGATATTTTGTTTTCGGGGGTACTTTACATGAACATTTTCATGATTTTCAAAAAAATGTCACTAACATTTTTATTTAAACTTTGTTATTGGATAATACGAATGATTTAAAAGTATCACGCAGATCTCATGTTTGTTGAATAACCGAATTTTTACAAAATTAAAAAAAAAAAAAATTCGGCATCTTCCTATAACACCAATTGTGTAAATACATTTCTTCTTAATGAAACGTTTGCTCCAAAAATAGATCTTCAAGTACGTTCATGTTGAATTTCTTGAAAATATGACTGTTTGTGCAATTTGGCGACAAACATAGTCGCCCGCTCCCAATTTACTGGGCTTTGTGTACAAAAACTAAATTATTTGTCAGGCTGTTGGATGATATTGTGACATACTATTCCTCTCGTCCTGTCTGTTATTTTTACTATTGCCAAATCTAATTTTAACAATTATGTAATACTATGAACGGGATTACTTCCACTGCTATATTTAGAATTGTTATTTCTACCGTTGTCCTGCTATACTCACAAATTTTCTCAACGTTATCACTAATTTGTTAAATTTACTTCCCATTTCACCATGGGTTCAGCATACAACATATTATTCCTTACCTTTTGCATGTGCACGTGTAATTAATTATCTACAGAATCATGATTCCTGAAAGTTCTATTCATGGAAACCAATTATTAGATTGATGGTAACTAATATAAATTATCAGCCTTTCTCAACAATAAAAATTTAACATTTATTCTTATATATTACAAATTCTATTAATCTCATGTGAATTACGTTTATACATATATATATATATATATATATATATATATATATATATATATATATATTAAAAATAAATTGTAATTTATTTACTCAAACAAACTCGGTCGAGGAATCTGAAAAGCAAATATCTATCTATCTTGCTACTTTATTGCTAGAATTGGCTCAATGAAAAATCATATATTCATTTCACGAAAACATGGAAATTTATTAAATTATTTAAAACAATTTTTGGTATTGTTTAACTTTACCCAATATAAAATTAAATGTTTGTCATGACCGTTCCAACCTTATGTCTTCGCGCGCTTTTTCGGCCATCTTTATCCATCTTCGACGCCGCTGTCCTCAGGTCCAGACACCATCTTCTCTCTTCTTTTCTCGGAAGCTCACTTCAATTACCGTTCATCAGATCAACAAACTATTTGCTGCTAATATTCCAGTCCAATCACTGACAACTTCGCCCAAGCCCTCAATGTCCCTCCAACTCGTTCACATGAAATATTTTAAGTTCCACTGTCACACTTAGAGTTCCAATTTTGATGTTTTCTCAACATCCATTCCCTAGTAGATGCTTACAAGTCCCCAAAGAAAAAAAACTCCTAACATTAATTGGAGCACGATCCGTTCATGAGCACGGCATCAGTCAGAATGAATGTCTCTCGTATTCTTTCAGCCCTGCAAAGCTCGGTTCATAAATTCGATTGTTTATTTGCAGATAACATTTGATGTACTTTCGTACCTAGCCAATCTCTAAATTTCTTGCAAAACGAACTAGCCGTCTTCACGACTGTCACTGCTTTTTCGGCCAATCCCAGAATTCTATATAGAATTAACTAGCCGTCTCCGCGATTGTCACTCCATGAATATGTTGACCTTGACGACGGCTCGCTTACCGTTGCTATGCTAGCATATTCACATAATTTATCCTCTTTAATTTACGCCATTTAAAATAAATATTGCACAATATTCAGTGACATATTGGTATGTCACAATATTATATATATATATATATATATATATATATATATATATATATATATATACGGGTTTGAATATAGTTTGTAATCTTACTCAATATCTTATTAGATGGCTTTCTAGGCTGACCAGCAGAATGTTGTCCATGGAATCCTTGGTGTCCTAATTCTTGCGTTCTTGACTATGAAAATAAATTGCAAATGTTTCGGTATATCTTCAATGATTTGGTATTAATAGAATTTAATATTTCTCATAAAATCAATATACGGTCCCGAATTTCTCTATCAATATTTCGTATGACACACCTATTCGTGACTGTCTAACTTCAGCTACTTATCGAAAAATTCTTCCATCTGCAGAACACCGTAATATACTGTGACATATCAACATGTCACACATTTATTTACTAATATTAGTCGTAAATGGGTAATATTTTACCCATACAAGGATAAACAAATAGAAATATGGCGCCCTAGCAACGGCAGACGAGTTGATGTCAAGGTCAATAAACTTCATTCTGGCATTGGACCTGAGGGCACGGCTAGCTGATCAAGTAAACAATTTAGGGATTGGTTGAGAAAGCAATGACAGTCCAGGGCATAGCTAGTTGATTATGAAATCAATTTAGGGATTGGACAGGAGAACAGTGACAGTCTATGCACGACGGAAGTGCGTCGAATGTTTCTGGTGAAAAACAGTGGAAAGAAATAGGCCGAGTCTTGAAGGGCTGAACAGAAAGATTATTTTCGCATTCTGACATGTCGTGGTGCTGTGAGGGTCGCTCGCGGATGATTAATTTTGTGAGATTGGGACTTGTAAATTTTTCTTGAGAGTGAATAGTTATCGGACTTAAGTTATCGAACTAGTAATTCTTGAGTGCGACGAACGGAAATTAGAATTTTCTCGAGATGAAATAACGTGATGTACTTCGAAACACGAGACTATTTTAATTTGAAATTCCCACCACTACATTAATAAAATTTACAATCACAATTTACTACTACAACTTAAACAATACCAAACTCTTAATCTAATTATAAAGTCCCGCCTCTCCATCATCCGAATATTATCCAGCCTATGCTGAAAAACCGTTGGCACTGCACCAAGCGCTTACGTGTGATCGCTTCAATATCTATTTAGGGAGTGATTTCTTGCGCCCATCTATAAGATCACGGCTTCCAATGCCCTCTCTACACATTTTGCATATCATGTGTTCGGGGCCATGACCATCTGCACAGCGCTATGACACCAAGCATGGAATATTACATTTTGTTGTAATATCGGTTGTCATAACAACGTGTATTCTTTGGCTTCGAGTTTGCATACAATGTCATTATTCCTAACATTGGATGCCGATTTTATCAATGAACTAAACCCAGGTTACTTGACTTATCATAATATGTAAGTTAGAATTTGAATTTTATTTCGTAATTGTTTGTTCGTTTCTTAAATTCGAGATTTTGTTATACGTTTTTAAATTAATCTTTTAGTAATTATTTAAAACCTATTTTTAATTGCTTAGGATCATTTTCCCAATGCAAGTATTAAAGGTTCTCTGTACCATTTCACGCAGTCAATATACAGAAAACTATTAGTCTTGGTTCACGTGAATTATGTATCATTATCGAAGAACCTCTTTACAGGCAACAGATCTAAAAACTAATAACTCTCATTTATACTGTTAGAAGATTTGAAAGATACATTTGTTACGTTGTAAGATGACATTGAAGAAGACTTAGTTGAACCTGCGGATTATACATAAATTACATACGTGAGAGGTAGATATGCACAAGGAGGCAGAAGAGCAATCCCTCCAAGATATCCACCTGCAATCTGGAATATGTACCTGCCTACATTGATCGGACACCGGAGGACGAAATACGCGGTGGAAACTTTTCACAGCAAATGTCCAAGGAATTGTGGGAATTCTGATTTGGTGTTGTTGACGTTCTTATGAGGAGAAATAAAAGAGGTCATCTTCGTCAACATATTAGCTTTATTAAGATAGCCGGCTTTTGACGACTTTGCCGTCATTGTCAGTCTACATGATACAGAAAGATATAACAAAATTATAAATAAATACACAATAAGATATAAAATTAAATTACAATTAATGGATACATCAAAAGTATTTAGTTACAGATAGCAGATATAATTTAAAAAGAAAAAGAAATGCAACGGGAGGATTAGTAGCAGTTCAAATTAAACATTAAAAAAATCAATGAAGAAAGATACATTGTATGATTGCAAAAGATAAGAAACATATAGCAGATAAAATTGCAAAAATGAATTGCGACGGGGGGGATTATGAAAAGGAGTAGATAATTTTGTTTTGCTTAATAGGATGTGGGAAGGAAGAATAGTGTATATAAAAGCAGAGTAATTTTGATAAATATAAAAATTTTCTTTTCAATTATTATATTTTTCAATTTATTTTCATTTTCTTGTTAGCAGTTTCAACAATGGTATTTGACAAAAAGTGTATCCCATACAAATTAGACATCAGTGTTGCTTGTGGCAGACCATTGTTGTAACGCTGCCCTGTTAAGAAAAGGCAATAATGACTGCTGACTCTCGTTCGCGTTAATATAAACGAACAATTTGCGGCTAAAATAAATTTGAAATGCATCGTGCATTGTTGGTATATTTATATCGAACGTGAATACACTGAATTCAATTGCAGAAAACTGTTTTCGTTTAAGCATATGAATGAAATATAAATGAATTTTTCTTGCTTCGTTTTTTTAAATATGACTTCATACTTTTCAACCAACATTACCATATATGACGATGTTGTATTCTTATTATTACTCTAAAACTAATATTTCGAATATACCGAAAAATTGAGAAAACTTCCAAAAAGGCATTTTGGGTGTCGATACATGGCAAGAAAACAATCGATCAGAACAGCCGGTCGCTAGAAATCTTCTCCAGACAGCGACTGAATTCGACCTAGCTGAAAAGCTAGTGTCGAAAATCCTGCCACCATCGGGACCCGATTAATTGATTGATTGATTTTTTCGTGTTTAAGCGCCAACTGCTTTCGTCATTAGTCCCGTTAGTGTGGTGCATGTTTTTTCTCGGGAGATGGCGGTGATTTTCCCCCGCTGGATGGCGATATCCGGCGCCGACCTACCGTCGGCTAGTGGGGTTTCCCCCCTAACCAGGACTCTCCCACCAACGGGGCACCGCCCCAGCCAGGACAAGCTCTAAGCTCCCGACCAGTCTCCCGGAATATGTGGTAGTGTACTGCATGTGAGTGTGTGTGTAAGGGGAGAGGATAGGACAAGGAAGAGAGAGGACAGATCGCACGCGGAGTTCTATGACAGTGGTTCATCGATGTTCCTGCGAGGTGTGCATTTCATGTAGCGCAAAAGGGAAGTGGGCACTGAGGTTTATCGTATCGGTGTTATTTTATACTATTCATGAGGAGTGAATCATGCAACGAATGCATGCTGTCACGATGCCGCTGTTTGGGGTGCCAGCAGTTTCTTCGACCTTGCTGTCTCTTAAGAGGACTGATGTGCTGACGAGCAAGTGATTTAATACAGATGTCAACAGAACAGATTTTACACAATATTAAAAAATGTGTGTTACTGAAAAATATTGTGGAGTGTCGTTGATTTTAATGTAATAGTAAATATACAATATAACTTACTATGAATTTCGATCAAGAAATAACAGGAAATATTACAAAAATTAAAACTCGTATAAACATTAATTGTTTGTTATTAAATTACTCCGAACAGTTTTGCTGAATAGAAATGTATTAAACAAACATGTAGAAATTTAACAATGATGAAGATTGTCGTTGTTTAAGCTACGCGGCTGTCACAAGAGTTGCGTTGCTCTAGTTGGCATTGACGAGTGCTCATTGGTTTTTACGTAAAATTATTTTATGGACGGTAGGAGGATCTCTTTCATTATTTTTTAAATATTCCGAATGATATCTTTGAAGATAGATGTCAACGTAAATGGTCGGTGTAATAAAAAGAAGCATTTAATAATATAATTTGATGCTTTTTCTGTGTGTGCAGTTGATGATGAAACGTTTCAAAAATTGGAAATGTGTGGAGGTCCATCATACGAAAATGATAGATGCCCTTTAAAACGGGTCTGTGGACCTCTTATCAATTAACACGTGGGAAATAACCGGAAGATCAAGCAAATCACTATACCCACACACACGCAACGATCTTTGCCTGTTGGTAAAGCGGCGTCAACCAGTGCAACAGACCATTCTGCAGTCCTTCAGCAGCTTAACATGGACGGCCATAGCTGTCACCCTCGCCGCCTTCGCCGGCGCCCTTCGCCTCATCGGCCGCAGGTATGCTCCCCTCATCATCATCATCATCATCATCCTGACTCCCAGTAAAACACCTCATAACTTGTAGTCTGTTTTAGAATATTGTGGTACCTGGACGGCCACTGAAGTCAGTCTTGTCCCTTTCGCAAGTCTTCTTTTGTCTCATCGGACGCAGGTACCCTCCCCTCCATATTTTTAGTCCCAACGAAAATCCTCGTTTCCCACAGTTTAAATATTAAAGAACCTGGAAGGCCACGCGTTGTTTCTCCACCTCTACCTGACCTCTTCGTCTTATAGACCGCAGGTTCGCAACCCGTCACCACTTTGATTCCCAACGATCCTTAACGTACCTACAGTCACTCTGCTTTAATATTCTAGTACATGCACGGCCACATGTTGTGCGTTACGACCTACTCCTCAGCTCAGTCTCACAGACCGCGCGTTAGCATCCCGTCCCCACTTTAATTTCCCGACGAACCCTGACGTAAGTCACCAGGATGACCACACTTTAATGCCTCACCAACTACACCTCAACCCTTTGTCACTTAGATTGTCCGTAGTTGTCCCTACTCTGTCAGTAGATCGCAACTTTACGTCTCGTCCAAACTTTGATTCACAACGATCCCTAACGTACCTTCATTCCCTCTGCGTTGATATTAAGGCACCTGGACGGCCAAACGGTGATGTCTCACCCGTACTCCGTATCACAGACCGCAGGTTCGCATCACGTCACTGCACTGATTCCTAACGAACCCTGAAATACCTACATTCTCTCTGCATTAGTTTTAAGGCATCTGGACTGCCACACGTTGATGCACTACCATCTTTAACAAAACCTTTCATCTGACAGAGTGCAGGTTCGCATCCCGTCCACACTTTGATTCCCAACGAACCCTGACGTACCTTCATTTCCTCTGCTTTTTTATTAAGGCACCTTGACATCCACACGTTGATGCCTCACCACCTACAACTTAACTTATCGCCACACAGACTGCAGGTTCGAATCCTGTCACCATTGATTCCTCACCACCTACACCTGACCCTTCTTCTCGTAAATCTCAGGTTCGTATCCCGTCACCACTTTGATTTTCAACGAACACTGACATACCTTTTTTCTGGAGTAATATGACTTCTGGAGTGCCATAGCTCCACTACTGTCTCTTGCACTCATTTAGTTATTCCTCACACGTTCTCATGCCGTCCTAAAGTTTGGTACCACTAGACCCCGGCACAATGTAATTCACTTGCCAATAATGTAACGAATATTGCGTCACCGGCCGGTACCACCACGAACTACCTGTATGCGCGGATTGCGTCATCTGCCGGCGCCACCACGAGCTGCCTGTGAGCGCGGGTTGCGTCATCTGCCGGCGGTCCTTGCATTAGATTATTCTAGAACGTACGCGGGGTCCGGAAAGATCTCGACGGCACTCGCCGAGTATAAATACGCGGCGGCCGGCGACCGCGAGTCAGTCTTAAGTCCGCAGTGGAAGCTGAACTGGGAAGTGTGTGCATCGCGGTAAATATCAGTGCAGTGATTGTGCTCAGTGACGTGAACCGTGGTCAGTGCATTGTACTGTGGTCAGTGATGTGAACCGTGGTCAGAGGATCGAACTGTGCTTAGTGCAGTGGACTGTGACCAGTGCATCGAACTGTGATCAGTGCAGTGAACTGTGGACAGTGCTTAGGACTTTGCGACAGTGTAAGAAAAGTGTAGTGTAAATAAATAATCAAGTGTTTTCAGTGATTGTGTTAAGAAACAAAAATAAACGTTTTTGTTAAAATAATACGAGTTTTAATTCACCACCTAGAATCGTAACAAGAATATTGTACCACCTGGACAATTACTGGAACCAGCTTCATCACCTTCGTCAACAAATTATACCTGAATGTACTCATATCATCACCATTTCAAATCCCTACTGACCTTGTAATACATTCATTCTCTCTGTTATAAAATTAAGACGGACGGCCGCAGGTACCAGCCTTACCACCTTCAATTGGAATCATCACTCCATATATGGCAGATACGCCTCCCTCACCAATTCAAATCCCAACGAACGCTAATATATCCTTATTCCCTCAATGTGGCTTTGTAAATAGTAGTTATAAGTTAATAAGTTAATTTGTAAATTATAATCATAATAATTAGGGCCTCTCATTACAGCAGGAACCCCATTGTCTTCAGTATTTTGTACCCATAATTATTGAAAAAATTCCGCCTTTTCAGGATAACTGAAGAGAGGAAATCTAAAATAATATACGCGCATTTTGCCCTGAGGAAGGTCGAGAATGGCAGCCGAAAGTTTGGCACTTGTGCCTAAGACGCGGCGTCTCCCGGACAGTCAAGCAGCTATAATTATTTTTATTTCTGAAACGTGATTTTATACGTCTGTTATATACGTCTTTATTATTGGGAACATCTTGAGGCAGCAGTGCGACTGTCGCCGCAACAACCGATTTTTAATTCTGAAATGTGGGTTTCAAGTTGTATACGTCTGTATAATTGGGGGCGCCTTGTAACGACTGCAAAAGTAACATCCTGTTTTTATGTCTCAAACGTGTTTCTCCTAGTTGAAACGTCTTTATCAACGGGAGCATCTTGAGTAAGGAAGGCGAGTGACGAGGCAGAATCCTGCATTTAATTCTGAAACGTGTTTCTTCAAGTTTATTCATCTTTAAAATCGGCAGCTTCTTGAGTACGCAGTTCGTTCGACAGCGCAGTTCGTTTTTCTTTCAAATGCGTGTTTTTCCACGTTTTATACGTCTTTGTAATTGTGCAATATTAGAGTAAGCAAGGCGACTGTTTATACAGCATGCTGTATTTAATTTAGGAACTTTTTGCTAAAAATTTAAATAGAAACTTTATTATAACGTCGAGCTGTTGTTGTCTGGTAGAAGAATACAGAACATGAACGTCAATAACAAAACAATTGCAGAAAAACAACAACAAACAAACAACCTTAATTAGTATAAGCAAATGGTATTTACATTCATATATACAAATGGAAATACATATATACTAACGTTTACATGAACTTACATACCAAACATACATCCATACATGCGTACACACATATACCACATGGACCTATGAACTCACGTTTACACATATGCCTACACTTATTCACTCATTCGACATAATTTTTTAAGGCTTCTGGAGTCGGCAGGGCAACTTTCGACATAAGACCTCTTTTTATTTCAGAAATGTGTTTCCCGAAATTTAGAAGTCCGAATAATTTGCACCTTCGTGAATTTGGAGGGCGACTGTCGGTGCTACATTCAGTTTTTTTCTTTATAAACGATTTCCCCCTAATTTCGACATCTTTAAATTCGGTGGCTTGTTGAGTAGGGAGAGGTTGTATCAAGACAATATTATTATTTTTAAACATGTTTCGGTAGATCATGGATGTCTTTAAAATTGGGGCTTCCAAACTTATAAGAATATCTATTGAGAAATGTTTCTTTTTCTGTTTCCAGATCGTTATTCTCGAGGAGTCTCGTCCATCATCGAGAATTTCAGTTTTGTGAAGAGGACCTTTGATGCAATCGTTTCTTTTTTCAGGGACGTGATTTTCGATGTCTTAGACGTGTTCATCAACGGGGGCTTCGAGACAGAGAGCGACAGCCGAATAAACTTTGTGTTCCTGCTGTTGAGCACATTCGGGATGCTGATTGTGAGTGCCTTTACCGGGACCTTCATGGGCTTCCTAGCTGTACTTAGAGAACCACGACAAATTCAGACGCTCGAGGAAGCTGCCAGCCAGGTCACCAAAGTCTGCGGATACGATACGCTGGAAATGGCCTTTGAGAATCTCGACGAAGGCGATGTGTTGTGGAAAATACATGATAAGTAAATATGATTTTGTGTATTCTCTCGTGTAGGGTTTGCACGAAACATCTCTTATCTCTTATATTGTTTACTTGCGATAGAGGTTTGCAAGCGGTGCGGTTTCTCCCCTTTTCTTGTCCGAAATGTACTGGAATGGCGTGACCTCAACAATACTTATTGAGCGTGATTTGAAAGGTCGACGTCAATGAGAATCTAACCGCGTTGTGAGTAACCATTTATGGCAATACCGTGGAAGCCGTATCTTTTGAGCGCAGTCTTTGATTGCATGGTTCAGTTCAGTTTGACTCGTATTGACATTTTTAATGTGTGTGTTTAATACATTTCTGAATTGGAAAATAATTTTCCAGATGATCGAATCGATGATCGCAGAGAACAAGCCAGGGAAGGGCGGGCAGACACGCATTTAGATGGGGCTGATATTGCAAAAGATTAAAAAATAATAATAATAAAAAATAGTAGTAAAGATAAACAATATAAATTAATATAAAAAGGGGGAGAGGGAGGAGATAGTGACATTATTATTCATTTATATTGTTTATCTTTATTATTATAAATATTATTATTTTAATGCTTGTTTGCATATTTATTCATTTATATTTATAATCTGAAATTTGAACTGCTATTATCTGTATTAATTCCCCCCTCCGTCGCATTTAATTTTTTGCAATTTTATCTGCTTTATGTTCCTAATCGTTTGCAATCATGTAATGTGTCCTTCTTATAGCGTTTTTATCAATACCATTAATCAAGCATATATTTCCACTTGCTCTAAAGCGCTCGAAAGAAACAACTACTTGACAAGGAATGGCATATTATACCCAATTGTAAAGCAAATAACCATTTCTTAACACTTAAATTTCTGTTTCTGAATGTAGATTGGAAAATTGTCCACTTCCAACAGACGATTGGGATCTGGCGTACGATGAACTTTCAGTCCGCCCAGAAGAACCTGGCCCAGGGTTCGTCATGAATGCGCTTTCACAAGCTTGGTATCTAAACGATCCACACTTATGGGACGATTCAACGGAGACTTCTTTTGCACATAGAGTGTCTGAATGCCTCTTTGCGCCGACCTACCTTTCTTTCATGGCTCGAATACAAGACAGCTACAGGCTCCGCTTGGACGCCATTCTCCTGGCCATTGTGGAGACAGGCATCTACGCGAAGATGGAAAGGTAATCAATCATAGCGGCAGCTATGCGTTTTCAATTTCCACCCCACCAGACACATCCATTGCCTTATGGTGCGCTCCTCCGATTGGAGGGTTGGTTAGTGATTCCGAACGCGTCAACAGCTTAGGCCATAAGTCCCGAAAGTTTAGTGCATGATTTTTTCACGGGATATGGCGGTGATCTTCCCCCACTGGATGGTGAGATCGGGGGCCAACCTACCGTCAGCTAGCGGGTTTTTCCCTAAACCAGGACTCTCCCACCAGCGGGGCACCGCCCCATATGGGGCCAAGCTACAAGCTCCCGAGCGGTCTCCCGAAATATGTGGCAGTGTAGTGCATGTTAGTGTAAGTGTATGTGTGTAAAAAGAGAGGATAGGAAAAGGAAGAGAAAACAAAGTTCGCGCTCGGTTTGTGGCCTGTTTGTACTGTCGACATTCGCCTGGTGTTGATGGGAGAAACCACGGGAATCGAAGCAGCCGGCCGCTGGAATTCTCCTCCAGACAGCGACTGAATTTGACCTAGGCTGCCGTCAGGACTCGAACCTACGACCTCCCGGCCAGAGGCGCTGAAGTGACATTAGTTCATGTACTGAGCGTGTGTAAGAAAGCATCCGCGTCGAGATCGAAAGTTACTCCACCATAGCGACAGCGACACCTTTAAAATATCCTTCATCCAAAACCCTTCCTTTGTTTTTGGGCGCGCACCTCTAGATCATTTCAAATCCAGGTATCCACGCCAAAGAAGAAAACACAATACAATCATAGCGACAGATATACTTTTTAAATTGTCTTTCCACGCGGCCTATCCATTGCCTTTCGTACACTTTCCACCAGTATTTTGTCGTATCCAGGTATCCACGTAGATGTAGAAAACATACTCAGCTATGGCGGCAGCTAATCGTTCTAAATTTCCTCTCCACGAAACTAATTTTTTGTCATTTGGACGCTTTCCTTCCATTAAGGATCCAGGTATCCACGTATAAGTAGAAAACATATACGCAGCGAAACCATAGCGGCAGCTACGCGATCTCAATTTCCGTTCCACGAAACTTATCCATTGCCTTTGAGACGTGTTCCTCCAGGCCATTAAGGATTCAGGTATCCACGTTAAAGTAGAAATTGGTCCGTCCTTTTTGATTTCTGAAATATCTGTAACTAGTAAACAATTTATTCGTTCACTTGGCAATAAGTATTAATTATTGATATAAAGTAATCATTATTAATAAACCTTCATTGTACTGAAACATCAGTACAATACGTATTCAAGACTTCCTTATTTATATTTTTACTCACAGCCGCATGTGGATTACAGGGTGGTTTTGTAATTTGTTATTTATTTTTATTTTTCCAGTCAGCTTTTATTCATTTGCATACAAATTGCGTGTTTTTTTAACGCTTCGTTTCCTAAATTTACCACCATCCAGTGTAGAGGGCATTGCGTCTATTCGACCTTGGCGTCTTTTTGACTGCGTCCTTTTCGTTTTTACCTATAGAATCATATTATATGTTGTATGGAGTGCAATCTTTCTGACCGATTCATTTCTTTTGTTCACAGCAATGCGTGGCTGCAATGGAGGGCTAGGAGATGGGTTCGTCAGGGTCCTGCCATTACTTCAACCTTCGCCCCTGTGCCCGCCTTCCACACCCCGGAGCCACGCCCGCTGGGCCTCTCCGCGCTGGTGGATCCCGCCGTCGTCCTGGGCGTGGGGACGCTGGCGGCGACCGTGATATTCCTCGTGCAGGTGTTGCTGAAGAGGCGGACCAACGGGTGCTTCGGATCGGGAGAGCCACTGCTGTGCTGCCAAAGCACTGCACGCAACACTCCGGTGGAGGCGTGACTGAAAGTAATGTTATGATTTTGAATTTGATTCGTATCATTCATTCATTGATTTGAGTTAAATCTGAGCAAAGCTAACATTGTGTTCCCAGTAGCTCTAACCGGGTGGTACTAGGGTTTGATCCGTGTTTCTTTTCGCTAGCTATGAAGGCAGATCACATTCGGTCGCTATGTAAAGGGTAGTTCTAACGGCTCTCTCCTCTGACAGGAAATGTTCCGTGATGCCTGCGATCAATACCTAACGAATGTCTGGGTCCTAATCTAAATCAAAAGGCTACGTTTTCCAAACTCTCCAGCGATATTTGTAGTCCTAAATATTTTTAATTTGAGTAGAGTGTTGCTGAAGTTGCGGACTAACGGGTGCTTCGGGTCTGGAGAGCCACTGCTGTGCTGCCGAAGCACTGCACGCAACACTCCGATGAAGGCGTGACTGAAATTGATTTTATAATTTTGAATTTGATTCGTATCATTCATTCATTCATTCATTCATTTGAGTTAAATCTGAGCAAAGCTAACATTGTGTTCCCAGCAGTTCTAACCGGGTGGTACTAGAGTTTGATCTGTGTTTCTTTTCATTAGCTACGAAGGCAAATTCAGTCGCGATGTAAAGTTCTAGCGACTCTCTCCTCTGGTCGAAAATTTTCCGTGATGTCTGCGATCAATACCTAACAAATGCCTGGGTTCTAATCTAAATCAAAAGGCTACGTTTCCCAAACTGTCCAGCGTTATTTGTAGCCCTAAATATATTTAATTTGAGTAGAGTGGGGTAAAAGCAGAAGATGTAGATTTCGCATGAGATTTGACTACTGTCGACGATCGATCGTGTGCAATGTGACTCAAGAGAAGGGAGACACTGCGCTTGCCGTGAGCCGCCATCTACCCATACCATCGCGGTTCAGAAAATATCGGACAACCAATGCTAGCTTTGGAGGTTGTATTCGTCCTGAAGTGTGATTTGCCTGCGTTAGTAATTCGTTTCATTGGTTTCCTTGTGTGCTCTCTTTCACGATAAATAAATGTAAATTTTATAGACCGAGGCTGCCTCTCGAAAAGCTGGCAAGTCGATGTTCTTGAGACGGCATTCAGTTTAGCCGTCTCCCTTCTCCGTAACGTCGGCCGTCTGTACAGATTCCTTGGCGAACTCTAATCTTTAATGTATAACTCACGTTCCTATATGTTTTGCATGGGTGAAACTTGCACTGAGGAAATCTATTAATGTACAATACCGGTGGCAGTGACTACAACGTTAATGTTCTTTTTATAGAAGAAAGATGGTTTATGACTATGCGTATGTATCCAATAGTGATTCAAAATTCCTAGAAATGACAGACAATTCATAAAACAGTAAATTTTGACAATTGTGGAGTAAATACATTCTGTAGAATGTACAATTGAATGGAATTCGAATTTGAGGTTTGCAAACTTATGTGTGTTTTGACACAGATAGCTTTTCTCCATGTAAGTGATGGCTAATAATTGCTTAGGAGAAAACAATGACAGATCTCATTCTTCCAGAAATGTTCGAGGAAGACCAAGTTAGAGGCTTTTCTAACCATTAACTTCCTTCGAGTGCCTGTACAATTATTGAGACTGTTATCGCTCTAATAGAATATTAAGTACTGTTTTCTCCCATCACACTTCATTGCAGTAAACATTTATTATCTCTTGGATTATCAGTTCATATTTATTACAATGACTTAAGCTTCTAATTACAATTTTTGGGTTGTGTAGATTATAAATGTATAATTAGGTAATATTAATATATTTTTAAACACTTTGAGTGTTGTATAGGCTTGTCAGTGTAATATGGTTCAAAATTACTACGTTAGATATGTGGTATGAGGTTATCAAATATCACAGCACAGCAACAGAGTTTTCATATGTGTTCTCAATGTCCGTGTGGAGTCCGTGTAGATTTGTAAATGCGTGTTTTTCTTGGAGTGTATTCATACTTTCTTTTACATTGTCAACTTTCTATTACAGTTTTTGGGCGGTGTAGATTATAAATTTAAATTAGGTAATATTAATATATTCATAAATGATTGGAGTGTCGCATAGGTTTCTCAGTGGAATATGGATAATAAATCACTACAATTGATATGTGGTGTGCGGTTATCAATTTTCATAACACAGCACGAAGCCATTTCTTGGTTCCAAACCGTTCATGAAGACATAGATATTCTTCATATTTGATTTAAATTTCCGTGTGTCGGGCTCGATAGATTTACTCGTATAAATGCGTGTCTTTCTTGGAATGTTATACTTATGTATTGTAAACTTTCTATTGCAGTTTTTGTGTTGCGTAGATTATAAATATAAAACTAGTTAGTGTTAATATATTCATAAACGCTTGGATTGCCGCATAGACTTCTCAGCGGAATATGGATAAAAAAAAATAATTCGTTTGATATGTGGCACGCGGTTATCTATCTTCACAACACAAGAGTTTTCATATTTGTTTTCAATTTCTGTGTAGAAGGCCCGATAGATTTGTAAAGGGGTGTTTTTTGGAATGTTTTTATAAATTCTTATACATTGTAAACTTTCTATTACAGTTTTTCGGTTGTGTCAATTATTTATTTATAATTAGGTAATACTAATATATTCTTCAACGCTTGGTGTATCGCATAGACTTGTCAGTGGAATTTGGTTCAAATATCACTGCGTTAGATATGTGGTATGAGTTTATCAATCATCACAGCACCAGAGTTTTCATATGTCTTTTCCATTTCCGTGTAGAGAACTCGCTAGATTTGTAAATGCGTGTTTTCTTGGAGCGTATTTATACTTTCTTTTACATTGTAAACTTTTTATTTAAGTTTTTGGGTTGTGTATATTATTATTTTTAATTAGGTAATATTAATATATTATTCCAGGTTTGGAGTGCCGCACATGCTTGTCAGTGTAAACTGGTTAAAAAATCTTTACGTTAGATACGTGGCATGCAGTTAGTTATCAATGGTCACAATACATCACCAGTGTTTTCATATGTGCTTTTAATTTCTGCGTAGCGAGCTCGATAGATTTGTAAATGAGTGTTGTTCTTTGAGTGTATAACATACTTTCGTTTACATTGTAAACTTTTTCTTACAGTCTTTGGGTTGTGTAGATTGTAAATATATAGTTAGGTAATATTAATACATTCTTCAACTCTTGGAGTGTCTCAACGGACTCAGTGGAATATGGAGAAAAATCAGTACGTTTGATGTGATGTATGCTGTTATCAATCGTCACAGAACAGCACTGAGCCATTTCTTGGTTGTGAATCATTAACTAAGACGTTCACACTCTTCATTATGGTTTTAAATTTTTTGTAAAGATCTCGATAAATTTGTGAGTGGTTCTTTCTTGCAGTGTATTCAGAGTTCATTTTTGCTATTTATTGTTGTGTAATCGAAGAAATCCTTCGTTTGTTTCTTCAGAGAGAGTTGAGTTAGTGTACTGTGGTTTGAGTACTGTGTTTTTAATAAATCGTTTTAACAAAAATGTACTTGGTTCTGGGTCATTCCACATTAAATCAATACACTCATTTTGTCTCACCATCTCAAGATTCAGATGAAATTTGTCATAAAGATAGTATGAATGGAGAATAAGAAAAGTAAAAAAATCAGTAAAGTATTTCTTCCCGTTTTTGAAATACAGCCATGTAAAGTATTACAAATTCAGTTCCCCCAAAAAGTATAAATTGACGTAGAACCTTTCCAATTTGAAATTTACAAATTACGATAGATTTAAATGATTGAAAATTGATTCATTTCAAATGATAATGCTTAATGTAAATAAATCATTCTAGCATTAGTAAATATTGTGCATTTTAACCCTTGTTCGATTTCCCTACATACTAAGGACGTTTGCGTCAAAATGACCCGACAGGTGCTGTGAACTGATATAAGGGCTAATATAGGAAATGCTTGTGTATATGATGAAATTAAACTGTTCAATTGAAATTAAATGATGAAATTAAGCTGACTAACTTAAACAACACCAGAACATTCACAAAAAACATTTATTAATGGAAACTTTAGGGAGAAAATTTGTGAATAGAGATGAGATGCAAAATATAGGACACCAAACGAGTAAATTCAAAATAAATTTATATCAAAACAATGAAAAATGGACTTTACTGATAACATTGTTTGCATACTTGCGGTAAATGTTTCTTACAACAATATCAGCTACACTTACAACATGCAATTGAAATCTTATTGTTCGTTTTCTCACATAGATGGTATCCACCTCTCCTTTTTGATTGAGTTTCTTGTTGAAAAACGTCTGTCGCAGAATTTACTTTTTAAATTACATCTCTTGCGGCTTTTGTTATAGGAAAGTAATTTATTTTTTCCATTTGTTGTTTAACCAACGACATCCTCAGATTTTCTAAAAAGCATCGTGTTTTTCTACAGTTTTTTTGACTCCCAATTATCAGTTTCATGAATAAAACATAGGCGTTGTAAGCAAATTGGTGGCCAACGGTTCACTGAGAAAGAGGAACAGTTGCAGTATACCTGATTCATTAACTGTAAAAAGGGAACGCATGATAATAAAGGCCAATTCAGGATCACTGTTCCTGTTTCGTGACAGATTGTTGGAACGAAACGTTGCATCGTGAAGAGTCCCTTGTTGCACCCCTATGAATTCACCTTGACGCAGAAGTGCAAACAAAAGAGCTGCCAGGCCCAAGCAACCTTGTCCGAATAGTTGGCTATCTACTCGGCGTAAGCGAGCAACACTGGTTGGAGGAGCCAGCCTGCCATCATGACATAGCCAGACGATACTAATAGATGGAACCGGCTTTCCGAGTCAGCGTAGAGAGCTATACTGGTTGAAGGGGTCAGCCGTCGGTGTTGTCTTACTTAAGCATTACTTAATGGTGTTACAAGTTACTGATCGTTGACGGGTATAGGAATGGGATATGCGTAGCACTTGCTATTAATAGAATATTCATTATTTATTTTTGATCCAACAATAGATCTGTATATTTACCTACTCAAACAGATACCGTAAAATGGAAAAAAGTGCATTACAATTACGCATTTAGTGAAAATGACAGACTTAATTGCAAACAAATGCTAATGAAATATTCATATACACACTTAATCATTTATGTGTTTAAGGGGATTAAATACACAAGACTAAGAACGTGTTTAGGGATATCAGTAATTATTTCACAAAAGCTACTTTAAAACTATTTCAATAATACATATAAATAGCAAATTTTTTTACTGAGCCCCAAAAACCAAATTTAATTCACATTTTAAAAAACAAACTGCAAGATTTATTTACAATTTGGCTAAATATGGAGCTGAAAATTATTTTCAAATTTATTTTTTGTTTATTTCTTTTAACCATTCATTTTACAAATTTAATATTCTTGTTTTACATTTATATTAATTTTAGTTACAAAAGATTCAATTCTATTAGTCCCATCATTATACTTAGAGTTCTTGTATTCAATAGCAGAAAATTCATCTATTTAAAATTATCACTTAGTTATAATTACCACAAATTCATGAATAGTTTACATACTTTTAAAATCAAAAAAATGTATGGAAGAAATCACCAACATAAATCATATTTATATTTCTTACTAATGTTATTTCAATTTTTGTAATGTAAACGTACAAACATACAATAAAAATAAGTTCAAATTAGTTAAATTAATTTAAAAACTAAAATTAAAATATATAATTCTGTGTAGCATTGGGCAACCTGCTGGGTCTGCAATTTGAATCAATCTCATTGCTTAGGTACATCTTTGCCCATTTGACAATGTTGGCCTGCATTTTCAAATTCTACACTCCCAAAATGTTAATGTCATAACTGAATTATTGTTATTATCACCTGAATGTAACAATAAAAAATTGTAAAGAAGAATGAGCACTCAACAACAGAGAATAAATGTAGTGAGAGGTCGGGATAAATCGTAGTTTTAGTATTGTGAAAGGTGGGAGAAGACGCATCACTTTAGCGTGGGACAAAATGATTGGCCTTCATTTTATAGGATGAATCAAATAAAAGGAATAGATGGAAGTTCTCTTAGCAAATTAATAACCAGTAAGTGACTTTTAAATTAACCGAATAAATTTGAGATTGCTCCAAAATTTAGGATTATATTCTTAGAATACTATAGATTAATTTCACACACATAGAGATCACTACTCAGTATCACTGGTAGTGACAGTGATACAAGGGAGGGACAATAATTAGGTGCAGACTGTTAGTCTTCTTGCATGTGAAAAAATAAAATAAAATATGTTATATAACCATGTATGAAAAAAATGCATATTTATTGTAGCGGCACAGACCACCACGAGGTATTTCGGCAATAATCCCTTTCAGCCACAGGAAGTCAAACAAAGGGACGGAAATGCCCAACGGCTTGTCATACCCACGCCAAGGAAAAACCCCTGACGTCATGGGAAGGGCGCGTCTCAACTTGTGAAAGGGCGCGAAGGTCTACGTCACAGGGCGGTTTATAGACTAGGCAGATGGCGCTACTTGACGGTTCTACGCCAAGATGAGACAAGTCACGTGACGTACAACCCGATGCGTGATTGGCGGAGAGCCACCGCGTCATCATGACGGGAGAGGGAATGGCGCGTGCCATAAAAGGGAGATACGAGCTTTCTGAGCCTTCTTATTTGAAAATTCTTCGGTGAGCGATCTTCTGCTCTTCCTAAGTGCGTCGGAACTTTATCGCTCCTGGGTTCGGCTCCTCTTGAGTATCGCGCCGCTGTATGGCTGCTGGGTGCCGCAATCAGTGTTTCGCGCTGAGGCGTTAGCCGCCGGACGTGAACTGGTACAAGCGTGGACGTTACCGCGGGTACGCACGCAAGCGTGTCCGTCCCACATATGCGGGCACCACCCGAAGGAACGGAAGGCGGAAGGCGCCTTCCCTGAGGCATCGCTCTCACCACGCCGCCACTTCAGCGAGTTGCGAGGGAGACCCGGCGTCGACTGGAGCTGACTGAGCCTCGCTGCAACCGGGAATCAACGCCTACCAGCACCGAGCACGGACCATTCGGGTGAGATCGCCAAATGGGGCAACCGCCCACGAACATTTAAATCGAAAGGTGGAGAGAAAGACAATTAAGAGAGAGAGAGAGAATAGATAGTCAGAGCGCAGTAGGCGACAATTGTAATTTAGTACTGTTATGATGTATGGGACATAATTATCTTGGGTGGGTATTAGTAACATTAAAGCAATATTTTGTTATCTTATCAGCTCGTTCAATGATAGAAAAACCAGAATTCAGTCATGCATGTCTCCCGAATCCTCTGCCAGATTCTATAAGTGGCTACGCAGGTGAGTTCTCACTACCACTGGCAGCCGGGCAAGCAGCCAGCCCACGTTGGACGGGGCAGAAGCTCACATTATATAAATTTTGTAAAATTTCCTATACCAATTCAGAAATTCGAAACAGCAGGATTACCTCTAGTAAAGTCAAATAATATAGTTGAAGATATTACAATGTCTTTGAAATTAGTGCTTGGACGTATGAGTGCGACTGCCGTGGAAAAATTACATAAACCAATAAATTCAAATTCTGATTTCAAAGTTCTACGAAATGTAAAGAAAAATGCGATTCAAGAGCAGAAATTGCAAAATTTGACCTTACATGGACTCAGATTTCATCTTACAAATATGTTCCAATTACATCTGGTGATGTAGAAGTATATTCAAAACAATTCATTTCTCACAAAAGGATGAATTTGACAGAGTAAAATTTAGAAAAATTGTTTATGGTTCCTTTTACAAAAGGCAATGAAAAAATACCAAACTAAAATTTGATTGTGCATGTTTTGTCAAATTTTATCTGGCATATGTATGCAGGTTATAGCATTTTAAGGGCGCGAGAATCATGTCTAGTGATATTGAATTGTTTTATTTCAAGAGGAAAGTATTTTGTTCACTTGGCTAGGAAAATGTTTCTGAAAATTATCAAGATCAACACAATTATAACACTAATGCCATTTCCTTGCCCAACAATCATTAACACAATATGAAATATTTTCTCTCGAAATTTTGTAGATGAAAAGTAGCCAAAATCATTGCATAATGTTTGAGAACGCAATGTTATCCATATTATATGCCACAAACATCACACTGTGAATAACACTAAATTATGTAAAATATGAAACCTTTTTTCCTTGGAAACTAAAGTAAAAGTTAATAATCTTTCAAAAGAAAATTACAGATTGTCATACTATGAACCGGATTCAGAAATTCGTTGTAAATCAATGTCCTCAGAATTCAGCATTTTGGAGTTAATGACACTTTTCTAGAGGAAATGTGAATTTGTTTTACTATTCGTACTCAGTCATTCTGAGAGCACAGCTTCGTAGTACACTTTGAAACTATAACAGAATTATAACACAAGTTATATTACCTGATGAGAATTTTAAAATAACTTGCCGGTTCAATAATGATACACACTAAATAAAATTGATCCATTAATGTATATACATTTTTTAAATGTTAAATACGAATGAAATCACAAAAGTCCATGATGCTTGCAAAATTAGCAAAATGTGTATTGCCATCACCTTCAAATACATTTTCATGATCTTGTCATTGAATGCAATAGGCTTAGTACGTGATTTCGAATTTCCATCGACATCCATGATTATCTGCATCTATGGACCATC
This sequence comes from Teleogryllus occipitalis, assembly GCA_011170035.1. Classification (NCBI taxonomy): domain Eukaryota; kingdom Metazoa; phylum Arthropoda; class Insecta; order Orthoptera; family Gryllidae; genus Teleogryllus; species Teleogryllus occipitalis. The sequence goes on from BLKR01000974.1 coordinate 266,737, forward strand.
ACATGTTTCAATGATTAATTTCCATAACTTTCTGTGGTCAATTACCATTACCTGTGCCAAAAACTACCTGAAAAATAAAATTAGTACAATAGTATTTGAAAATATAATTAAAGTGATACTTGTTGAAAAATAAATCAATAAAAAATAGAAAGTGTTTTACAGCAGTTTATTTTTCTTTGAGGAATGCATTATTATTTTTTTCAATTATTTACAGAACATGATAGGTTTTAGTCTCAATTTAAATATGTTAATCAAAATTATGTACACTTATGGGAATACGACACAACAATTAATTCTACAATTTCTTATTTGTCATTAATGCCATTTCATGACTATATTAAAATTATTTCAATGAATTAGCAATATAGTAAATTTTATTTTTTACATTTTAATACAAATTTGCAATGCCTAAATGAGAATTAAAAACGAATCAAATAACTAACAAAAATTTCAATAGGTACTTTTTCTATAATAAAAAAGAACAAATGATTGCAAAATAATGGGTTTGGAAGCCATGCCCTCTATAACCACTTAACAACATTAGAGTTTGAATTGAAAGGATTCAAACCGATGGTACAAATCATTGTTTATTTTGTTCAACATAAGCTTGTAGAGGAATTTTATAATTTATTTACATTAACATAACTTTGAGCTGGATTAGTGGCCATGTTTGGTACATTATGTCCAATAAAAATGCACATAAAGTAATATATATTTCTATTATTAAAACACATGATAGAAATATATACATTCCGTAAAGTTACAATTCCATTCCACCATTCTCTGAGAAACTTCGTTGACAATTTTCAGTTAACACAGCTAATGCAGAGAGATAATGGATTTCAAAATTCATAAATCGGCTTTCATGATTTTCGAAGGAAGGATTTAATTCATCTAAACATTCTTGTTTAAAAGCATCTTCAAGAGTTAATCTAATATCCCTCCAGACCTCATTACTTCTTTCCATTAAATATTCTATGCTCGATCTGTTATGATCAGAGATGGATTTTAGAGTCCATCCCAGCTAATCCGGCGTCTAACCATTGCCATTTTGACAAAACCTGTTCTTAAGAGGCATTGTTTTTGAAAAGTTTCTATTCATTTTTAGAGCTTTATTCATGAAATGCTACTTATGTTGTTATGTTAAAAAAACATTCACTTTCCAAACAACAAGTTTATTTACGCAGTAACGGAAATATTTACAATAGCGGTCAGAAAATCATTTCGCCTAATGCACACTCTATCAAAACCACTGTTTCTCCAATCTACGTCTCCCGCTCAGTCTACTCCGTCTCTGGCGGCGCTCCCTTATCAAGCAGCCGGCGCCGAAGCCCCGCTTCACGGCGCCGCTTCACGTCACCCGCCGCCGCTGCCGCCTCGCGCAGCTTTAGGCGCGCTCATCAACTTTGTCACACAGCTGCAACATATGTGAACACAAGACTTTGGCTTTTGGCTTTTTGAGACACTTAAACAATGGAACTTAAACACAACTCTTATTTACACTAACCTCATACGACTGTCCACAACTAAGTCTTACTATTACCCATAAATAGAATTACCGACGGACAAAGCACAGCTATATACTGTGACCGTCCGTTTTCTTAACTGCTTCGAAAACGTGTCACATGAAACCTAAGAGAGCGAGAGAGATGAACAGTTTGAACGCGCGCCAACGCGGAAGAATGCGAAAGAATGCTAACTGAAAATTAGGTCAATAGAGATCGCCACAATAGATCGTGCGAGACCGGTAGTCAGACGAAAGAAAAAGTTCTTTCTGAGGTTAGCAGCTGAACTGGGCAGACGTAATGACAACGAAACGCCAGGGATTCATATTGCAGCGGACTTCAGATTGGCATATTTTATAAAACTCCTCAGGAAGATAAGAAGAGGTAAATATCCCATTATAAATTGATTTGAACGTAATCTTGAGAGAAAGATAATAAGAGACATTGTAAATTTATAATAGGAGAATGAAGGGAGAGGAGTTTTTGAACATGTGGCAGTAAATTAATTGTTGCATTCAATTTTTTCTTTCCAGTTTTATTATTTGCTCTCTTAAATTTTGTGCTCGTATAAAAGAGGTTGATCTCTGGATTTAATTCAACACTCTGAATATCCAGTTGGTTATTAAGTCATAATTGGAAGTCAATTAGAATTTATATGAGAGGACGAAAGAATATAAACATTGTACGAGACGGAGAACGCGTTTCTGGTGGGCAACTGTGTTCTCAACCCGAAGCTCCGACGCTCCAAGGCCAACAACACCGAGGAAATTAGGGGAGAAGGTGCAGCGGACTTCCCGACGTGGCCGAGAAGAATAAAAGTAAGGTCGTGCCAAATGAACTGTTTTTATATCGAAAGGAGTAATTCATTTTAAACAGAAAGCTTATTCTGAATTATTTACGTAGACGGAGGGGAGAGTAACATATTTGCTATACTTAAAAGATAAAGAAACTAAAAGTACATTTGTTTCCTATTTCTAGCACGTGAGGTCAGAATCAATCTTTTCTTTTAAAAGGATTCGAAAATGTGATATTGTAAATTAGTGAATAAGAGTCTGAGTAAGAGACGAATTACAATATTAATTATTCTCTGAATTTTTAGAGAGAGAGAGTATTTCATTTTAAAGCAGTGTTAGTTCAGAATTACTAGCTTTGATTTTCAATTTGTTTTCTTTTGTATAAAGTAATATTTTTAACGATTCTCAGCATTGCTGAAAGTGTGTATGTTTATTGAAAAAATTGTGTTATAAATGAGAGTAAGAAGTTGTGTATTGAGTCATTAGTGTGTGTTGGGTTTTTTCTTCCAGACAGTCATAATTATTCTGTATTTGATTTTTTGAGTGTCATTTCATGTAATTGTCACATCAGCAATATTTCTAGAATATACTGAAATAAGTGAAAAGTGATTCTAACTCTAGTTTTTAGTAATTTGCATCCAATCCAAAACGTTCTTCACGACCCTGACCCCCCCTATTCTTCTTTTTTTATTATTTGTGTCCACACTGGGACCTCTTACTGAGCTAGGTGGCCATCCGGCGAATTGTGTTCGCCACCCCCAAGACGTCTCAGGTCGGGTGCTGGCCTTACGGCTTGAAACCGACGCGTGGGTCGCAATACAAGACTTTCAACCACACATCCTTAAAAGTTATTAATCCCAGGTTTCGGCACCATTATGTTGAGGCTGCAAAATATAGTTTTTTTGGGGGAGGGGGGCAACAGACAATGATTCGGGCGTAATTGGTTTTCTGTCGTAATTCGGGCGTAATACAATGTCCCGTCAGGCCCACGCCAAAACATCTCTGGGCATGGAGTCTGCACTGCCGTTACCAATCTCTTTAATCTAATTTTTCAATGCAGTCAAAATGTGAATTACTAAGTCTTTTTACTGCGAAGGAGATCCTATGTGAAAGCTCGACTGAAGGTTCTCAAACAATTGACTCTCGTGGGGTCTTATTTGGAAATGCATGTGATTCTCAGAAGTTGTCAACAATACAAAATGTTTTCTTCCGCTGGTTTCCAGTACCTGGCGCTATCTCGCGAGCGCCTGCGAAAGAAGTCAAATTTTTTCAAAGCAGTTTGTTCTTCAAAGAGTTTCATACGAAAGACATCTTTGCCTTTCTTTCTGGAAGCAATTCCGCGGTTTTTGCGGACAAAATATAATAAGTCCAACGTGGGACGTTCAAAATGTATGCCGTTTTCTGTTAATTAGTGTCAAGGAATTGTTATAACTGATAGAATTCCAAGTACGACGTTAAATTTGAATTACTTTTGGCCACCTATGTGCAACACATGTATTTGAGAAAACTCGCTCCTATCGTCGCTCGTTTACTTCAACAAACCATTCATGCAATTATACACATATTTATACACTTGCTTCGTAACTTAATTACTATTATTAAATTTCATGTTATGCTTCACTGTTTTATAGAAAGAATAGAACTTCATTCATGCGCAAAGCTCATAGTTACACATTAGTTTGTCATTATATAAAACCATATTATCACCACGTTTTGGAGTCATCTCCTTCGTAATGTGCTGTGTCATCTTCTTCAGACGACAATTTGTGAACAAACACTATTGTTAAGAAAATAATACATAGCAACATGAAACCACAACTATCACGTCATTATCATTATGTGTGTGAAACTCACCAACAGGAAATCCATAGTATACTACATACACTATTGTACTATTGTATGTAATACGTTACTTTCTATAGGGGGACTTCTTATAATTTAAGCAGAATCCATTTTCATACCCCAGGTTCTTAGCCCTAAGGAATGGGGTGAAGTTATGATGATGATGAAACATACACAAACATACAAAGGCACACACAACACAACCATGCCCGAAGCGAGATTCGAAGCCGCGATCCTCTGGTACGAGACCCCTGTTGCACTGCTTTAAAGATCACGTCCATCGCATCCATATAATCATCATATCATTATTATTATTATTATTATTATTATTATTATTATTATTATTATTATTATTATTTTTATTAGAATGGTTGAGTATCTTCCTGTTGATCCCGTTTTAATATTGTAGAAAGATGGTTCTTTTTAAATTTATTAGACCAAATAGGATCAATCCACGATGATACCAGGAATTAAGACGTATAATTCATAGAAATTTATTGGTGCTTAACGTTTCACACATTTGGCATGTGTCTTTCCAAAAGCATTTGACAAGCGGTTGACAATAAACATTACATTTTTATGTAGTGAAAAACAACATACATATTGAAGAAATGTTTAACAACATTCTCATGTAAAGCCTTTTTTATAATATGCAGAAGGCGCCGTCCAATTTGGTGGCTAAAACATTCATACGTAAGCAACACAAATGAGATATATCAAGGAATGGATGTGCAAAAACTAGGAGTGAACAGCGGCAAAATGCAATTATGGATGTCTGTTCATTATTAATGATTTATAAATTTGATGAAGTTTCAATATGGCAAATGACAATGGTGACAATGATTATGGACAAGTGGGCCACCGAGGGCATTCTCCTTTGTAATTCAAATGAAAATGGCGTGTTTAAATTGCTTAAAATATTTTTTAACGTATATGCATTGGACAAGCTCAAGGTTGATTGATTGTTAGAGATTCTGGGCGCGTCAACTACTCACGTCATTAGTCCTGTAAGTGTAGTGCATGCCTTTTTGCTCTGGAGGTGATCTTTCCACTCTGCATGGCGAGATCCGGCGCCGACCTACCGTCAGCTAGCAGAGTTTCCTCCTAACCAGGACTCTCCCACCAGCGGGTCACCACCCCAGCCGGAACAAGTCTTAAGCTCCCGAACGGTCTCCGGGCATGTGTGGTAGTGTACTGCATGTTATTTTAAGTGTGTGTGTGTAAGGAGAGAGGATAGAACAAGGAACATAAGAGAGGATAGGACAAAGATCGCGCGCGCTCCGTGACCTGTTTGTTATGATATTACTCCGGCTTTCACCTGGTGTTGATCGGAGAAAGCACGGAAAACTACCGATCAGAGCAGCCGGCCTCTAGAATTCTCCTCCGCACAGCGACTAAATTTGACCTAGCTGAGAAGTCAGTGTTAAAAATCCTGCCACCGTAGGGAATCCAACCTAGGACCTCCCGGTACAGACTGAAGGATGGTTTATCTTAATAGCTTAGGCCAGAACTTGGTCACGAAGCGACAATTTGCCTTAAATTATGGGTTCATTAACAGGACGTCCTTCCGCTCGCATGTGCGAGTTGTGTTTGCTCTGTTCTCGCAGAAGTGTACAGATTTCTCCACGCTCCTTACGATAAGGGAGAATGTGTCCATTCTATATTTCCTCTTTCGTTATTCTTGCCGTATGCTCATACGGAAAGCAACACTCGAGTTGCTCTCATCGAAAAAATGAACGGCACTTCATTCATAACCAGGTCGACTAGAACACCCAACATTCTGTCGCAATTACTGAGTTTTTACAACAACAATGTTCATTCGTTCTCGACAAATAGTTTCTTAAGAAACGAGAAAAAACAACACTACAATATATTTTCCAGTACATATATTTCACAACTCTGTAACGATTTTTAATGAGGAATCACATGATTTTGTTGCATAACTCAGACACGCCAAGGTCGTCAACAGCGGTTTGTTTTGACATTGGTCACGGCGAGATACTACTATTGACTTTAAATGTTCGAAAAAATGACATGATATTTCATCACCTTGACGTAAGATGAGGTACAGTATACGAAATAAGTAGTTCAAAGAACTTACAATATATTTCTCTCTCGAATAATAATAATAATAATAATAATAATAATAATTAATCTATATAAAAATGAATAGCGGCAATGTATTTAAGCGCATAACTTCCAAACGACGGCACCAAATTTGAAAATTCGTTAATTCGTTTTTGTGTGTTCATTGTTATCAGTACAAGGTTTGAATAAAAGACTTTTTTTTTAAATCGAACAGAATGTTTTTAAAAATTGCATAATATGAAAAGTGAGCGAGTGAATGAGATAGAAGGCTGTGAGAGATCTTCAATATATAAACAAATTATTAAAAGAGGAAAAGAGGGAGGTGAAAAGAGATACGAAAAGAAAGAAAAAAGAGAGTGAAAGAGAAAAAAAAGAGAAGCAAAGAGAGAGCGAAAGAGGGGAAAAGAAAAAGATGAAAAAGTGTGAGAGAGGGGGAAAGAAAGAAATGGAGGGAGAGGGGGAAAGAGGAAGAGGGGTAAAAAGAGAGAGCGAAAGAGAGGGCGAAAGAAAGAGGAAAGAGAGAGAGGGAGAAATAGAGTGAAAAGAGAGAGAGATGGGGAAAGAAAGAAAAATGGGGAAAGAAAGGAAGAAAGGAAAGAGGTATGACGGTGAGAGATGACGGTGGAAAGAGAGAGAAGACGCTGGATGTGAGAGAAGAGCAAAAAAGGGGCAAGAGAGGGAAATGTTTGAGGGAAGTGAGAGGAGTGAAATGGAAAGCGAGAAAAGGAAATAGAGAGAGAAAGAAAGAGAAAAGGAAAGAGAGAATGAAAGAGTGAGAGAGAATGAAAGAGGGTAATAGAGAGAGTAGGAAAAGAAAAGAGGGGGAAAAGAGAAAGGGAGAGACGGGGAAGACAGGGAGGAGTGGGGGAGAGGGAGAAAAAAGTTAAAATGAGGGAGGGAAGGAGAGAGAGGGAAAGATAGAGGAGGGGAAAAGAAGTGGAAATGTAGAAACAAAGACAGGTGCAAAAAGAGAGAAAAAGAGGTAGCAAAAAGGGAGACAAAAAGAGAGGGGGAAAAGAACGGGGAAAAAGTGAACAAAAGAGAAGTGGGTAATGAGAGGGGATGATGGAAAGGGAGAGAGAGAGAGAGAGAGAGAGAGAGAGAAAGAAAGAAAGAAAGAAAGAAAGAAAGAAAGAAAGAAAAAGAGAGGGAAAAGAGCGAATGAGAGTGGAACAGAGAATTTTCTTGAATAGAGCAAAGCTTGCAAAAAATATGGCTTCAGTAGGAATTACAATAAAAGTAGAAAATTTTGGAAATTCCAGACCTTCAAAAAGTGTCAAATAAAATCTCTTGCCTTCGTTTGCTGTACTGAGTATTCGAAGAGATGGCTAAAGAATTTTTCGATAAATTACGAAAAATTTAAACGTGTTTTAAAAACAACGTAATTAGAAAAAGCTTGAACTCTTTGACCCCTAGTTGATGCCAATTCAGCCCATATCGAATAAAAGTTGTATTGTTATATTTAATTATGGTGGAATTATTGGTGCAAATTCCTTACTTATAATCGTGGTGTCACTTGAGTTACAGGTATATCAGCTAGTAATCACAAAATGCTTTTACGAAGATACTCTCGGTTCTGTGCTAACACATGCACAAAAATTGTACCATTAAGTAAACTTATAAAACCACTAGCAGTCTTTCCAGTTAACAGACCTATTTTACGAGAAATTTGAACCAAGATACTTTTATCATTCTTGCATCATTTAGTTGCCCTCCGAAGCTAATGCATAGTTTCTTTTTATGAAGGAGAGATTCAAGTAATTATTTAAAGTAAAAATGATTAATAAAGCATGGCACACAAACTATTTAATTATCAAGAATTCTGTGAAGTGAGTAAAACTCCTGCAATCTATCTTCAAATTTTTACTTTCTCGTATACGTACTCATAAATGGAGTAATATATTCGTACGTATAAAGTTATGTAATACTACGAGAGAAACGGCAATTTCTCGACAGAAAAATACTCTGGGGTCCAGGTACAGAAATAGTGGATAAATAAAATAAATAGTGTTCTAAAATGTTGTAAATTACCCCCTCTAACACGTTATGTCATCAGAATTTTAATAATGCCAACAAGTTTTCAAATGAATAAAGTACTTTGCGAAAATGAAGTATATTTAAATTTTCTTAGTCTGTGTGCAGATATGCTAAGACCAAATTAATGTATACGATTCAATTAGATGAAAAATACTCATATATTACTAAACGAAACATGATTTGGTTGTACGATTTGGATTTTGGAAATTTTGCTTCTCATAACTCTAATGATTTTGCGTATTGCCCTTCAGGTCACGACCATTAAGCTCTCATTATACATTTTTATTGATGCGTAAATAAATTGATATGGGTAAATAAATTGTATTGAAACGTGATTTTAGTGTTGCGTAATTTATGCGTCTTTGTACAGCAAGACGAAACCACTATAAATTAATAATTTATAATGGAAATACCAACAACGTTTGTGAGGTACGGACTGACAACTCGCCTGTCAGCACCTGCCAGGGAAGTACAATGCGGCTACAATACGGCACAGAGAGCAGCCTTCAGTTTGTAACGATACACTACACTACCTGTGTATCTAGATAATACTATCCAATATCATCGATAAATTCAATTAAAAGAGGAAGAGAGAAGACAAGGATTAAGGCTGAAACCTCCAATCATGGTCATGAATTTCGAAATTGCGAACATGAATGCAGCACAGGATTATTTTCCCAATGCAAGTATTAAAGGTTGTCTGTACCATTTCACGCAGCCAATATACAGAAAACTCATTAGTCTTGATTCACGCCAATTATATATCATTATTAAAGAACCTCAGTACAGACAACAGATCCAAAAACTAATGTCTCTCCCATTTATACCGTTAGAAGATTTGGAAGATACATTTGTTACGTTGTACGATGACATGAAGAAGACTTTGTTGAACTAGCCGATTATGTACAAATTACATGAGTAAATATGCACAAGGAGGTAGAAGAACAATTCCTCCAATATATTTATCAGCAATCTGGAATATGAATCTGCCTATGCTAAACGGACACTAGAGGACGTATAACGCGGTGGAAGTTTTTCACGGCAAATTTTAAATGATAGTAATTTAAATAATAGTAATCATGTGTATGATGAGCAACTGATGAACAACATGACAATAAAAGTATTGTCGTTCAAATGCAAGCAGGTCATGTACACATTAGGGCTCAAAAAATATTACAACCCCAAGAAGAGCAGAAAATATTGTGCAAAACTACAATGTATATCAGAACACAAGAGATATTGAACGCTATCTGTGGGCAATAGGCAAGAAACATGCGAATTCATCAATTTTTAATGAAAATAATGTTTAGATCCTTGGACAAGGTCTCACAGTTGCCTTTCTCTTTCTGTGCTCAGTGTGAAGCACCATTGGTTTTCCTTCTTATTCCTCTGTTTGCCTTTACAGAGAGATGGGGCAAGGCTGGGCCAGATTAAGCTAAGGCCAGGGTTTGGGGTAGGTGATCGATAGGATTTTTTTGAGCCGTTGTTTTTTCGAGCGAACAATCCGCACGCTTTCCAATGCGTAAGCGTGTTCGTATACTCCGTTACCACCCCTTGACAATGTTTGCCTCACGCGGCCAGTGAAGACGTGTAGATTTGTGGGGGTGGTCAAGCTAGTCGTCTTGGAGGGCGTTCGCGTTGTCCTAAAAACCACCAATATTGTAAGTTGTCCTAAAAACCACGAATGTTGCGACCTGCGTGCAGTCACTAGTGTCGTAATACGTTTATTGATTCGACTTTGCGTCTATTGCGGTACGTGTCACGGTAATTTCCTCAACAGAACATTTAGTGAAGGTTACATTTTAGAAGGCAAGGGTGGTGGTTGTATATGCATTCCCATTCTTTTTCTTGTGGTATAACTATTTCCCACCAGAATCTCACAAATCGTCCGAAAACGTGACCTAAGTCGAACTAAATTAGGTGCATGTACAGTTTTAGACATGGTTTACTATCTGGCGTTTTTCTTAGTTTTCATTACGATGTTTGGATCTTGTTTGTGCGTTGATACACTTTCCTCAAGACCCTCTAGTGGTCAACATCTGCTGCTTCCCATCTTTCCAGAAGAAAATAACGTAAGCCCCGAGCCGAAACGAAATGTGACTTATCCTCCTGAAGCTGAGTTACGTGTTGCGTTTACTTATTGCGATGAAACGATGGTCAGCTTGTTACCAGGTCGAGAATTAATGTCTGTAAGTCATATCTATATTCTATTATTGAAGTAGATAAGGAAAGAAAACTACAAATGAAGTCTCTCATAAGACCCAAGCCAGTCGAAATTCGAGATTTTTCAGCTGGAGCCAAAAACTTCATAGCATGGACCTGCTTAATAATGAATATATTTTCTCCTCCGCCCTATATCTTATAATGTGTTCGTCACTTACCGATAGGAAATGTCCCAGTAAATAGTGCATGTTGTACAGAGTAACTAAGTAAAATATCTCAAAATATGGAAATTGGGACTTGTTTGATATCTCTAGGAATTCCCTCAATTTATTATTGTGTCAAGTTTTTGAAATCTATTACTATGTCATCAGAGGTAATGGTAAAGAAGAATTAATTTATATTTAATTCTTCACCTGCACCCTAGGTTCCAGTGGAATCCAACAACATTTCAAATTCACACGCAGATACATTTCTGACAACAGACACATAATGCGAATTTGAATTACACCGTGAACATGCTCTCATAATTCTTGGAGTCTCAGTTGGTGTCGACATTTCGTCGGGGGAGAAGCTAATTCGTATGTGGAGCAACTAGGACCTACTCGACCCCAGTGTGTAGTTTTTGATACTTCTGCAAACAAATTATAAAATACAATTATAGATTGATTTTTTCGTGTTTCCCGGCGCGTCAACTACTGTGGTCATTAGTCCCGTTAGTGTAGTGCATGTTTTTTTGGGAGAATGCGGTGATCTTCCCCCGCTGGATGGCGAAATCCGGCGCCGACCTACAGTCGGCTAGTGGGATTTCCCCCTAACCAAGACTCCCCCACCAGCGGGGCACCGCCCCAGCCGGGGCAAGCTCTAAGATCCCGACCGGTCTCCCGGAATATGTGGCAGTGTAGTGCATGTTAGTGTAAGTGTGTGTGTAAGGGGAGAGGATAGGATAAAGAAGAGGAAGGACAGATCGCGCGCGGTCCGTGGCCCGTTTGGTAAGGTACTGCTCCGGCATTCGCCTGGTGTTGACCGGAGAAACCACGGAAAACTTTCGATCAGAGCAGCCGGCCGCTAGAATTTCTCCTCCAGCCAGCGACTGAATTCGACCTAGCTGAAAAGCTAGTGTCGATAATCCTGCCGCCGTCAGGACTCGAACCTAGGACCTCCCGGTCAGAGGCGCTGCAGTGACATCAGTTGCACTGAGCTACTGTTCCCTGTTACAATTATTCCTATAATGTTTATGAGATGTGAAAATACGAATTCATAACATTTTTGTGTCCGCTGCATTCTTGTTTGCGTGATTTCGAAGCGATTTTGACAATTGTAACGGCTTTTTATAAAGTAAATCATGTCCCAACAATAAGACGTTTTCCACACTCCCGAATCATTGTTGCTTTATAATCTGATATTCCCTGAAAACTTTCTTCCTAACAGTTACGCAGTAAAATGAAAATTATGAAATGCTGCACGAAAATGTTAAGTTAAAAAAAATATCCTCTGACACATGGCGTACCCAGTATTGTAATACCTGATACCGAAAAATCAATTGACGGCAAAATGGCTCTTCGTCCGTCTGTTTGTGAACAACACTAGCGGCTACTGTTCAGCCCAGATTCTTTAAAATCGATATTCCGCAATCGATCTGGGTGATGCCACGGCCGTTTGATTTCGAAAGCGGTATTTTATTTTCGAGGGTACTTTGCCTCAAGCCCCTGGGAAATTTCCATAACATTAGAAAAATGCCTTCAACGTTTTTAATAAAACTTTCTCTTGGATATTACAAATAACGTTTAAAAGAATGGCGCAGGTCTCATGTTGGATAAGAACGCAGATTTTTGGCAGAAAATTGGCATCTTCCTACAACTACAATAATTTGAAGATGCATTTTTTTCTTAACGAACTGTGGGCATCAAAAACGTATCTTCAAACACGGTCATGTCGAAGTTTTTGGAAATATGAGTATTTTTGTGTAATTTGGCGACAATCGTAGTCGCCCGTTCTTAATTTACTGCGCTTCGTGAACGTAAAATTAATAGTGATTAGCGTACCTGTGCGAGAGCTCTTGCATGTTAAACCCCATCCTAATTCATAATCGTATTGTGAATCTGAAACATATGAACATGTGCTCCGTTTCCATCCTAGTTCCCTCCCCAATTAGGAACAGATTGTTGTAGATCCCGGCGAAACGTTAAATGAATGGTGCACTACACACATCAGAAACAATCTTCATCGGCATCAAGCAACTAATAATAGTACTTCTAGTTGTTGCCACGAGAGCGAATCTTGAATTAATATTTATGCTAATAAACCTCGAAAATCTGCGCAAATCATGTTCACAGAATGCGTAAATATGATTTATTTATTTATTTTACGTCAAAAAACAGTTAAAAACTGCGTATGACGTGCTATGGGGAAAAGTGAATTGTGTGCACATTCTCAAAATTCTGTGATCCCTACACTAAGTCATATACTACAGAAGTCATATACTATAGAAGTCATACTATAGAATGGTCATACTATAGAAGTATATAATAGTCATACTATATATATGGAATAGTCATACATATACATATAGTCATAATAGATATAGTCATAATACATATAGTACATATAGATATATAGTACATATATAATACATATAGATATAGTCATAATAATACATATAGTCATAATAGTCATATACATATAGAATAGTCATACTATATAATAGTCATATATATAGAATACTATATAATAGTCATACTATAGAAGTCATATACTATAGATGACGGCCTTGCATCGAACCTAAGCGTAACGTCACAAATATTGCCATCAGGGCAACGGCTCATGCTAAAGGGCTGTATTCCTTCATGTATACGAGGTATTTGTAATTTCGATAAGCACCGAACCGACAAATATTTTAATAGAATGATCAAGAATATCTCATCTTGTAGAACACGGCGAGAAAAACATTTCTTTCTCTTTGAGGTCTCGGGCCTCAAAATTTTAATTTTCAAGCCCTAAGACGCTTTGTTTAGGAGTTATTTAACAAAATATATGAAATAGTACGGGTTGCATTCAACGTGAATATTTAGCTGTGTTTTTTAATCCTTAATATGTTTAAAATGAAAGGCCAATTCGCCATGTCTCCGTGAAATTATCTTTCATTAGAGACTTCATTTATAAAGATATGTTGCGTGTGAGAGCCGCGAATGGTATGTATACTATTGAAAGAATATGGGAGCTGATGGCAGGCGGTTGGATATTAATTAAGTTAGAATTTGTATTTTATTTTATATATCTTTGTACGTTTCTTACATTCCAGCTTTTGTTATACGTTTTAAATTTTAATCTTTTGGACATTTTTGAAACCTATTTTGAATTGCGTCATTCTATTGTGTTAAATGTGAAAACGAATAGATGATTTCGCTTTGCTTAATAGGATATGGAAAGGAAGAGTAGTGTATGTAAAAACCGAGTAATTTGGATGAACATAAAAATATTATATTTAATTATTATATTTTTCTATCCATTTCATTTTCTTGCTAGGGGTATCAACAATGCTAATTGGTAAAATGTGTATTCTATACGAATTAGACGTCATTGTTGCTTGTTGCAACTCGTTGTTGTAACAAAAGGCGATATTAACGGCTGCTTTTCGTTCGCATTAATGTAAACTAATAATTTAATTTACGGCTAAAATATGTATCGTGCATTGTTGGTACATTTATATCAAACACTAGCTGAAGTACTCGGCGTTGCTCGCATTTTATTACAGTAAATTATTATACAGGAAGAGGAATTCAATCTTTTCACGCCCTGCGGTGGGACCTATCTCTATATCTTCCATTGAATCCCTTCTCCGCCCTACCCCCTGCCTTGCTCTGCCTGGAAATTTCCAGATTACCTCGCTCACTTTTCCACAAATAATGACATTTTTCTTATTTGAAGTTCGAGCTTCTAAACATTCACTTTATAACTAAAAGCAATAAACAAATCGAAACTACAAAATAAAATTCTTGTACTCACATTTAAAATTTTTGTGGAGTTTTATATAATCCAACACTATCAAAACTGCCACGTTGTAAAACCTATCCTATTTTTATATTTTTTCTTCTATTGTATTCATAAAACAGTTTTGAAATTGATCAGTCAACTCGTGACCTTGAAGGCACTTACTGTTTTAAGCTGAGTATAACAAGCGCAAGTTCATGCACGGGTACGGTAGTAGGTAGATCCGGAGTAATAGTAACGTCATAACTTAATTGATTATTAATAATCATAAAAACAAATGAAATTACTTGTATCTATTATGAAACATAATTACCAATTTTTATAATTCTAAAGATGACAAAAATATATATGTTTAATGCCCTGTGTGAAAGTAACACGTAGTATATAACCTATTTGTTCAGGTAAATCAATTCATCATACGACTGATACAATAGAAAACTAATGATCCACCAACATTACATTATGTGTAAATAATAAATTGACAATGCACTGAGCCACAAACCAAAACAATATTAGCATCATTATTTTATATCAAGTGATGGAGATTATGGATCCTGAAATATGAATAATAGAAACGAAAGACTCCCAGATATTATTTGCTCAGACAAAAATATTTTCGACAAATTCATTTTTGGTTTCTTTTTTAAAAATATATAAATGAACTCATTCATTGGGAGCAATTGATATGCAAAACAACGTTACCGATTAGTCTTAATATGTAAATGATCATTCCTCAATTACATATCACTGCACAGAAATTCATCCCATATTGAAGAAAAACCTTTACTGGGTTTACAAAGTCATAAATTACTTTCCATTTTTCCAATTTATGCAGGAAAGCTGAATAATAGAAACCAAGAACTCCCAGGATTATTTATTTGCTCAGACAAACTTTTTGTTAGATAAATTAATTTCTGCCTATTTTTTTATAGAAAAGTATGGATGAATTCAATAATTGGGAGCAATTGATATGCAAAACTAAAGCACATATTAGTCTTAATAAATAAATGATCATTCTATAATTATCATCCACTGCACTAAACTTCTTCACATATAGAAGAAAAAAGTACAACAGCAACTGATATGCAAACAACTCTACAGATTAGTCTTAATATGTAAATGTTTATTCCAAAAATACATACCACTGCACAAAACTCCTACAAATGTTGAAGAAAAACTTTTACTGGGTGGACTGAAGACAAATAAACATTTTCCATTGTACCAATTTTAACGTGAGAGCTGAATAATGGAATCCAAGAGCTCCCAGATTGTTTGCTCAGACAAACTTTTTTATTTAAATTAAGTTTTTCTTAATTTTATGGAACAATATGGATGAAATCATTCATTGGCAGCCATTGATATACAAAACAATAGCGCAGATTAGTCTTAATATGTAAATGAAGTTATTGAAGAAAAACGTTTACTGGGTGGGCTGAAAACACAAACATTTTCCATTTAACCAATATGAACACGAATACTGAAAAAGAGAAACAAAGGACTCCCAGATTTACTTAGACAAAATATTTTTGGATAAACTAATATTTTCCAATTATTTATTGAAAAATATGTTCGAATTCATTCATTCATTAGGAGCCAGTGACATGCAAAACTACTGCACATATTAGTCTTAATATTGTAATGACCATTGATTAATTACCAACCCCTGAACTAAATTTCTTCGCATGTAGAAGAAAATGTACAACTGCAATTAATATGACCAAGAACTATACAGATTAGTCTTCATATGTAAATTATCATTCCTAAATTCCACACCACTGTTCAAACTGCCTTTGCATATTGAAGAAAAAAATTACTGAATGGACTGAAAAGATATACACATTTTCCACTTTACCATTTTGAACCTAAGAACTGTGTAAATAGTCAAATTGAGAGTCCTAATGAACAGCTGCCCTACTACCTAGAGAATTATTCACATTTCTCCCCATCTTGCAGTATTGTTTTCAATGGAGCGAGTAAGTACTTCAGCAAGTCGATCTTCCTTCTGAGTAACCGATTCAAAATTTTAGTACACTGTCCATCTCTTGGCTTTTTTTTATTTGTTACGTCTACACCTTGACGCAACGCGTCTCCAAGCCCCTTAAGGGACGTTGAGCGCTTTGTTCTGGGGAGTAATCCTCCATTAATGTGCTTTACTTTTAATATTTGTCAAGTCTCGTCCCGTCGCAGTCAGTCAGTGCCTTTTATCCCTTCGGCCAGGGGCTCGACGCCGTTAGATCCCGGGGTTCCTGGCCGGTCACCCAACCAGGAACCCGCGAGTCTCGAATGCGCTTAACCTTCGTGACTTCACGGAGCGTAGTAAACGCATTCGTCTAGCGCCGCCGGCCTGTAATATGTTTTGATAATTGGGACAGTCGTTTAGTCAAACAATTCTGTTGTCACAAATTTCGGTAAAAGAAGGCGTTTAGATTGTATACGATATGTGTATATTGTACATTGTACATTACTGTATATTCTGTACTGTATATTGTTGTACTTTTTATTCTCTCAACCTACCTCAATTATTAAACACTTTCAAGCTCACAATGATTTCTCGTCACTTAGTATATAACACGGACAAAGAGCAATACATGAACATTGACATTATTTACCACTTCAGTTACGGCTTTCTTTCAAATATTCACACAGGGACATTACATAACCTTATTCAAACTCTAATGAATTTCGCAATAATTCAGAACATTGATGAAATCAGTAGTAGATCTCAGACGTCACCCTCTGGTGGCGCGCAGCTTAACTATTGACATTGATGCACTCTTTAATCTGTGATGTAAGGCTAGGCGAAAAATGTCCAGAAAAGTAATTATTTTGAAACTATATTACCATTTATGATTGTAAATCATATCCTATAGTACTCCAGCCCTTTAAAGGATGCTAGCACAAAAGTTTCATCAGCATTGGTTCAGTAGATTCAGAGATTACCGCGCTGGAAGACAACGCACTTCTGTCTTTATATATTAGTATAGAAGATATATATGAATACTCTGACTTCAATGGCAGAAAGCTGTTTTCGTTTAAGGTTATGAATTCTAAATATATATGTTTATATTTACTTCGTTTGTTTTTCAAATGGTAGTTCAAATACAAAATAGAAATTGTCATATTAGTGTTACATAGCCATTAAAGATATCGGTAGAAAGTTCGTCCTTTTGTAGCACCACTAGTGATTTAATATTCTTCCAATAGGTTTTAAATAATTTCCTAAATATTAATTTATAATTGTAAAACATAGCTCAAATGTAGAAATCGAGCAAAGAAAAAATACACAAATTCTAACCTACGAAGCATCCAAATGCTTGGAATTACTTTCACAAAGGGCAGTAAATTCTAAGCGTTACTCATGTTTTAAAAAATTCAACATAACATTACTTGAAGGTATGTTTTTGATGCTCACATTTCATTAAGAAGAAACTTTCTTCTCAATTGTATATTGGTTTAGTGGTGAGTTGTAGTTGACATTTACATAATTGAAATGATTGATGCTGCTCTTATTGAAATAAATAGTATTGTGGACAATGCCAACGCCTTCAATTATTTCAATTCTCAATTGTAGTTGCAGAAAGATGCCGAAAATATTTTTTTTTAACTTTTGAAAAAAATGAGAATTTTAACGAACGTGTGATCAGTAGCATTCTCTTAAGAGTTCCTTAGTCCCTAGATATAGGGTAGAAAATTTATTCAAAATATTTTTGCTGTTTTTACGAAAATATGAATTCAAGAAAATAAAAATTACCTATGTTCGACAAAAATTTTGAAAATAATACTAATATTTCTGAAATGCTGAACATGACATAATTTCTAGATGCTTTCTATAAACATATTTCATTAAGAAAAAATTTATCTTTATAATTTTAGTTGTAGTACGACGCCGAAAAAAATTTCATTTTTTTCCAATTATCGAAAAATCAGGACTTTTAACCAACATGAAACCGGCGCCTTTCTCGTAAACTTACCTTAGAATATCCAACAACAAAATTAAATCACAATGGCGGAGCCAAGTTTTTGAAAATTTTAAAATTGTCCCAGAGGATTCATGTAAAGTACCCTCTAAAATTAAAATATCGATTTAAAATGCACGGGGCAAAAACATCAGCCAGATCGATTGGGGAATATCAATTTTGGAGATCACCAGCTGAAGAGTTTTGTCACTTTTGTTGTTGACAGAGGGGCGGCCAGTCATTTTGCTGTCAATCGATTTTTCGATGTAGAGAACCCACAAACCATGGATTCTGGCTATACCACATGTTTGAAGTATTCGTTTTTAAAGTAACTAGATTTATCCAGGTTTTTGTTACCAGAACCCTATAATAAAAGTTTTTCCGCCGAAAATTCGTCATTTTTCGCGCATTTCAAACTTTCTCTCTTTTGAAGATGTTTTTAAGTAAATGGCGATTGAGAAATACTGTAAATGCGAAACTTGAAGCTCCTTTTCACTGGAATCTATTCAGTTTTCGAAAAACTTCATTTAAAGTCATTTAATAAATTGACCAAGTGCACTTGCTTCATGATGGGAATTTTGATTTATGAATGCAAAGAAAATTAATTGTAAATATTATTATTAGGATATTGTGAAAAGGGTTTTCGCAATAGGAAAAGGTTATTTAAATTCATACAATTTGATGACAATGTGCGTATTAAAGGCGTGAGAAATATTTAAAACTAATGGTGCTTTAGAATGGCACAGACTTTCTCATAGTAAAGTTTTCTAATTTCCTTGGTGTGGACTGGTTCTCTCCCCAACCTCTTGCCAGCTGCCATATATCGCGGCTCAAAGTTCATTTCTTTGACACTTAGTCAATTTTTCAGTTTCCAAATAGTAAATCCGAATTCAAGAATATTAAAGAAGAGTAAAACCTCGTTATAAATGGCAATTTTCATTGAAAATTTTAGAGAGATTTTGGGAAAATGGCGTTTAAGCGTTACTGTAAATGTGATATTTGAAGCTCGGTTTTACAGGAATCTATGGAGTTTTCGAAAAACTTCAATTGGAGTAATTTTAGCTACTTCAACTCGAAAATGCAATATTGTTTACAAATTGCTTATAAAATGTATATTAACGGCGTGAGAGAAGATTACAAAAGAAGTACATTTGTGTAATTTTTGAGAAAAGAAAAGAAAAGAATGCACCAAAATGAACAGACTAAATGTCGTACTGAACAGTGCAATCCGTTGGAAGAGTCCGCAGAAAAAATTTGGAGTTATTTTTGAGAAAATGGTGCTTGAGCGTTTCGGAAAATGCGGAATTTGGAGCTCATTTCAACAAATAGCTCTTGAGTTTTCCACAAACTTTATTTGACATTATTCAGAGCACATGTACGCGTAAATACCATAATGTGTACAAATTGGCGCTAATTTAAATATTAACGACGTGAGAGACAAGTCAATTAGTTTTTGTAATTTTTGAAAAATAACAACAAAAGAATAGATCACTATGGCGTTTATGGCATCTTATAAATTACATTTTGAACTATCCCTACCAAACGTTTAAGGAAAAAATATGGAGCAGTTTTTGAGAAAATTGTGTTTTTTTAATTGCACGTACTGCACGCAATATTTCGCAGAGACTACTAAAAGTTTCAAATTCAGAGTTTCCAAAAATTCAGAGTTAATTCTCAAAATCGGACCTATGCCATCTTTATAAGTGTATATAACTCTATTCTTACTTTAAATTTAAAGAAAAAATTGAGAGCCATTTTTGAGAAAATTTTGAAAATGTCGTGGGACTTAATGTACAGTACCACCAAAAATTAATGAATGTTTTTCAAAATCGCAAAGTATTGACTCACGCAAGAAAGACAGGAGTTTCTTCAATTTGAAAAAAATCCTACGCTAGGTTTTTTCTCATACAACTTCTCTTTAGGTGCTAGGTTTTTTCTCATACAACAGACAGTCGGACGGGCAGACGCTTTGGCCCCAATTGACTTTTCGGTATCAAAGACTCACAAAGCAGGGATGCTGGCTAGACCACGAGTTAGAGAAATTTTGTTTCTTAATTTAGCAACTGGATGTGTCCACATTTTCGTTATCAGGGCACAGCAATGAATTTTTTCTGCCAAAAATCCGCCGTTTTTTTTCGCGCAGCTTTTACATAACTTTCTCTATACTACGACCATTCCGTATATACTGCGTATATATACGTATACCATAGAGTAGTTAATATTTACTTTTTTAAAATTTCTTTGGTGTGGATTGGCTTTATCGTCTTGCCCCATCCTCTTGCCAGTTGCAATCTATCGTCGCTCAAAGTACATTTTTTCACATTTCAACTTTTCGGTTTACTATTAGTAGAACTGAAATATGTCTTCAAGAATATTAAGAAAGAGTAAAAACTCGTTCTAAATAGAAATATTTATTGGAAAATTTTATATATCTATATATATAAAAGAAAGTCGTGTTAGTTACACTATTTATAACTCAAGAACGGCTGCACCGATTTGGCTGAAAATTGGTGAGCAGGAAGCTTAGAGCCAGGAGACGGACATAGGATACTGTTTATCCCGTTCGACAGCGTTCCTGTGTGAGAACGCACGTTTTTGCGCGTTTTCGCACGTTTTCGCGTGATTTCGCATGTTAGCGGTCATTGTTGTTTGTTGTAACCCATTGTTGTAACGCCGCACTGATAACAGAAGGCGATAATGATAGCCGCCTTTCGTTCGCCGTTATATCTATATACAGTCGTGTTAGTTACACTATTTATAACTCAAGAACGGCTGTACCGATTTGGTGAGCAGGAAGCTTAGAGCCAGGAGACAGACATAGGATAGTGTTTATCCCGTTCGACAGCGTTCCTGTGTGAGAACGCACGTTTTTGCACGTACGCAGTGCAACAAGGATAGTACAGTTTCTCACAGTGAGTGCGACGCGAGAAAAAGATGGGACCAGCTGTTAAGGCGGAACAGAGTTCGCCGGGTCAGCTAGTTATACAAATAATTATTATATAATATTATTATAATGTATTTTTTTGAGTCTTCCTACAACTAAAAAATAGAAGATAAGGATTTTCCTTCAATGAAATTTGTTGTCCATAAAAAATTCTTTCATTAATCTCATGTTGAATTTTCGAAAATTTTAGTAGTTTTCGTGCAATAGTGTGTGAAATATTTGCAATTTTAGAAAATAACGAAACAAGATTTTCTCAAAAACAGCTCAAATTTGTTCTTTAAATTTTTTAGGGGTATTAGCAAATGCACCCTATACGATAACATAAATTTCATATTGCTCTATTCTTTTGTTTTTTTTTTTAAATTACAAAAATGTACTTTTTTTATGTGTCTCTTAAGTCAGTAATATTTACCCTAGAGGCGATTTATTCACATTATTGTATTGATTACTACCTGTGCTTGAAATAATGTCAAATAACGTTTCTCGAAAATTCAATAGTTTTTTGTAAAAATAAGCTCAAGAATCCGCATTTTGAAAAAGGTTTAAATGCCACTTTTTCAAAAATGGCTCCACATTTTTCTGCAACATTTTTCAATAGATTGTGCTAATGGCACAATTTAATATGACGTAAAGTTCATTTTGGTGAATCCTTTTCTTGTTTTTAAAATTACACAAATGTAATTTTTTTGATATATTTCTCACGCCGTTAATATGCACAATTCTATCGATTTGTATACATTAATACATTTGTGAGTGGAAGTGTTTCAAGTGACTTCACATAAAGTTTTTCGATAATTCAACAGATTCCTCTGAAATGAGCTTCAAATTTCGCATTTACAGTATTGCTTAATCTCCATTTTCTTAAAAACGGTTTCAAATTTTTTAATGAAAAATTCTATTTAGGACGAGGTTTTCCGCTTCTTTAATATTTTTGAAGTAATATTTCGGTTGTACTATTAGGAAATATTAATATAATATTTTGGGAAATATAATATAATATTTTATAATATAGACATGTGAGGTGTTTATTGCAATGGTTTCATTCCCTGCAGCCACGTGTTAAATACACAGTATAAAATACTAAGAAGTTCGATCAAGAAATAGCACGAAATATTCCCAAAATGAAAATTCGTATGAACATTACTAGTTTGTTATTAAATAAATTTGAACAATTTTGCTGAATGGAAATATATTCAAAAAGGGGTATATATTTAACAATGATGCAGATCGTTGTCGTTTAAGACAGGCGCCTGTCACACCAGATACGTTGGCATTGACTAGTGCTCATTGGTAATTACGTAATAGTAGTTTATGCAATTAGTTTATAATGTTAAGCTTTATTGCATGAGTACATGTTTTGAAAACGAGCGACGTTAGGAGCGAGTTTTCAAATTTGTACGAATGCAATAAAGCAACATTATAAACGAGTTCCATACGCTATTTTTTTGTATAACAGCATTATAAATTTACAAGAGAATCAAACTTAATTTCGCGAAACAACTTTTTTCTGACGTCTCGGGTACTTAACATCCAACGCCCTCTGGAAATCAAATTCAAGATGGCATTGTTGACATCCGTGCGAGAAAACGGTGGTCGGCTGTTCCGTCTTCTTCTACCTCCCCACGTTTCTCTCGCTACTATTGGCTGAATGTGTGATGACGTCATGTCGCGTTTAATAATGGCGATGACGTCATGTAGCGTGCGATAAAATACTGGATTATGCACGATTCGGGGTATCGAAAAGGGTCGTTTATAATGATGGTATACAAAAAAATTATTTTATGGACTGCAGGAGGATACAGTTTATTTATTTTAAATATTCGTAATCGCGACGTTAATGCTAGATTTTAAAATAATGTTTTATAAAAACCCGAAAAATGTTGTTAAAAAAAGCTTTTGATACCATAATTCGATGTTCTTCCTGTGTCGCAGTTGATGATGACACGTTTCAACTGGAAATGTGTGGAGGTCCATTACGACAGTATGACTCAGGCCATTCGCAACGGGTCTGTGAACATCATTACAAAGCTCTCGTGGGACCTTACCGGAAATTCAAGAGAAACACTATACCCCCACACACGCGACGATCTTTGCCTGTTGGTAAAGCGGCGTCAACCAGTGCAACAGACCATCCTGCAGTCCTTCAGCGGCTCAACATGGACGGCCATAGCTGTGACCCTCGCCGCCTTCGCCGGGGCCCTTCGCCTCATCGGCCGCAGGTACGCTCGCCTCATCATCCTCACTCCCAACGAAGTTCCTCGTAGCGAATAGCCTCTGCAGTCAGTCTCGCCTTAATAGCGTGCACATTTCTCTAATAGAGCGCACGTATCCTCACCTTCACCATTTCGAGTCCCAACTAATATTGACATATTTTAAGGGGCTTCTTTTGCCTCAATGAGCTCAGGTACATACCCCATCATCATTTCGAGACACAACGAATCCCGAGATACTAAAGGTATGCTTCGGGAGTTTCCTTTGTCTCATCGGGCGTTGGTACGCACCCCTTCATCATTTCGAGACTCAACAAATTCTGACATATATAAGGAATGCTTCGTGGGCTTAATTTGCCTGATTGGGCGCAGGTACGTACCCTTTCATCATTTCGAGTCCCAACGAATATTGACATATTGATGGCATGCTTCGAGGGATTCCTTTGCCTCATCGGGCGCGGGTACGTACCCTTTCATCATTTCGAGTCCCAACGAATATTGACATATTGATGGCATGCTTCGAGGGATTCCTTTGCCTCATCGGGCGCAGGTACGAAGTCTTTCATCATTTCGAGTCAAAAGAATATTGACATATTGAAGACGTGCTTCGAAGGAATTCCTTTGACTCATCGGGCGCGGGTACGTACTCTTTCATCATTTCGAGTCCCAAAGAATATTGACATATTGAAAGACGTGCGTCGAGATATTCCTTTGACCCATCGGGCGCGGGTACGTACTCTCTCATCATTTCGAGTCCCAACGAACATTAACATACTGAAAACGTGCTTCGAGGGATTCTTTTGACTCATCGGGCGCGAGTACGTACTCTTTCATCATTTCGAGTCCCAACGAATATTGACATATTGGAAGACGTGCTTCGAGGGATTCCTCTGCCTCATCGGGCGCGGGTACGTACTCTTTCATCATTTCGAGTCCCAACGAATATTGACATACTTTAAGGGGCTTCTTTTGCCTCAATGAGCTCAGGTACATACCCCATCATCATTTCGAGACACAACGAATCCCGAGATACTGAAGGTATGCTTCGGGAGTTTCCTTTGTCTCATCGGGCGTTGGTACGCACCCCTTCATCATTTCGAGACTCAACAAATTCTGACATATATAAGGAATGCTTCGTGGGCTTAATTTGCCTTATTGGGCGCAGGTACGTACCCTTTCATCATTTCGAGTCCCAACGAATATTGACATATTGATGGCATGCTTCGAGGGATTCCTTTGCCTCATCGGGCGCGGGTACGTACCCTTTCATCATTTCGAGTCCAAACGAATATTGACATATTGATGGCATGCTTCGAGGGATTCCTTTGCCTCATCGGGCGCAGGTACGAAGTCTTTCATCATTTCGAGTCAAAAGAATATTTACATATTGAAGACGTGCTTCGAAGGAATTCCTTTGACTCATAAGGCGCGGGTACGTACTCTTTCATCATTTCGAGTCCCAACGAATATTGACATATTGAAGGCATGCTTCGAGGAATTCTTTGACTCATCGGGCGCGGGTACGTACTCTTTCATCATTTCGAGTCCCAAAGAATATTGACATATTGAAAGACGTGCGTCGAGATATTCCTTTGACCCATCGGGCGCGGGTACGTACTCTCTCATCATTTCGAGTCCCAACGAACATTAACATACTGAAAACGTGCTTCGAGGGATTCTTTTGACTCATCGGGCGCGAGTACGTACTCTTTCATCATTTCGAGTCCCAACGAATATTGACATATTGGAAGACGTGCTTCGAGGGATTCCTCTGCCTCATCGGGCGCGGGTACGTACTCTTTCATCATTTCGAGTCCCAACGAATATTGACATACTTTAAGGGGCTTCTTTTGCCTCAATGAGCTCAGGTACATACCCCATCATCATTTCGAGACACAACGAATCCCGAGATACTGAAGGTATGCTTCGGGAGTTTCCTTTGTCTCATCGGGCGTTGGTACGCACCCCTTCATCATTTCGAGACTCAACAAATTCTGACATATATAAGGAATGCTTCGTGGGCTTAATTTGCCTGATTGGGCGCAGGTACGTACCCTTTCATCATTTCGAGTCCCAACGAATATTGACATATTGATGGCATGCTTCGAGGGATTCCTTTGCCTCATCGGGCGCGGGTACGTAACCTTTCATCATTTCGAGTCCCAACGAATATTGACATATTGATGGCATGCTTCCAGGGATTCCTTTGCCTCATCGGGCACAGGTACGAAGTCTTTCATCATTTCGAGTCAAAAGAATATTGACATATTGAAGACGTGCTTCGAAGGAATTCCTTTGACTCATAGGGCGCGGGTACGTACTCTTTCATCATTTCGAGTCCCAACGAATATTGACATATTGAAGGCATGCTTCGAGGAATTCTTTGACTCATCGGGCGCGGGTACGTACTCTTTCATCATTTCGAGTCCCAAAGAATATTGACATATTGAAAGACGTGCGTCGAGATATTCCTTTGACCCATCAGGCGCGGGTACGTACTCTCTCATCATTTCGAGTCCCAACGAACATTAACATACTGAAAACGTGCTTCGAGGTATTCTTTTGACTCATCGGGCGCGAGTACGTACTCTTTCATCATTTCGAGTCCCAACGAATATTGACATATTGGAAGACGTGTTTCGAGGGATTTCTTTGCCTAATCGGGCGCGGGTACGTACTCTCTCATCATTTCGAGTCCCAACGAACATTGACATACTGAAAACGTGCTTCGAGGGATTCCTTTGACTCATCGGGCGCGGGTACGTACCCTTTCATCATTTCGAGTCCCAACGAAGATTAACATACTGAAAACGTGCTTCGAGGGATTCCTTTGACTCATCGGGCGCGAGTACGTACTCTTTCATCATTTCGAGTCCCAACGAATATTGACATATTGGAAGACGTGCATCGAGATATTCCTTGGACCCATCGGGCACGGGTACGTACTCTCTCATCATTTCGAGTCCCAACGAACATTGACATACTGAAAACGTGCTTCGAGGGATTCCTTTGACTCATCGGGCGCGGGTACGTACTCTTTCATCATTTCGAGTCCCAACGAATACTGACATATTGAAGACGTGCTTCGGAGGATTCATATGCCACATCGGTCGCGGGTACGTACTTTTTCATCATTTCGAGTCCCAACGAATACTGACATATTGATGGCATGCTTCGAGGGATTCCTTTGCCTCATCGGGCGCGGGAACGTATTCTTTCATCATTTCGAGTCCCAACGAATATTGACATACTAATGACGTGCTTCCAGCGATTCCTTTGCCACATCGGGCGGGGGTACGTACACTTCAATCATTTCGAGTCCCCACTAATATTGACATATTGAAAGCATGCTTCGACGGAATCCTTTACATCACCGTGCGCGGGTACTTAACTTTTCATTATTTCGAGTCCCAACGAATATTGACATATTGAAGGCATGCTTCAAAGGAATCCTTTGCCTCATCGGGGGCGGGTACGTACTCTTTCATCATTTCGAGTCCAAACGAATATTGACATATTGAAGACGTGCTTCGAGGGATACCTTTGACTCATCGGGCGCGGGTACGTACTCTTTCATCATTTCGAGTCCCAACGAATATTAACATATTAAAGGCATGCCTCGACGGAATCCTTTGCCTCTTCGGGCGCGGGTACGTACCTTTTATCATTTCGAGTCCCAACGAATATTGACATATTGAAGGCATGCTTCAAAGGAATCCTTTGCCTCATCGGGGGCGGGTACGTACTCTTTCATCATTTCGAGTCCAACGAATATTGACATATTGGAAGACGTGCTTCGAGATATTCCTTTAACCCATCGGGCGCGGGTACGTACTCTTTCATCATTTCGATTCCCAACGAACATTGACATACTAAAAACGTGCTTCGAGGAATTCCTTTGATTTATCGTGCGCGGGAACGTACTCTTTCATCATTTCGAGTCCCAACGAACATTGACATACTGAAAACGTGCCTCGAGGGATTCCTTTGATTTATCGTGCGCGGGAACGTACTCTTTCATCATTTCGAGTCCCAACGAATACTGCCATATTG
Source organism: Teleogryllus occipitalis (assembly GCA_011170035.1). Lineage (NCBI taxonomy): Eukaryota > Metazoa > Arthropoda > Insecta > Orthoptera > Gryllidae > Teleogryllus > Teleogryllus occipitalis. Next base: position 294,316 of record BLKR01000974.1, read on the forward strand.
AAATCGTGCTTCGAGGGATTCCTTTGACTCATCGGGCGCGGGTACGTACTCTTTCATCATTTCGAGTCCCAACGAATATTGACATATTGGAAGACGTGCTTCGAGATATTCTGTTGACCCATCGGGCGCGGGTACGTACTCTCTCATCATTTCGAGTCCCAACGAACATTGACATACTGAAAACGTGCGTCGAGGGATTCCTTTGACTCATCGGGCGCGGGTACGTACTCTTTCATCATTTCGAGTCCCAACAAATATTGACATATTGAAGACGTGCTTCAAGGGATTTCTTTGCCTCATCGGGCGCGGTACGTACCCTTTATCATTTCGAGTCCCAAAGAAAATTGACATATTGAAGGGATGCTTCGAGGGATTCCTTTGCCTGATCGGGCGCGGGTACGTACCCTTCATCATTTCGAGTCCCAACGAATATTGACATATTGAAGACGTGCTTCGAGGGATTCCTTTGCCTCATCGGGCGCGGGTACGTACTCTTTCATCATTTCGAATCCTAACGAATATTGACATATTGGAAGACGTGCTTCGAGATATTCCTTTAACCCATCGGGCGCGGGTACGTACTCTCTCATCATTTCGAGTCCCAACGAACATTGACATACTAAAAACGTGCTTCGAGGAATTCCTTTGATTTATCGTGCGCGAATACGTACTCTTTCATCATTTCGAGTCCCAACGAACATTGACATACTGAAAACGTGCCTCGAGGGATTCCTTTGATTTATCGTGCGCGGGAACGTACTCTTTCATCATTTCGAGTCCCAACGAATACTGCCATATTGAAGACGTGCTTCGAGGGATTCCTATGACTCATCGGGCGCGGGTACGTACTCTTTCATCATTTCGAGTCCCAACGAATATTGACATATTGGAAGACGTGCTTCGAGATATTCTGTTGACCCATCGGGCGCGGGTACGTACTCTCTCATCATTTCGAGTCCCAACGAACATTGACATACTGAAAACGTGCTTCGAGGGATTCCTTTGACTCATCGGGCGCGGGTACGTACTCTTTCATCATTTCGAGTCCCAACAAATATTGACATATTGAAGACGTGCTTCAAGGGATTTCTTTGCCTCATCGGGCGCGGTACGTACCCTTTCATCATTTCGAGTCCCTAAGAAAATTGACATATCGAAGGGATGCTTCGAGGGATTCCTTTGCCTCATCGGGCGCGGGTACGTACCCTTCATCATTTCGAGTCCCAACGAATATTGACATATTGAAGACGTGCTTCGAGGGATTCCTTTGCCTCATCGGGCGCGGGTTCGTACTCTTTTATCATTTCGAATCCGAACGAATATTGACACATTGAGGACGTGTTTCGAGGGATTCCTTTGCCTCATCGGGCGCGGGTACGTACTCTTTCATCATTTCGAGTCCCAACGAATATTGACACATTGAAGACGTGCTTCGAGGGATTCCTTTGCCTCATCGGGCGCGGGTAGGTACTCTTTTGTCATTTCGAATCCGAACTAATATTGACACATTGAAGACGTGCTTCGAGGGATTCCTTTGACTCATCGGGCGCGGGTACGTACCCTTTCATCATTTCGAGTCCCAACAAATATTGACACATTAAAAGCATGCTTCGAGGGATTCCTTTGACTCATCGAGCGCGGGTACGTACTCTTTCATCATTTCGAGTCCCAACGAATATTGACATATTGAAGGCATGCTTCGAGGAATTCTTTGACTCATCGGGCGCGGGTACGTACTCTTTCATCATTTCGAGTCCCAAAGAATATTGACATATTGAAAGACGTGCGTCGAGATATTCCTTTGACCCATTGGGCGCGGGTACGTACTCTCTCATCATTTCGAGTCCCAACGAACATTAACATACTGAAAACGTGCTTCGAGGGATTCTTTTGATTCATCGGGCGCGAGTACGTACTCTTTCATCATTTCGAGTCCCAACGAATATTGACATACTGGAGGACGTGCATCGAGATATTCCTTTGACCCATCGGGCGCGGGTACGTACTCTCTCATCATTTCGAGTCCCAACGAACATTGACATACTGAAAACGTGCTTCGAGGGATTCCTTTGACTCATCGGGTGCGGGTACGTACTCTTTCATCATTTCGAGTCCCAACGAATACTGACATATTGAAGACGTGCTTCGGAGGATTCCTATGCCACATCGGTCGCGGGTACGTACTTTTTCATCATTTCGAGTCCCAACGAATACTGACATATTGATGGCATGCTTCGAGGGATTCCTTTGCCTCATCGGGCGCGGGAACGTATTCTTTCATCATTTCGAGTCCCAACGAATATTGACATACTAATGACGTGCTTCCAGCGATTCCTTTGCCACATCGGGCGGGGGTACGTACACTTCAATCATTTCGAGTCCCCACTAATATTGACATATTGAAAGCATGCTTCGACGGAATCCTTTACATCACCGTGCGCGGGTACTTAACTTTTCATTATTTCGAGTCCCAACGAATATTGACATATTGAAGGCATGCTTCAAAGGAATCCTTTGCCTCATCGGGGGCGGGTACGTACTCTTTCATCATTTCGAGTCCAAACGAATATTGACATATTGGAAGACGTGCTTCGAGGGATTCCTCTGCCTCATCGGGCGCGGGTACGTACTCTTTCATCATTTCGAGTCCCAACGAATATTGACATACTTTAAGGGGCTTCTTTTGCCTCAATGAGCTCAGGTACATACCCCATCATCATTTCGAGACACAACGAATCCCGAGATACTGAAGGTATGCTTCGGGAGTTTCCTTTGTCTCATCGGGCGTTGGTACGCACCCCTTCATCATTTCGAGACTCAACAAATTCTGACATATATAAAGAATGCTTCGTGGGCTTAATTTGCCTGATTGGGCGCAGGTACGTACCCTTTCATCATTTCGAATCCCAACGAATATTGACATATTGATGGCATGCTTCGAGGGATTCCTTTGCCTCATCGGGCGCGGGTACGTACCCTTTCATCATTTCGAGTCCCAACGAATATTGACATATTGATGGCATGCTTCGAGGGATTCCTTTGCCTCATCGGGCGCAGGTACGAAGTCTTTCATCATTTCGAGTCAAAAGAATATTGACATATTGAAGACGTGCTTCGAAGGAATTCCTTTGACTCATAGGGCGCGGGTACGTACTCTTTCATCATTTCGAGTCCCAACGAATATTGACATATTGAAGGCATGCTTCGAGGAATTCTTTGACTCATCGGGCGCGGGTACGTACTCTTTCATCATTTCGAGTCCCAAAGAATATTGACATATTGAAAGACGTGCGTCGAGATATTCCTTTGACCCATCGGGCGCGGGTACGTACTCTCTCATCATTTCGAGTCCCAACGAACATTAACATACTGAAAACGTGCTTCGAGGGATTCTTTTGACTCATCGGGCGCGAGTACGTACTCTTTCATCATTTCGAGTCCCAACGAATATTGACATATTGGAGGACGTGCTTCGAGGGATTCCTCTGCCTCATCGGGCGCGGGTACGTACTCTTTTATCATTTCGAATCCGAACGAATATTGACACATTGAAGACGTGTTTCGAGGGATTTCTTTGCCTAATCGGGCGCGGGTACGTACTCTCTCATCATTTCGAGTCCCAACGAACATTGATATACTGAAAACGTGCTTCGAGGGATTCCTTTGACTCATCGGCCGCGGGTACGTACCCTTTCATCATTTCGAGTCCCAACGAAGATTAACATACTGAAAACGTGCTTCGAGGGATTCCTTTGACTCATCGGGCGCGAGTACGTACTCTTTCATCATTTCGAGTCCCAACGAATATTGACATATTGGAAGACGTGCATCGAGATATTCCTTGGACCCATCGGGCACGGGTACGTACTCTCTCATCATTTCGAGTCCCAACGAACATTGACATACTGAAAACGTGCTTCGAGGGATTCCTTTGACTCATCGGGCGCGGGTACGTACTCTTTCATCATTTCGAGTCCCAACGAATACTGACATATTGAAGACGTGCTTCGGATGATTCCTATGCCACATCGGTCGCGGGTACGTACTTTTTCATCATTTCGAGTCCCAACGAATACTGACATATTGATGGCATGCTTCGAGGGATTCCTTTGCCTCACCGGGCGCGGGAACGTATTCTTTCATCATTTCGAGTCCCAACGAATATTGACATACTGAAGACGTGCTTCCAGCGATTCCTTTGCCACATCGGGCGGGGGTACGTACACTTCAATCATTTCGAGTCCCCACTAATATTGACCTATTGAAAGCATGCTTCGACGGAATCCTTTACATCACCGTGCGCGGGTACCTAACTTTTCATTATTTCGAGTCCCAACGAATATTGACATATTGAAGGCATGCTTCAAAGGAATCCTTTGCCTCATCGGCGGCGGGTACGTACTCTTTCATCATTTCGAGTCCAAACGAATATTGACATATTGAAGACGTGCTTCGAGGGATACCTTTGACTCATCGGGCGCGGGTACGTATTCTTTCATCATTTCGAGTCCCAACGAATATTAACATATTAAAGGCATGCCTCGACGGAATCCTTTGCCTCTTCGGGCGCGGCTACGTACCTTTTATCATTTCGAGTCCCAACGAATATTGACATATTGAAGACGTGCTTCAAGGGATTCCATTGAGTCATCGGTCACGAGTACGTACTCTTTCATCATTTCGAGTCCCAACGAATACTGACATATCGAAGGCATGCTTCGAGGGATTCTTTTGCCTCATCGGGCACGGGTACGTACTCTTTCATCATTTCGAGTCCCAACGAATATTGACATATTGAAGACGTGCTTCAAGGGATTCCTTTGCCTCATCGGGCGCGGGTACGTACTCTTTCATCATTTCGAATCCTAACGAATATTGACATATTGGAAGACGTGCTTCGAGATATTCCTTTAACCCATCGGGCGCGGGTACGTACTCTCTCATCATTTCGAGTCCCAACGAACATTGACATACTAAAAACGTGCTTCGAGGAATTCCTTTGATTTATCGTGCGCGGGAACGTACTCTTTCATCATTTCGAGTCCCAACGAACATTGACATACTGAAAACGTGCCTCGAGGGATTCCTTTGATTTATCGTGCGCGGGAACGTACTCTTTCATCATTTCGAGTCCCAACGAATACTGCCATATTGAAGACGTGCTTCGAGGGATTCCTATGACTCATCGGGCGCGGGTACGTACTCTTTCATCATTTCGAGTCCCAACGAATATTGACATATTGGAAGACGTGCTTCGAGATATTCTGTTGACCCATCGGGCGCGGGTACGTACTCTCTCATCATTTCGAGTCCCAACGAACATTGACATACTGAAAACGTGCTTCGAGGGATTCCTTTGACTCATCGGGCGCGGGTACGTACTCTTTCATCATTTCGAGTCCCAACAAATATTGACATATTGAAGACGTGCTTCAAGGGATTTCTTTGCCTCATCGGGCGCGGTACGTACCCTTTCATCATTTCGAGTCCCTAAGAAAATTGACATATCGAAGGGATGCTTCGAGGGATTCCTTTGCCTCATCGGGCGCGGGTACGTACCCTTCATCATTTCGAGTCCCAACGAATATTGACATATTGAAGACGTGCTTCGAGGGATTCCTTTGCCTCATCGGGCGCGGGTTCGTACTCTTTTATCATTTCGAATCCGAACGAATATTGACACATTGAGGACGTGTTTCGAGGGATTCCTTTGCCTCATCGGGCGCGGGTACGTACTCTTTCATCATTTCGAGTCCCAACGAATATTGACACATTGAAGACGTGCTTCGAGGGATTCCTTTGCCTCATCGGGCGCGGGTAGGTACTCTTTTGTCATTTCGAATCCGAACTAATATTGACACATTGAAGACGTGCTTCGAGGGATTCCTTTGACTCATCGGGCGCGGGTACGTACCCTTTCATCATTTCGAGTCCCAACAAATATTGACACATTAAAAGCATGCTTCGAGGGATTCCTTTGACTCATCGAGCGCGGGTACGTACTCTTTCATCATTTCGAGTCAAAAGAATATTGACATATTGAAGACGTGCTTCGAAGAAATTCCTTTGACTCATAGGGCGCGGGTACGTACTCTTTCATCATTTCGAGTCCCAACGAATATTGACATATTGAAGGCATGCTTCGAGGAATTCTTTGACTCATCGGGCGCGGGTACGTACTCTTTCATCATTTCGAGTCCCAAAGAATATTGACATATTGAAAGACGTGCGTCGAGATATTCCTTTGACCCATCGGGCGCGGGTACGTACTCTCTCATCATTTCGAGTCCCAACGAACATTAACATACTGAAAACGTGCTTCGAGGGATTCTTTTGACTCATCGGGCGCGAGTACGTACTCTTTCATCATTTCGAGTCCCAACGAATATTGACATATTGGAGGACGTGCTTCGAGGGATTCCTCTGCCTCATCGGGCGCGGGTACGTACTCTTTTATCATTTCGAATCCGAACGAATATTGACACATTGAAGACGTGTTTCGAGGGATTTCTTTGCCTAATCGGGCGCGGGTATGTACTCTCTCATCATTTCGAGTCCCAACGAACATTGACATACTGAAAACGTGCTACGAGGGATTCCTTTGACTCATCGGGCGCGGGTACGTACCCTTTCATCATTTCGAGTCCCAACGAAGATTAACATACTGAAAACGTGCTTCGAGGGATTCCTTTGACTCATCGGGCGCGAGTACGTACTCTTTCATCATTTCGAGTCCCAACGAATATTGACATATTGGAAGACGTGCATCGAGATATTCCTTGGACCCATCGGGCACGGGTACGTACTCTCTCATCATTTCGAGTCCCAACGAACATTGACATACTGAAAACGTGCTTCGAGGGATTCCTTTGACTCATCGGGCGCGGGTACGTACTCTTTCATCATTTCGAGTCCCAACGAATACTGACATATTGAAGACGTGCTTCGGAGGATTCCTATGCCACATTGGTCGCGGGTACGTACTTTTTCATCATTTCGAGTCCCAACGAATACTGACATATTGATGGCATGCTTCGAGGGATTCCTTTGCCTCATCGGGCGCGGGAACGTATTCTTTCATCATTTCGAGTCCCAACGAATATTGACATACTAAAGACGTGCTTCCAGCGATTCCTTTGCCACATCGGGCGGGGGTACGTACACTTCAATCATTTCGAGTCCCCACTAATATTGACATATTGAAAGCATGCTTCGACGGAATCCTTTACATCACCGTGCGCGGGTACTTAACTTTTCATTATTTCGAGTCCCAACGAATATTGACATATTGAAGGCATGCTTCAAAGGAGTCCTTTGCCTCATCGGGGGCGGGTACGTACTCTTTCATCATTTCGAGTCCAAACGAATATTGACATATTGGAAGACGTGCTTCGAGATATTCCTTTAACCCATCGGGCGCGGGTACGTACTCTGTCATCATTTCGAGTCCCAACGAATATTGACATATTGAAGACGTGCTTGGAGGGATTCCATTGAGTCATCGGTCACGAGTACGTACTCTTTCATCATTTCGAGTCCCAACGAATACTGACATATTGAAGCATGCTTCGAGGGATTCTTTTGCCTCATCGGGCACGGGTACGTACTCTTTCATCATTTCGAGTCCCAACGAATATTGACATATTGAAGACGTGCTTCAAGGAATTCCTTTGCCTCATCGGGCGCGGGTACGTACTCTTTCATCATTTCGAATCCTAACGAATATTGACATATTGGAAGACGTGCTTCGAGATATTCCTTTAACCCATCGGGCGCGGGTACGTACTCTGTCATCATTTCGAGTCCCAACGAACATTGACATACTAAAACGTGCTTCGAGGGATTCCTTTGATTTATCGTGCGCGGGAACGTACTCTTTCATCATTTCGAGTCCCAACGAATATTGACATATTGGAAGACGTGCTTCGAGATATTCTGTTGACCCATCGGGCGCGGGTACGTACTCTCTCATCATTTCGAGTCCCAACGAACATTGACATACTGAAAACGTGCTTCGAGGGATTCCTTTGACTCATCGGGCGCGGGTACGTACTCTTTCATCATTTCGAGTCCCAACAAATATTGACATATTGAAGACGTGCTTCAAGGGATTTCTTTGCCTCATCGGGCGCGGTACGTACCCTTTCATCATTTCTAGTCCCAAAGAAAATTGACATATTGAAGGGATGCTTCGAGGGATTCCTTTGCCTCATCGGGCGCGGGTACGTACCCTTCATCATTTCGGGTCCCAACGAATATTGACATATTGAAGACGTGCTTCGAGGGATTCCGTTGACTCATCGGGCGCGGGTACGTACTCTTTTATCATTTCGAATCCAAACGAATATTGACACATTGAAGACGTGTTTCGAGGGATTCCTTTGCCTCATCGGGCGCGGGTACGTACTCTTTCATCATTTCGAGTCCCAACGAATATTGACACATTGAAGACGTGCTTCGAGGGATTCCTTTGCCTCATCGGGCGCGGGTACGTACTCTTTTATCATTTCGAATCCGAAAGAATATTGACACATTGAAGACGTGTTTCGAGGGATTCCTTTGCCTCATCGGGCGCGAGTACGTACTCTTTCATCATTTCGAGTCCCAACGAATATTGACACATTGAAGACGTGCTTCGGGGGATTCCGTTGACTCACCGGGCGCGGGTACGTACTCTTTTATCATTTCGAATCCGAACGAATATTGACACATTGAAGACGTTTTTCGAGGGATTCCTTTGCCTCATCGGGCGCGGGTACGTACTCTTTCATCATTTCGAGTCCCAACGATTATTGACATATTGAAGTCGTGCTTCGAGGGATGCCTTTGACTCATCGGGTGCGGGTACGTACTCTTTTATCATTTCAAGTACCAAAGAATATTGACATATTGAAAACGTGCTTCGAGTGATTAATTGGCCTCATCGGGCGCGGGTAAGTACCCTTTCATCATTTCGAGTCCCAACGAATATTGACATATTGATGGCATGCTTCGAGGGATTTCTTTGCCTCATCGGGCGCGGGTACGTAATCTTTCATCATTTCGAGTCCCAACGAATATTTACATACTGAAGACGTGCTTCGAGGGATTCCTTTGACTCATAACCCGATGACGGGTACGGGTACGTACTTTGTCATCAATTTGAGTCCCACCGAATATTGACATATTTTAGACGTGCTTCGAAGGATTCCTTTGCCTCATCGGGCGCGGGTACGTACCCTTTCATCATTTCGAGTCCAAACGAATATTGACATATTGAAGGGATGCTTCGAGGGATTCTTTTGCCTCATCGGGCGCGGGTACGTACTCTTTCATCATTTCGAGTGCCAACGAATATTGACGTATGGAAGACGTGCTTCGAATGATTCCTTTGCCTCATCGGGCGCGGGTACGTAGTCTTTCATAATTTCGAGTCCGAACGAATATTGACACATTGAAGACGTGCTTCGAGGGATTCCTTTGCCTCATCGGGCGCAGGTAAGTACTCTTTCATCATTTCGAGTCCCAACGAATATTGACATATTGATGGCATACTTCGAGGGATTTTTTGCCTCATCGGGCGCGGGTACGTAATCTTTCATCATTTCGAGTCCAAACGAATATTGACATACTGAAGACTTGCTTCGAGAGATTCCTTTGACTCATCACCCGAAGAGGGGTACGGGTACGTACTTTTTCATCATTTCGAGTCCCAACGAATATTGACATATTGTAGACGTGCTTCGAGGGATTCCTATGCCTCACCGGGCGCTGGTACCTACTCGTTCATCATTTGGAGTCCCAACGAATATTGACATAATGAAAACGTGCTTCGAGTGATTCGTTTGCCACATCGGGCGCGGGTACGTACTCTTTCATCATTTCAATTCCCAACGAATATTGACATATTGAAAACGTGCTTCCAGGGGTTCCTTTGATTCATCGGGCGCGGGTACGTACTCGTTCATCATTTCGAGTCCCAACGAATACTGACATAATGAAAACGTGCTTCGAGTGAATCCTTTGCCATATCGGGTGCGGGTACGTACTCTTTCATCATTTCGATTCCCAACGAATATTGACATATTGTAGACGTGCTTCGAGGGATTCCTATGCCTCACCGGGCGCTGGTACCTACTCGTTCATCATTTGGAATCCCAACGAATATTGACATAATGAAAACGTGCTTCGAGTGATCCCTTTGCCACATCGGGCGCGGGTACGTACTCTTTCATGATTTTAATTCCCAACGAACATTGACATACTGAAAACGTGCTTCGAGGGATTCCTTTGACTCATCGGGCCCGGGTACGTACTCTTTCATCATTTCGAGTCCCAACGAACATTGACATACTGAAAACGTGCTTCGAGGGATTCCTTTGATTTATCGTGCGCGGGAACGTACTCTTTCATCATTTCGAGTCCCAACGAATATTGACATATTGGAAGACGTGCTTCGAGATATTCTGTTGACCCATCGGGCGCGGGTACGTACTCTCTCATCATTTCGAGTCCCAACGAACATTGACATACTGAAAACGTGCTTCGAGGGATTCCTTTGACTCATCGGGCGCGGGTACGTACTCTTTCATCATTTCGAGTCCCAACAAATATTGACATATTGAAGACGTGCTTCAAGGGATTTCTTTGCCTCATCGGGCGCGGTACGTACCCTTTCATCATTTCGAGTCCCAAAGAAAATTGACATATTGAAGACGTGCTTCGAGGGATTCCTTTGCCTTATCGGGCGCGGGTACGTACCCTTCATCATTTCGAGTCCCAACGAATATTGACATATTGAAGACGTGCTTCGAGGGATTCCTTTGCCTCATCGGGCGCGGGTACGTACTCTTTTATCATTTCGAATCCGAACGAATATTGACACATTGAAGACGTGTTTCGAGGGATTCCTTTGCCTCATCGGGCGCGGGTACGTACTCTTTCATCATTTCGAGTCCCAACGAATATTGACACATTGAAGACGTGCTTCGAGGGATTCCTTTGACTCATCCGGCGCGGGTACGTACTCTTTTATCATTTCGAATCCGAACGAATGTTGACACATTGAAGACGTGTTTCGAGGGATTCCTTTGCCTCATCGGGCGCGGGTACGTACTCGTTTATCATTTCGAGTCCCAACGAATATTGACATATTGAAGACGTGCTTCGAGGGGTTCCTTTGACTCATCGGGCGCGGGTACGTACTCTTTCATTATTTCGAGTCCCAACGATTATTGACATATTGAAGACGTGCTTCGAGGGATGCCTTTGACTCATCGGGCGCGGGTACGTACTCTTTTATCATTTCAAGTGCCAAAGAATATTGACAAATTGAAAACGTGCTTCGAGGGATTAATTGGCCTCATCGGGCGCGGGTAAGTACTCTTTCATCATTTCGAGTCCCAACGAATATTGACATATTGATGGCATGCTTCGAGGGATTTCTTTGCCTCATCGGGCGCGGGTACGTAATCTTTCATCATTTCGAGTCCCAACGAATATTGACATACTGAAGACGTGCTTCGAGGGATTCCTTTGACTCATAACCCGATGACGGGTACGGGTACGTACTTTTTCATCAATTTGAGTCCCACCGAATATTGACATATTTTAGACGTTCTTCGAGGGATTCCTTTGCCTCATCGGGCGCGAGTACGTACTTCTTCATCTTTTCGAGTCCCAACAAATATTGACATGATGAAAACGTGCTTAAAGGGATTCCTTTGCCTCATCGGGCGCGGGTACGTACCCTTTCATCATTTCGAGTCCAAACGAATATTGACATATTGAAGGGATGCTTCGAGGGATTCTTTTGCCTCATCGGACGCGGGTACGTACTCTTTCATCATTTCGAGTGCCAACGAATATTGACGTATGGAAGACGTGCTTCGAATGATTCCTTTGCCTCATCGGGCGCGGGTACGTAGTCTTTCATAATTTCGAGTCCGAACGAATATTGACACATTGAAGACGTGCTTCGAGGGATTCCTTTGCCTCATCGGGCGCAGGTAAGTACTCTTTCATCATTTCGAGTCCCAACGAATATTGACATATTGATGGCATACTTCGAGGGATTTTTTGCCTCATCGGGCGCGGGTACGTAATCTTTCATCATTTCGAGTCCAAACGAATATTGACATACTGAAGACTTGCTTCGAGAGATTCCTTTGACTCATCACCCGAAGAGGGGTACGGGTACGTACTTTTTCATCATTTCGAGTCCCAACGAATATTGACATATTGTAGACGTGCTTCGAGGGATTCCTATGCCTCACCGGGCGCTGGTACCTACTCGTTCATCATTTGGAGTCCCAACGAATATTGACATAATGAAAACGTGCTTCGAGTGATTCGTTTGCCACATCGGGCGCGGGTACGTACTCTTTCATCATTTCAATTCCCAACGAATATTGACATATTGAAAACGTGCTTCCAGGGGTTCCTTTGATTCATCGGGCGCGGGTACGTACTCGTTCATCATTTCGAGTCCCAACGAATACTGACATAATGAAAACGTGCTTCGAGTGAATCCTTTGCCATATCGGGTGCGGGTACGTACTCTTTCATCATTTCGATTCCCAACGAATATTGACATATTGTAGACGTGCTTCGAGGGATTCCTATGCCTCACCGGGCGCTGGTACCTACTCGTTCATCATTTGGAATCCCAACGAATATTGACATAATGAAAACGTGCTTCGAGTGATCCCTTTGCCTTATCGGGCGCGGGTACGTACTCTTTCATCATTTTAATTCCCAACGAATATTGACATATTGAAGACATGCTTCGAGAGATTTCTTTGACTCATCGGGTTCGGGTACGTACTTTTTCATCATTTCGAGTCCCAACGAATATTGACATATTGATGGCATGCTTCGAGGGATTCCTTTGCCTCATCGGGCGCGGGTACGTACTTTTTCATCATTTCGAGTCTCAACGAATATTGACATACTGAAGACGTGCTTCGAGGGATTTCTTTGACTCATCGGGTTCGGGTACATACTTTTTCATCATTTCGAATCCCAACGAATATTGACATATTGTAGACATGCTTCGAGGGATTTTTTTGACACATCTGGCGCGGGTATAACTCTTTTATCATTTCGAATCCCAACGAATATTGGCATATTGAAAACGTGCGTCCAGCGATTCCTTTGCAACATCGGGCGGGGGTACGTACTCTTCCATCATTTCGAGTCCCCACTAATATTGACATATTCAAAGCATGCTTCGACGGAATCTATTACCTCATCGTGCGCGCGTACGTACCATTTCATCATTTCCAGTCCCAACGAATATTGACATATTGAAAACGTGCTTCGAGGTATTCCTTTGACTCATCGGGCGCGGGTACGTACTCTTTCATCATTTCGAGTCCAAACGATTATTGACATATTGAAGACGTGCTTCGAGGTATTCCTTTGACTCATCGGGCGCGGGTACTTACTCTTTCATCATTTCAAGTCCCAACGAATATTGACATATTGAAAACGTGCTTCGAGTGATTTATTGGCCTCATCGGGCGCGGGTACGTACTCTTTCATCATTTCGAGTCCCAGCGAATATTGACATATTGAAGACGTTCTTCGAGGGGTTCCTTTGACTCATCAGGCGCGGGTACGTACCCTTTCATCATTTCGAGTCCCAACGAATATTGACATATTGAAGACGTGCTTCGAGGGATTTCGTTGGCTCATCAGGCGCGGGTACGTACTCTTTCATCATTTTGAGTCCCAACGAATATTGACATATTGAAGACGTGCTTCGAGGGATTCCTTTGGCTCATCGGGCGCGGGTTCGTACTCTTTCATCATTTCGAATCCCAACGAATATTGACATATTGAAGGCATGCTTCGGGGGATTCCTTTACCTTATAGGGCGCGGGTGCGTACCCTTTCATCATTTCGAGTCCCAACGAATATTGACAAATTGAAGGCATGCTTCGAGGGATTCCTTTGCCTCATCGGGCGCGGGTACGTACTCTTTCATCATTGCACCTGGACGGCCATAGAAGTGAGTCTCGCCGTCTTCGGGGGTCTCCTTTTTCTCAATGGGTGCAGGTACTCTCTTTTTCATCATTTCGTGTCCCATCGAGAATCCTTTTCGCATCATTTGTGCTATAATAGAGGGAATTATATTGGACTGCCGCAGATACCATCCTCATCACTTTCATAGTGGCTCTTTCCCACATTGGCCGCATGTGCGCAACTGTCAGAAATTATAATCCCAACATATATAGTCATATCTACTTACTCTCTGCTATAAAATGGAAACACATTGAAGGCCACAAGTATTAGCCTCACCACATTTGCTTGTGGTCGTTGCGTCATACACGACGGTAACGCATCTCGATTGGTTGTTTTTTTCGTGTTTCTGGGCGGTCAACTGCTTTGGTCATTAGAACCGTTAGTGTAGTGGATGTTTTTCCTCGGGAGATGGCGGTGATCTCTCCCCGCTGGGTGGCGAGATCCGGCGCCGACCTATTGTCGACTAGTGGGGTTTCCCCCTAACCGAGACTCTCCCACCAACGGGGCATCGCCCCAGTCGGGACAAGCTATAAGCTCCCGACCGGTCTCCGGGAATATTTGGTAGTGTAGTGCATGTTAGTGTAAGTGTGTGTGTAAGGGGAGAGGATATGATAAGGAAGAGGAAGGACAGATTGCGCGCGGTCCTTGGCCCATTTGGAAAGGGTACTTCTCCGGCATTCGCCTGATGTAGATCGGAGAAACCACGGAAAACTACCGATCAGAGCAGCCGGCCGCTAGAATTCTCTTCCAGACAGCGACTGAACTCGACCTAGCTGAAAAGCTAGTGTCGAAAATCCTCCTGCCGTCAGGACTCGAACCTAGGACCTCCCGGTCAGAGGCGCTGCAGTGACATCAGTTGATGCACTGAGCTACCGCTCCCGGTTACGCATCCCGACACCAACTCCATTTTCTACGAATCCTGAAGTATGTTTATTATCTAATGCTTTAATATTAAGGCACCTGGACGGTCACACGCTCATGCCTCACCACCTTCACCTGAATGAACTTCTTCTCATAGGCCGCAGGTTTGTATCCCGTCACCACTTCGATTCCAAATGAGACCCAACGAATGACACATCTTTATTTTATCTTTAATAATAAGGCATCTGAGCCTCACTCCTATCTCTTGCGCTCGATGACACATCCGTTGCACGTGCGCATGCCGTCCATAATTTGCATATAATCAAACCCCATCATACTGCAATCCATTGTGCAACAATATTATACAACCTGGACCAGCTAAGGTAGCGGACTCACCACCTCCGTGTGCGATCACCATCTCAAACGTCACTCACCTCATCACCCATTCAAATCCCTACTGACTCTGTAATACTTTTGTGACCATCCGTTTTGCCGAGGTCTCGGAAAACGGAGCACATCAATATTCAAGAATAAGATAAGCTGTTTGAACGCGCGCCAACGCGCATGAATACAATCCGAAAATGGAAACTACGAACTATATCCGTAAGAGAGCGTCTCGGTGAGAGTATGCGACACCGGTAGTCGGGAGCAAGAAAGCTTTCTTTTCTGAAGTAACAGCTGGAGAGTGAGGACCTACCGATCACGAGAAGGCGGCACCTCGTACTGCTACGGACTTCAGGACTGCATCTACGATAAAAGCTCTTCAAGACATTCGAGGAGGTAATTATCATATTACAATGCATTAAAACAATTCATCAGGAAAAGGATGAAAGTATAAGTGACGCATTTAAAATCTTTGTAAGAGAGAGGAGTGTGAATAGCATGAAACTAACGAGGCCATTCATTTCTTTTCTTTGCAGTTTTTTTATTTTTATATTTATTCTTCTTATACAATAGACTCAGTTGTCGTATTGTAGATTCTTTTAAATATGGAATTAAAAGCTAGTTACATTCTATAAAGGAATACGAAAAGAGTATCAACGGAAAACGAGACGGAGGCCACATCGTGAGTTGAACAACGGTACTGGAAAGGGGCGACCGTGCGGTTCTGCAGAGGGGCGGCTTTGCTCCCGACCGAGCTGCAAGGACAAGGACATCGAGCGATTGTAAGAGTCGACGCCGCAGATTTCTCTACGCCGTGAGAAGACACAGTAAGGTCGTGCCAACTTGAACAATTTGTAGATATTAGAAGGAATAATTTGTTTCGAAAGAAAGTATTAGTACAGGTTCTTTATACCGATATTCTGTGAAAAATAGAATCAATCTTTTCTTTCAAGAAAAACTTAGCTAATTGTAAAGTTGCAACTAGGAAATTTACGACTGGAATGATTAGGCGAAGTTTTAAGTATTCTTTGAAATTGATTTAAATGAGAGAAAGGAAACAGTGTAGTTAATTATTAAGAGTGTAAGTTGTTTTCTTTTTTTCAGCAAGACAAACTTCTTGTATATGTAAAGTGTTTTATGTTTATTTACTGTAACAGCAATTTAATTAGAATATACTTAAGTAAGTGGAAAGTGATTCGACTTGAGTTTCTGTGTAAGTGCATTCAATCCACAACGGCCCACATGACCCTGATCCCCGCTATTCTAATCGTATTTTTTTATTTTGCGCCCACCTTGAAAACCCCTTCTGAGCTAGCCGGCAGAGGGGTGGGTCGCAACTGGCGCCCATAAGCGGGGCTCGATTATTGGATGCATTTACCAAAACTCGATTTGAGAAAAACTGAGACCAAAATTTGGTGGAACCAAAATTTCTAGTACAATTGAATCACAATTCACTAAGATTGCTGAACAGGTTACAGAGAACAAAAAAGGTGTTGTGTAAAAGTGTTTTTTCTGGAGTGTTTTTCAAAAAGGGTATTATATGAAAGTGTTATCTGTTCGAGATAGTGTTTGGTATTTGTGTGTGTAATAATTTGTAAAAAGTGTATTGTGTCTGGGAAAGAGGATTGATTGATTCTAGGCAGTTAATACAGTCAAAATGGCAGATAAATATAACGCGGCTAGGAATTTAACTACCGCTGAAGGATCGTCTGGGGATTCAGATAGCGATAGGGAAGTGGGAGGACAAGCTCCAAGTACCATGATCGCGAAAGAAACGGTAGAAGTAGAACAAGGAACGTCAGGAGAAACTAGCATGACCTCGCCGACGGAATCACAGCAAACGCCAACACGAGATCCGGATGAGGAACAACGAAACCTCGACAGGGCAAATTTAATGATGCAACGATTACTAGGACAATTCATGCAGCAATTAGATACGAGGTTAGGAATGCAGAATGAAAAGACAGAGGAAAATATAAAGAAATTAGGGACTAACTTAGAAACAAAATTAGAAGAAAATAACTCGGCAATAAATGCATTAGAAACTAAATTAGAGGAGAACAAGAATGCATTAGAAACTAAATTAGAGGAGAATAACTCGGCAATAAATGCTTTAGAAACTAAATTAGAGGAGAACAAGAATGCCTTAGAAACAAAATTAGAAGAAAATAATAGGAAGTTAGAAGAGAATTTAAAAATACAATTCACTGAATTAGCAGAACAGTGGAAGGTCGAATTTAAGAATGAGATTCAACAAGAATTAGGGCAGGAACACGAGAAGTTAGAAGAAAAATTCACGGAACTGGGTCATGAATTAGAAGAGAAGATTGATCAAGTTACGAAAGGATTTGAAAATAGGATCGAAATGCAATCAGATCTTATAACCACCGTGTCCGACAGGCAGACTGAGATAGAACAAGGTGTAGAGAAGTTTCAAAAATTAGTTACTGAACAAGTTAAGGTTCAAGCTAGTAAATTAGATAGTGGAATAAAAGCTCTTTCGGAACAAGATGTGGTTCTACAACACCAAATTACAGCATGTACGAATGACGTTGTAGAATTGAAAAATCAAATTGAAAATTTACCATCGAGTTGAGGAAGCGTTCCGCACACGTATTTTTCATTACCGTGTACTCCTAAATTTAGTGCAGCGGGAGATGAAAATCCATGCGTATTTATGAGGCAGGTGGATAATTTCTTTTCTTTAAATTATGTTCCGGACAATAAGAAAACTCACATAGTCTATCAGATGATGCAGGGTAATGCACGAATATGGGCAGATAGTTTAGGAGAATTACCAAAAACTATGACAGAATTTAAAGAAAATTTTACTCAAGATACTGGAACAATGAAACTCAAATTAATTTCAAAGTTAATGTAATGTATGGTACGTGGAAGAAAGGTACGATGTCCATGCAAGAATATGCAGAGGAGAAGTTAGCTTGTTTCAAATTATGTACTCCGACGATCCCGAATGACGAAATTGTCTGTTTGTTAACACGTCATTTTCCGTCAGCTACACAAAATTTGCTTAAGAATCTCTTGCCAATGTCCACGGAAAAGTTAATAACGCAGCTGGGATTGTATGATGCGACTTTCGTGTACAATGAGAGGTTACAGAGAGCAAGGGCAAATGTTAGTGGGCCGGTAGAAAGCCAAGACAGCAGGCAGCAGCAACATTATGTAAGCAAATCAGAGAAAAGAGGAACTTACAAATCGAAACAGCACGTAGAAGAACAGACCTATGCTAGACAAGATAGGACGCCGTCTAAAGATAGGAATAGAAAAAATTTTATTGATAGAGGAGTTTTCCAAAACAGAAATACTGAACCCAGTACATCTCGCGGACATGAGTCGGAAAATTAGAAAGGTTTGTTTCGACACGCCATCCCGCCGCAAACCTAATAGAAGAATCTAGGGAAGAAGAGGTGGCGATATTATCGATCGAATTAATCTCATTTGATGACGAACCGTGGAACGAAGAAGAACAAAAGCAGATCGGATCCAGGCGACAGTGTCCGAAGCTTAAGGTTAAATGTGAGGGTGTTGATACGTCAGTACTAGTGGATACAGGTTGTGCGACCTCCGTCATAGCGGAAAGTTTGTTGAATGAATTGAAAAACCAGGGAGTGGAGGTACCTACATTGCCGCTCGTAAAGTCTTTTCTGATAGGTGCGAATCGGAAAAAATCAAAGCCAATAACAAGACAAGTTTATTTTGGATATAGAGATAGGCAAGAATAAGTATCAAGTTGTGTGCCTAGTAGCGCCGGAACTTTTATATCCGCTCATACTGGGAATCGATTTCATGAAACAATACGGGGTTGTTATCAACTTAGAAAAAAATACCATGACGTTAAAACCGAATAATCAACAGGATCTCGAATTTGATTCGTTCACATGGAATTATTGGGAGGCGAATTGTTTGGAGAAAGAAGATGTGAAGCTGAAAATTCGTTCGCATGTGCAAGGAAATTCTAATCTTAATGAAAATCAGAAGAAACAATTAATTGAAGTATTACTTAGGAATCAGAAGGTGTTTTGCAAAAACAAGAATCCAGTAAAAGATTTTCAATTCGAAATAGAACTAACAGATAAAACGCCATTCACGGGTTACCAATATGTCATTCCAGAAAAACATAAGGAGGAGGTGGATAAGCTCATTGCTACAATGGTTAAAGATGATATTATCATGAAGTCCAAACCCTCTTATCTAAGTCCGATAGTGCTCGTAGAAAAGAGTAATGGGAAGATAAGGTTGTGTTTAGATGCAAGACGATTGAATCAAGTTACCCTACCGTACAGAGACAGACCGTTGCGTGTAGAGGACTTAACTAATCAATTATCCGGCATCAAGTGGTTGAGTTCAACCGACTTCACTGCATCTTACTGGCAAATAGCGATAGCACCTGAATGTAGACAATATACAGGATTTATTCACCGGGGAATTTCGTATGTTTTCAAAAGAATGCCATTTGGACTCAAGAACAGTGCATCTGCCCTTGTGCAATGTTTAGACAATATCATTGACAGAGAGATGTCTAGCGATGCTTTTATCTATATTGATGACGTGCTCGTGTATTCGAAGACATTTGAAGAACACATGAACAAGCTAGATATTTTGCTGAAACGTCTCATTGAAAATAATTTACAGTTGAATTTGGAAAAAAGTAATTTTTGCACTAAACAAGTTAAATTCCTGAGTTATGATTTGACAGTCAACGGAGTCAAAATGAACGTGGAGAAGATGCAAGAGATAGATAAAATTGCACCGCCCAAAAACACGAAACAGCTTAAAAGTTTGTTAGGTTGCGTCAATTATTACGCCAGATTTATTCCTAATTTCGCCATGCACACTGCAATATTTCTTCCGTTGCTGCGATACCACACTAGATAAAAGTGGGATTACAATCGGAAAGTAAAATTTCCACAGTTTGCGACCATTTAAAGAATGAAATAAGTAACAAAATGATGAAACAAACAAATAGATAAAGTAACCGACAAGAATCATGTAAAAAGAAAACAAGAAAGAAGAGGGAGAAAGGAGAAGAACGAAGGAAGAAGAGCTCGAAAGAAGAAAAGGAGTAAGAGTACAAGAGAAGAAGGAAGAAACAAGATAGCTCGACATTCCAGAATCAAGACAGAAGAAAGGAAGAGCATCAAGTTTGGTTAAAAGATTTTTTCGGGATATGAAATCAAATCCCACAAAATCTTTTTTTCCGAAAGAAGGGGTTATGTGACCATCCGTTTTGCCGAGGTCTCGGAAAACGGAGCACATCAATATTCAAGAATAAGATGAGCTGTTTGAACGCGCGCCAACGCGCATGAATACAATCCGAAAATGGAAACTACGAACTATATCCGTAAGAGAGCGTCTCGGTAAGGTATGCGACACCGGTAGTCGGGAGAAAGAAAGCTTTCTTTTCTGAAGTAACAGCTGGAGAGTGAGGACCTACCGATCACCAGAAGGCGGCACCTCGTACTGCTACGGACTTCAGGACTGCATCTACGATAAAAACTCTTCAAGACATTCGAGGAGGTAATTATCATATTACAATGCATTAAAACAATTCATCAGGAAAAGGATGAAAGTATAAGTGACGCATTTAAAATCTTTGTAAGAGGGAGGAGTGTGAATAGCATGAAACTAACGAGGCCATTCATTTCTTTTCTTTGCAGTTTTTTTATTTTTATATTTATTCTTCTTATACAATAGACTCAGTTGTCGTATTGTAGATTCTTTTAAATATGGAATTAAAAGCTAGTTACATTCTATAAAAGAATACGAAAAGAGTATCAACGGAAAACGAGACGGAGGCCACATCGTAAGTTGAACAACGGTACTGGAAAGGGGCGACCGTGCGGTTCTGCAGAGGGGCGGCTTTGCTCCCGACCGAGCTGCAAGGACAAGGACATCGAGCGTTTGGAAGAGTCGACGCCGCAGATTTCTCTACGCCGTGAGAAGACACAGTAAGGTCGTGCCAACTTGAACAATTTGTAGATATTAGAAGGAATAATTTGTTTCGGAAAGAAAGTATTAGTACAGGTTCTTTATACCGATATTCTGTGAAAAATAGAATCAATCTTTTTCTTTCAAGAAAAACTTAGCTAATTGTAAAGTTGCAACTAGGAAATTTACGACTGGAATGATTAGGCAAAGTTTTAAGTATTCTTTGAAATTGATTTAAATGAGAGAAAGGAAACAGTGTAGTTAATTATTAAGAGTGTAAGTTGTTTTCTTTTTTCAGCAAGACAAAATTCTTGTATATGTAAAGTGTTTTATGTTCATTTACTGTAACAGCAATTTAATTAGAATATACTTAAGTAAGTGGAAAGTGATTCGACTTGAGTTTCTGTGTAAGTGCGTTCAATCCACAACGGCCCACATGACCCTGATCCCCGCTATTCTAATTGTATTTTTTTATTTTGCGCCCACCTTGAAAACCCATTCTGAGCTAGCCGGCGGAGGGGTGGGTCTGTATATATATATATATATATATATATATATATATATATATATATATATATATATATATATATATATATATACATGTGTGTGTGTATATATATGCGGTATAATATATTGAAGGCTCACTCAATACTAACTGATTCATTTTATCTAACTTCGAACAACTACTCATCTGTTAATGCAATAACTGTTGATTAATGACTAATTACAATATTGAATCATCAGTCTGTTATTTATGTTTGAGGTCAATGTTTTTTTAAATTATATTTAAGTTAAAGGTGAATTTCTTGTGTTTTGAATCTCCTTTCACAGTAGTCACAAGCTTTCCTTTCAGAACGCTTTTTTAGGGTAGGGAATTTATGAAGGTGTCTGGACGGCCTCAACGGCCCAGTCGTCCTTTGAGAGAAAATAATTAATTAGTTTATTAAGGTAAGTAGTGAGAAGTTATGAAGGTTTGTGGTGTGAGTGAGGCCTCTCAGGTAACCAACAGTCCACAGCTCCAATTGACTGCCCGTCTCCATCACCGGATATGTTCTGCTGCATCTGCGGATACTTCACCCTAATTCGTCAAAGGCGCAATATAACATAATTTGTGTGACGCGATTAAAAAGCATATTTCGGACTTTCTCTCGGCGATCAAGACAAGAATTGGGCATCACACCTTGTGTTTCACAACTGCGAGGAAATTCTGCGAGACTTAACGAAAGGGAAACGTAAGGGTTTACCTTTCGGAATTCTAATAATCTAGCGAGTACCAAGGTACCGGACACGTGAGTCCTATTTTTATCTCGTTAATAAGAAGGATATTAGCAAGAAAAGCAGACTTAACATTGTGTATCTCAATATCCCTTCTGCAATTCGTCCTGCTGTGCACTCTGATGAGCCACATATTCCAGTTTTTGAAGTGAAGATCAGAATTGCGACCAGGAACCGAAGCCATGTAATGAAACTGAAGGAATATTTTTTGAAGTGAATGAGTATTCTTCTGATACTCCACAATCTTGAACTCCTTAAAAGTTTTGTCAGAACTGAATGATCTTCCGCGTGATTGGAGTCTCTCCAAACTTGCAGCTGAAATGTTAGCCTCTCGATTGCAAGAAGAGAATGTTGTATTAAGCCAGCCTGTAAAAGTTTCATTTTTCCGCAAACGAGACGAAGAGTTTGTTTTGTATTTTACTGAAGAAATTTTATTTGGTTATTGTCACAGTGTTTCAGGTTTTTCCAGGAATTGCATTGTCTAAATAATTGGCGTTTATTTTTTGACAGTTTGAAGCGTAGCCCAAATTTTGTTCTACTACTTTATGGCAATGTCTATGCACCTGTTCCAGTTGGCCATCCTGTGTTTTTACGAGAGGAGAATAATGACATTGTAATTGAACTCCTGAATTATCTGAGGAACAACTGATCAATTAGTGTGGATCGCAAAATTATTGATTTTTCCTAGGTCAACAGGGAGGTCAACAAAATATCCGAAAGTTAAAATTAAAATAATAATAACAACAACAACAACAACATTCAAACAAGCGCAAGATTAGAAAAATTTGAAAAACTAGACATTTTCTTTCCCAAATTATAGAAAATCTATTTGCAACGGTAAACGAACTGCAGATTTGATTTTTCTGCATTGCTAACAATATAGTAGAGTACATTCAGCTCTACTCCCATCACTATAATCGAAAAAAAGAGCCCAACAAAACAGAGAGAGAGTTACAGAGAGAAAGTTATGTAATGCTGCACGAAAAAACGATGGATTTATTTATTTATTTATTTATTTATTTATTTATTTATTTATTTATTTGTTTAGTCAAAAACTGTATGTGACGTATGGGGGAGAAAATCATCTGCAAACGCTTTTATGAGTTCCAGAATCCCTTCCCAACAACTTAACTATTAATAGTTGAAAGATGAATAATAATAATAATAATAATAATAATAATAATAACAACAAATTTTAAAAAGCGAGAGATTAACATTTCAAAAACTAGATATTTTTGTTGCCAAATTATAGAAAACTTATTTTTAACGGTAAATGAACTGCAGATTTGATTTTTCTGTATTGTTAACAAAATAGAAACTCACCCTAAGCTCTACTACCACTACAAGCAAAAGGAAAGTTCAACAAAACGTGCGCATAGTGAAGCTACATTTACGTCCAGAAGCAAGTCGAGGGGCCATCTCAGCATTTGCTCAATGGATCAGGGAAACTAAACAAAAACCTGATCGAGATGGGGGTCATTGACCCGGAAGTACATTATTTGTTACAGGCATATTGAGTCTTTTATTAAAAATTATACAATGCAAATGTAAACTAATTCATTATACTATATCTTGTTTTTGCTAAAGTAAACATTATTTTTCTTTTTGACGATCAGTATAGTCTCTAATTGTATAGAAACAGTTTTGCAGCAGAAAAGATTTTACTTTTATCTTAAATTGGTGTACCAATTTTAATTGGTTAATTACATCTGGCAATGCGTTGTAAAGTAACGTACATGTATTGTATGCGGATTTCTTGTAGTGAGCTGTTGATACTGACACTTGATTAACATGATTTCTACGTCGAGTGTTGTAACTATAAATATCAGTATTACATGAAAATAAGTTCCCACCGTTCAGTAAGTGAGTTTTGACAAATACTACAGACTCATAAATAAATAGGCAAGGCAATGGTAATATTCCAAGCTCAATGAAAAGAGGCTTGCACGGATCGCGTGGATGGGATTTTTTCATTATTCGGATAATTTTCTTTTCCAATCTAAATGTCTGGGAACTAAAGGATGAGCTTCCCCAGAATATTATGCCATATCTCAGGCGGGAATGTACATTTGCAAAATACACGCAACGAGCTGCATGAAGGCTGACAGAATTAGAAAGAATTCTGAATGCATAACATAATGAGCTTAATTTAGTGTTTAATTCTGTTATATGTACATTCCATTTGAGGTTTGATTGAATTGAGAGACCTAGAAATTTTGTTACCTTAACATCAGTTAATTGCATATTGTTCCTTTTTAATGGAGCATACGATTGCCGATTTGAAACGCAAAATTGCATTGAGACCGTTTTTCCTTCGTTAACTATTAATTTGTTATTAAAAAACCAATTTGAAACTTCTGAAATTGTACTATTTATTGTTTCTTTTTTGCAAATAACATTCGTGTCATCGGCAAACAGAACTGTTCTTCCATTTTTAATAGATGAGGGCATATCGTTTACGTACCACAGAGAGAAGATAGGACCTAAGATCGAACCTTGTGGGACCCCATGTTCAATTGGCAAGGAATTGGAGAGATAAGTAAATAATGTCCTTTTGTGCTAGTATGGTATTTCTACTCTTTGAGATCGATGTTTAAGGTACGACGTTATCCAATCTAGGGCAATACCACGAATTCCATAAGAAGGTAATTTTGAGAGCAAGATGTTATAGTTAATAACGTCAAAAGCTTTCGAATGATCTAAAAATATCCCAATGGGTTCTTCATTTTGGTCCATTGATGAAGCAACATCTTTAAGGAAAGAAAACATGCCAGTTTCCGTAGATTTTGATTTCCTGAAACCGATCTAGCTGATGTCGCGACTTATTAAAAAATTGATGAAAATTTTTGAAAAATTGTACATGACCATATTTGTATGCCTATCTTTAAAGAACAGATATCGCTCAAAATAAAACTGTTTCTTCAATATTTTAGCTGTAGGAATACGCCGAAAACAAACTTTGCGGATTCGAAAAATCAGGGATCTCAACGAAAATGTTACCTGCACCGTTCTCTTGAGTCTTCTTTAAGCTATCTGAGAACAAATTTAAATCAAATACTTTGGAGACTTTTTTGACAAAATTTTGAAATTGTTTGAGGCTAAATGTAAAGTACCCCCAAAATCGAAATATCTATTTTAAACCCAAAGGGCCTGGAGTTTATATAAATCGACCCGGGAGAATCAGTTTTGGAGAAAATGGGCTGTTCGGTTTAGGCGCTAGCGTTGACCACAGATGGACGGACTGACAAACATACTTTTCTGTCAATGGATTTTTAGGTATCAAAGGCCCACGAAACATATATTTGATTATAGAACGTGTTAGAAGAAGTAGTTTACTATACGTAGGAACAAGATATACTTACTTCTTTGTTTCCAGGACTAGACAATAAAAGGTTTTCCGGCGAAAATTTTCAGGTTTCCGGCTCACAATTACAATACTTTTTTGCATGAAAGCTGGCGAGAGAGGAAAAGAACATGTTAGTTGCCATGTAGACAACCGAACATCGTAGTATGAATATGGAACGTGTGTAAATTTATGAATGTGTAGATGAATCAAAAATATTTGTTTGCAGGAGAGTTTCTAAGACAATTTCGTTTCAGGTTCCCGCAGTTTTTGTTTCAAGTACAACTTTCATGGCGTAATGTCCCTGCCTTCCTTCATTAATGAGTTTTCATTCAATTGCTTTCGTATTCTGCATAAAAGTTTTCTGCGTACAGATATTTTCCTACTAGTGAATAATACGGCTTTTTTTCCGGCGTTTTTATATAATGGAGAATCTGAAGTGAATATCTGAGGTCAAAGGGTCACAGATTTAGATATAGATTTCGCAACTGCTTAAAAGTTTTCGTATTTATCACATAAATAACGTACGTTTAATCGTAATATCGGTAATACTTGTCTATAAACATTAGCACAGACTAAACTTCTAAAAATATTTTTATTTATCTATTTAAAGTCGAATACACTCGAACGGCATATAACGTTCAAAACAAAAGTGTATAGATGGGAAGATATAGTAGATAGCACATTCCTTTAAATATCACACTGTGGCTTAATTTGGGAGATACATTATGATGCAATTTGAGTTTAACACAATATCAATAATTACAAAGTATTAAAATAAAAGTAATGTTTTAATGTTCATAATATTATTAATAGTGCATTTTAAAGGATTGATCAATTTAAGAGCTTGTACAAATAATACCATTTTTATATCATTTAGCCGACTTTCACTACTTTCACCACACAGCACCACACAAAAGCACACAGCGACTATATACTACACGAGGTATCGCATTTCACCGCACTGCGCAACTCTCAGAGTAGTAGGCAGTCAGCCATTACATCGTGGGCTCCTGGTACGGACTCTATACTGCGGTTTTTACTTAGCTGGACCTCAAGGTCACTGAAGGCCCGTCACCACGGTAGCATTTAGGCACGGTTTTTCGCGTCTTTTTCAGTAGTGCCACTAGGTGTCGCATGCTCGCGACCGTATCAAGCGGTGCCGTAGATGAAGCGACTCTAGTGGCTCGACTGAGAAAGACGCGAAAACCGTGCCTAAATGCTACCGTGGTGACGGGCCTTGAGTGACCTTGAGGTCCAGCTAAGTAAAAACCGCAGTATATCCACCCGGCCCGGTTCTGCGCGGCGCGGCGCAGCCAGGGTGGTGAAGCGGTGAAACGCCGGCCAGCTCTAGTCGGCCGTGAAGGAGCGGCGTGCTCGCAGCTGAGCGGAGTGCCAGGAGCCACCTCGGGGACTGCACGGCAAGAGCGGCGGCATGACATCGCGTGGTGGTTGGGTCAGGTCAGTCCAATTGAGCACTTTAGGCGGGAAGGGGAAGCACGCTGAGGGATGAGCAGGGGGCTTCGTGTCTTAACCAATCAGGCTGAACGAAGGCCTGTTTTACTTCTTGTATACATTGTGTACTGAAAGTTGTGTTGTGCTGAAGGAAAAAAAAAAGATCAGTGACGAGATTTTGACGAAAATATGCATGCCCCAAATCGGCTGAGGTGGCTCAGGGCAACAACTATCCTAAGTAAAGTGCGTCTGACACGGAGGTCCGACGGTTTGAGTTCCAACAGTGGCAGAATTTTGTTACTAGCCAGAGAGCTAGATTGAATTCACTCGCTTACTGGGGGAGAATTTTAGAATTTTAGTTCGGCTTCTCTGATCGGTTGCTTTCCGTCGTTTCTCGGATCAAAACGAGTCGAATTCCGGAGCAGTAACCCAAGAAACGGGCCACGAACCGTTTCCTTCCTCTACCTTGTGTCCTTGTCATCACCCATTACACACGTTTACATGCACTACACCTCACATGTCACGAGACCGGTCGGCAGCTTAGAGCATGTCCCGACTGGAGCGTGCCCCGCTGGTCGGAAATACCTATAGTGAAAAATAGCTTAAGATGTCGTGTAGGTCGGCGCTGGATCTTACCTCCTGCGTGGGAAAGACGCCGCCACCTCACGTGATAAAAACATACACTACATTTACGGTACTAATGAGCACAGCGGCCAAATACACGTCAATCAACTCGACATTCCCCAACCCGACTGAATGCCTTGAGTCTCGCCTCGAGAGCTTTAATTTCACTAAGTGCCGACAAGGAGCGATAGGGTAATAACATCAGGCGTGTCCGCAGTGAACAGGAATTGTTGACTCGAAATAACTTCCTTAGGGTGCTGACTGTACTGGCCCGGCAAATTTCATTTGATTTGATTTATTTTCCACAAAAAAACAATAAAAAGAACTATGTGATATATGGAGGAGAAATGTCATCTGCCCACGTTTTCTTGAACTCCAGTATCTTTTCCCACTTTTTTAGTACTTTACCTACATGAATGATGAATAAAAGTAGGAACAAACCGAGGTTAGTATAGACAACAAAGGAGCTATCTGTATTACGAACAAAATTTCGTCTTTACTGATTACATTAGAACTATTATTGCATAGTTTCTTTTATTTTTTTCATAATTTTCATAATTTCATTTCAATTCTTTTTTCATAAATATGCCAGATATTATTTTTTAATATTTATTTATCTCGAAATCATATGATTCCGTGAACAACTATTCTACATTGATCAATAAAGAGTGAACAACAAATTACACAATTTGTGTTACTATTAATATGGATATTACTTGCTAAATTCTTTATATTTAATATTACTAAGTTTTATTCTCTTTAATGAACTGACATTTTAAGTGATTTTAATTATTTAATTAAATTACTCTTTTCTGTATTTATTACACGCAGGGTCAGACCAACTTCAATGTTGGTCAAACCTCCCTCTTATTATTGTAATATGAAGTACATGTTTTATAAATTACAGTGTATGACAGATTACACTAGCTGTAAAAATGTAAATAAGTTCAATAATATGAATAATTATATGACCTGTCTTTATATTCTTCAGAAAGTTATTGATGATCAAAATAATTTAATGTTTTTAAATTATTTTAGAGAGTTGGGGAAGATGCCTAGAAGAAAAGGTGGAGCAAAGCAAGGCATTCTCACAAAATTATGGAGCGCCTCTGACCGGGAGGTCCTTCGAGGCCTGACGGCGGCAGGATTTTCGGTACTAGCTTTTCAGCTACGTCGAATTTAGTCGCTGTCTGGAGGAGGATTCAAACGGCCGTCTGCTCTGATCGGTAGTTTTCCTTGGTTTCTCCGATCAACACCAGGCGAATGCCGGAGCAGTACCCTACCAATACACTACTACATATTTCGGGAGACCGGTCGTGAGCTTAGAGCTTGTCCCGGCTGGGGCGGTGCCCCGCTGGTGGGAGAGTCCTAGTTAGGGGGAAACCCCACTAGCCGACTGTAGGTCGGCGCCGGATCTCGCCATCCAGCGGGGGAAGATCACTGCCATCTCCCGAGAAAATAACATGCACTACACTAACGGGACTAATGACCAAAGCAGTTGACGTGCCCGGAAACATGAAAAAATCAATCAAAAACAAAATTATGCGGCAGAAAAACCGTTTAACATTATATTGCAGAAGCTTTTAGACTTCGGAGGAACATATTTTTGAGGTAAAATAATTAAAGAAATTAAACACCACGGGCGAAAGGTTTGTCAGGGTAAATGAGAATTTGTATGATATAGATAAAGACGATATTGTGCTCAAGCTTCCAAATCCATCGCAGGTGGATCAAATCTTCTGCAACACCGTTTATTATTTAGTGTCGATCTATCTCACTACAGTGTTGAATAGAGATTTCTTATTCTGTAATACTGAATTGATTTTCTTTTTACATGTAATGGCACTATAATTTGTTTTAACTATAATTTAGATAATTTAATTATTTTAAAGGTAGCTTCATATTTGCACGGATTGTATTCATGTGCTTTGATATCTTTAGTCTTTTCTTCAAAAGTTCTATAATCTTTATTGCTGTTGTGCATCAAACATGCGTATTACATAGTTAAAAAATAGTTATTTAACAAAATACGTTCCAGTTAACTAATTATTATAATTTGTGTGAAATGGTGAAAGATAATGAAGTGTCCAAATTCCAAAACACCAGGGTTCAATAAACAATTTATTGACAGAAACAGGTACAGAGCTATAGTGCCGGATATCCAGGAGAATTGGTAGAGAGACGAAGCCGTGTTGCCGTAAATCCAGGAGATGTCGCCGAGTCCCCAAGTAGCCGAAAAGGAAAGTCCGTAGTCGTCGCGCAGTTGTCGTAGTCTATCACTCTTCACACCGTAACCACCACTTAACCACAGTATCGTCGCTCTATCACCGCTGCTCACTCGCTCACTCTCTGCCTGTCTCAGCTCCGCGCCGAGGCTTTATAGCTGCCCTGGGCCGTAGGCCCGCCGACTGGCTGTGTAGTAGGGGCGGGGTCGAGTCTCGCCCCGTTCGCTCAGGCGTGGCGGCCGCACTCAGCCGAGCACCGCTGGCCCGCGCTTGTTGTTGACCGCTGCCGCCAGGGGCGGTAACGCCCTACTGACGTGCTCCTGTGGCGGCACATTCAATTATGTGCGGCCGGTCACGACAGATAAACTACTTGTGGTTAGAGGTACAACATAGTGTTATACCTCTGACGTTAAAAAAATAACTATGTTTAAAATAAATTTCAGATCACAAGAAAATAATGCTTTATAGACAACACGTAGGTGCTTATTATATAACATTAAACAAGTTAATAACTGTAAGGGAAAGAAATTAAAGAATGAAATTTGGTCAAATGTACACCCTCCTTTTACTCTCACTATGGTTTCACATATTACGAACTATAGATTTTCTGTGCCGTCGCCGACCCGAAAAATGAGCAAAGCTCAATAAAATAATATTCTCTACCAACTACAATCGACTGAGAAGTTGATAGGCTAGATTTCCCCGAGATTTCACCCAATCATCATCTCTAGCATGCATGTTCCCTATGATAGATGTGTTCATCCCAAGAGTTGAGAGTATTGGCGCAGAAGGCACAGGGGGCGGGGCAGTCGCACTGCGTCGTAGTGCAAGCTATTCGATCGCCTATGAGAGATATATCAATAAAGATAACATCGTATAATACGACATAAAATACTATAGAATTAGTGTATTTGAAAACTTTAGTTACATTTTTCACATAGTCCAGATTTACTTACGAAAATCAATTGAATATCATCCCCTTTTAAGGCAAAACAACTTAAGTATGTGAACGAATATTACGAAACCGAGACGAAGAAAGTGTGCGAAGGCGGCTCCATGATCGGAAAAATGTTTGGGAGAGGGAAGTTTTGGCGAAGTAAAATAAGTCAAATATCAGGGTTTACGAAATTTAACATTTTGCAACAATTAAACTAGGTATATAGTAATAATTTTGCATCTCTTGTCAAAATGGTTATTTTGCAATATTCACCCCATTGACAATTTGAAGATCCTCCCGAACCGTATAGCGCACGTTCTGGGATTGTTTATAAAATTGCTAATTGTTGCAAAATTGTTAATTCGCAATTTCGTTTCTGGGCTATCAGGAAACCTGCCCCACTTGAGAATTGCAAAAATTGGAAATAGTTTATAAATAAGAACCTTCCCCCACCTTCCCACATAAGCTGCCTTTCAACCCATCAGAAATAGACCTGAGCATAGTAATTGAACATTTCTTCCAAAGATTTGAAAACATTCTAAAATAACAATTCGAACAAATAGGAACGCTGCTATATCTCTTAACGACATTAATATCCAAAATGCACTTGTGAAGCTGAGAAATAAATTATTCTCTGGAACGCAAATAAATTAATCCAACGACGCGGAGAACTAATAACTATATTGCATATTGAAAACTCATAACTAAAACATAAGACGTCTTTGCGACGACCCATGCTTCGTGACACATAACACTCTTTACAGAGATGTCACTATAATTCCACTGGATGTCCTTATCACCAAGAGATGCCAAATACTATATTAGAAGAAATTATACGAGCACGTAAATTACCTTCTGATTAACCTGCTAGATAAGTCAACACATTTACAGACTACCACGATAAAAGCATTTTAATTATGAAATCTATAGAAAGTGTCATAGTAATTATTTATATCGTTTTTTTGTTATAATGTGTGCCATCAGCTTAATTTAAAAAAATGAACAGATTGTAAATTTGGAGAAGAGAAAATAATTAAAGTAATGAAATGTAAACGTTTTCAGGATTCCTTCACGAAACTTTCTCATCGTTCTATTCATTCGCTCAGACCTTCTAAACGGTTCCCGATATCGAAATAATGTTTTCGCTCAACACTACGGAATCATGGGACAAGTGATATGGTGTGCGAGTATTGTTTGAAATATTTTTATTTTTCGAGAAATTTAATCATCTTTAACTTTTTAAATGGAACCATATATTTTTCTCACTAGCAATAGATAGATCATAAGAAGAGGAATGTAATGATGTAACACATGTTAGTATTTGATAGTATTTTGTGAATAAAATTATACTCTCTGACGTGAGATTTTAAATTAAACGTGCAATTTTTCCTGTAGCAGCCGTCGCAACTCTCGCTTTTAGGGAAGCTGGCCTTCGCGGCCTCTTCCCTCTCCTCACCCCGCAAAAGTACCGGCGCCGCGAAGGCAAACTTCCCCAAAGGCGACAGTTGCAAGGGTTACTACAGAATATTTTGAACATTTAATTTAAAATCACAAGTCAGAAAGAATAAGTTTATATTCAAAATACTATCAAAACATTAACATATGTTACGTCATTGTATTCGTCTATTTATGATCTACTTATTGCTAGTAACAAAAATACATGGTTTCACTTAAAAAATCAAAGATGATTAAATTTCTCGAAAACTAAAAATATTTCGAACAATATCTCTACATTTTACTTGCACCATGATTACGCATAGATGAGCGAAAACTGCATTTCGATATCGAGAACCATTTAGAAGTTATGGGAGTGGCTCTTGGTAGGAATCCCTGTATACCAAACCTCCCAGTCATATAAAAATAAACTAGTGTTGCTACAGAATGGCTCAGACTTTCTCGTAATAATCATCTTTTACTTTTGACTTACTTTTTGGGTTTGGATCACCTTCTTCCCAACTGTCATCTATCGGTCTAAATTTTAAAATTTCAGATGTTCTCAATTTTTCAGTCCTTTTATAGTAGAACTGAAATATGATATTAAGAATGTTATAGAAATTAAACTTAATCCCATACGAAAATGTTCGATAAGACAATTTAAAGCCGTTTTCGAGAAAATGTTTAAAGCTTTGTGAAAATGCACAATTGTAATCTAATTTTCACAGAAAAGTTTTCACGGAAGCTTATTAAAAATAATTTTAACCACACCTGTTCACAAATGCAATAACGTATAAAACAAATAAAAAAGTAAAGCAAATATTAATGACGAGAGACAAAGAGACAGAGAGAGAGAGAGAGAGTGGCAGAGAGAGGGAGATATGGAGAGGAAGAGAGAGGTGAAGAGAGTGGGAAAGATAAAAATACTTTTGTGTCTTTTTGAAAGAAAAAAAAGAAAAGAAAGAAAAATGGCGTTTGTGTCAACTTAAACAGTGCATTAAGTAGGCGTACTATCCGTATAAAAAGTTTGGAATCCTTTTGATACAATCTTTTTTTAAATATTTTTTAATATTTCACATTTCACCTAAAATTAAGGGAAAACAAGGAAAAACTGTTCATGATATTAATTAGAAACTAATTACGGAGAAGTAATTTCATTTGAAGGTAAAAATCTCTATCTTCAATATTGTAGTTTTAGGAAAAAGCCGATAAATATTCAACCTTTATGTTTGAAAATCCAGAGTTAATAGAAGAATTCGTATTTATGTCGTACTTATAAATAGAGTTCTTCTCTGTATATGAGATGATTTAAAGTCCTAATATTCTCTGCAGAAACAGAACAAAGAACTTCTATTCATTCGTGTACGAACAAAGAAATGGAATATTTCGGGTCGAAAATGTCTTGGCCTGAGAGGTTGATGGCACCCTGCTTGCCAATTGCGCTAGATTTTTCAAAACTACGTTCTCTAGACCCACCTATTAATATTAAATTTATTTTGTCGGAGAGGGGTATATTTTAACGTCCATTGAGAGGTAAATAGTTGACAGACTTCTGTGATTCCTGCTCATTGAAACCTGACATTAATCTTTACGTTTTCGAACTTACTAACGTAAGGAGAGAAAGTAATCGTGTGCCGGATAAAGGAAAATTTTCGAACAAAAACTCTTATTCCTGGGCTCTGGAAATGAAAAAGTGGATAAATTCAGAAAAAAAAAGAAAAAAAACTTAACACGTGATGCAGCCAGAATCCATGTTTTATGCATCCTTGATGCCAAAATATCGATTGTCGTCCGTCTGTCTATCCGTCCGTCCGTGCACAACGCTAGTGCATAAACCGTTTAGCCGATTGTCTCAAAAAATGATGTTCTCCAATCGTTCTGCCTGATGTCGCGGTCGTTAGAATTTGAAACCGGCATTTTAATTTTGGGCGTACTTTATATGAAAAACCCCGGATATTTTAAAAATTTAAAAATGTCTCTAAATTTTTTGATTAAATTTGGTTGTTGGATAGTATGAAAGGCATTTGAGAGGATGATGTTCGTAGAAATCCCTAATTTACGAAAATTACTAAAATTCAAAATTTCTACGTCTTAAATATTGAAGATAGGGAGTTTTTTCCTAAATGAAATCAGTTCCTTTAAGACAAATCTTGAAATAATGTCATGTTCAACTTTTCGAATATATGAATAGTTTTTGTGTAATTTTGACGATATATAAGCAATGTTTTTTTTAAAAACCGCTCAAATTTCTTTTAACTTTTCTTCTCATTATAGACGGCAAAAAATATGGCGCTAGTCCTATTTTCGGGTATTGCTCGTTTCATCATAAATTGCAAAAAATTCAAAATTACAAAATTGAAGATAGAGATTTTTGTCTCAGACAAAGTCTGTTGTACAAAATTTGCTCTTTCAAAAGGTGTTTTCTTCTTCCTTAAAAAGTGTCTTACATGCAAATTTAAAAAAAAAACAAGCAGTATTTGCGTCAAATTAATGAAATAAGTACAAATGTCCCACCACGTACGGGCCGCGATAAAAATTGAATGAATGATATGAAAAATAATAATTTAAATTTATTTATAATTTACTATTGGAAATTACAATATTATTTTTCTTCTTACTTTCTCGCACTATTACATTTTACTCTTTTCTGCAATTAGTTTTCTCAATATATTGTTTCAAGGAATCTGCTAAGCTTAATAGAAATTTGCGAAACAGTGCATAAATCGATATTTGAGAAGCTCATTGTTCTTGAACGTCCAAATAGTGGTGGGGATAAGATAAAGCTGTTTTATTTAGACGAGTTTGTGTTTCCAAATTAACCTTTTAGAAATGATTCAAAACCTATTTGATAACCCATATTTTTTGGCCGTGTTGCGAGGTATAAAGCATATATATTTTCACCGAAAAATCACATATCTATGCATATTTCAGTA
This sequence comes from Teleogryllus occipitalis, assembly GCA_011170035.1. Lineage (NCBI taxonomy): Eukaryota > Metazoa > Arthropoda > Insecta > Orthoptera > Gryllidae > Teleogryllus > Teleogryllus occipitalis. The sequence goes on from BLKR01000974.1 coordinate 329,743, forward strand.
TGTCATCAGAAATATATTCCATATTATAGGCGTTAAAAATTTCAATGAGTGGAAGGAAATAAAGTAGATCGTCGATTATTCATTTTTACTTTCTCGTATACATACGTAGGTACGGAGTATTATACTTAGAATAGAGAAAGTTCTGTAATGCTGCGGAAAATAGATTTCGAGATTTCAACGGAAATACACGAATACCGAAAAAAGTTTTTTTTTCAAAACGTCCGTCCGCCTGTCTGTCCGTCTGTCTGTCCGTCCATCTGTCCGTGTGTCAGTGAATACTACTAGCGCCAAAACAATACGTACAATATTTACCAAATTGAAGAATCCTTTGTCGATCTGGCTCTAGTTGAAGCGTTGAAATTTTGAAAAACATTCTTTAAAATTTGGGGGTACTTTACATGAAACCCCCGAGGCATTTTCAAAATTTTCTCAAGAACTACTCCAAATTTTTTCTTTAAATCTTTTGTGAGAATATAGTAAAATACACTTATATAGGTGGCATAGGTCCCATTTTCACGATTAACCCTGAATTTTCGAAAATTGAAAAAGTTTGAATTTTTTCGGCGTTTTCCAACAACTAGAAAATTAGAGATTGAGATTTTTCTTTCAAATAAAATTTGTCGCACATTAATAGTTCTTTCAGTAAGGTCATGAATATTTGTTTCTAAAAATTTAATAGTTTTCGTGCAATAATGCGTTCAATATTTGCAATTTTCAAAAATAACAAAAACAAGGTTTTCTCAAAAACGGCTCCAAAATTTTTCTTTACATTTTTGGTAATGGAAGTACCCAATGTACCCTATCCGCTAACATAAGCGGTATATTGCTCTATTTTTGTTATTTCAAAAATTTCAAAAAATGTATTTTATTTGACTTCTCTCTCACGTCGGTAATATTTACTTCAGATGTTATTTCATCACATTATTAGCCTTATGAGTACATATGCTATAAATAATATCACATAGGATTTCTGAAAAAATCAACAGTTTTCTGTGAAAATGAGCTCAAAATTCCGCATTTCTAGAAACGCTCAAACGTAATTTCTCTCAAAAATTAGTCCAATTTTTTCTTCAAAATTTTCCAATGGATAGTTAATTGCACAGTTTAATATGACGTAAAGTTAATTTCGAGGTATTCTTTTGTTTTTTTCAAAAAATTCACAAATGTAGTTTTTTAAATATCTCTCACACCGTTAAAATGCACATTTTCATCAATTTGTATACATTATTACATTTGTGAGTAGAAGTGCTTTAAATGACTTCAATTAAAGTTAAAAAACTCAATAGATTCCTGTAAAAAAAGCTTCAAATTTCGCATTTACGGTACGACTTAAACGCCATATTCTTAAAAATGGCTTCAAAATTTTCAATGAAAGTTTCTATTTTGGACGAGGTTTTACTCTCCTTTAATATTCTTTTAGTCATATCTCGGTTATACTATTAAGGAACCGTGGAGTTGAGAAAATATCAACAACAAAAAATACTTTGGGGGTCGATAGATGGCAGCTGGCCAGAGCACGACCTTAAATCCAGTCTACACCAAGCAAATTAGAAAACTTTACTACGAGAAAGTGCCATTCTGCAGCACCTCTAGTTGCTTTCTCGTATATACGGACTAATATACGTAGTATAGAGAAAGTTATGTATTCTGTCCGTCTGTCGGTCATAAACGCCATATTCCTCTATTTTTTGTTTTTTAAAAATTACAAAAATTTAATTTTCTTGACTTACCTTCCACGTCGGTAATACTCACATTAGCGTCAATTTCACGTTATTTTACTTATGAGTACATGTGCTTTAAGAAATGTCATATAAAGTTTCTCGAAAATTCAATTCTTTTCTGTTAAAAGGAGCTTGAAATTCCGCATTTTCCGAAACGCTCAGCACTATTATCTCAAAAATGGCTGTAATTATTTCTTCAAACTTTTACAATGGATAGTGGTAATGGTGCTCTTTAATATGACGTAAAGTTCATTTTGGTATATTCTTTGGTTTTTCAAAAATTACACAAATGTAGTTATTTTGAAATATCTCTCACGCCGTCAATATGCACATTTCCATCGATTTGCATACGTTATTGCATTTTTTGTCGAAGTGCTTGAAATTATTTAATGAAGTTTTCCGAAATCTCAAAAACTTTTTGTAAAAAAAAGCTTCATATTTCGCATTTACAGTAATGTTTAATCTCCATTTTCATAAAAGCGGCTTCAAATTTTTCAATTAAAATTTCTATTTAGGATGAGATTATTTTATTATTCTTGAAGTAATATTTTGGTTCTACTATAAAGAGGCCGAAAAGTTGAGAAAATGTCAAAAAATATTCTTTTGGCGACGATAGATCGTAGCTGACCAGAAAATGGAGCAAGACCTTAAAGCCAGTCCACACCAGGGAAATTAGAAAAATTAGCCTTGAGAAAGTCTGTGAAATTCTTTAGCCCGTCTAGTTTTTTAGTAAAATGTAGGTTCGATTTTGGGGTAAATATTTTGTGAGTTAAAATTAAAAGAGGGTTTCGGAAACTTAAGGAGATATTTTATATTTTCACATTTACAGGTTACTTTTTCTCGGCTGTAGAACGTTAAAGTGTTCATTTTACTATTTTAAGCGTATATGAGATAAATTTGGTCACAAACTAGTTTATAAAAAAGTTTGATATAAACACACTGAATCACATTATTATAAACTTTAAAGTTTTATTTTTCTGCGCTTCGTTAGAGGCGGTGTCAACATATAATAAGCGGAAATAATTTAACTTAATGTTGGAAATCGTAGAGTATTGGTAATTGTAATTTGTGTAATTAATATTAAATTGTAATTAATATTGTAATTTTACCCAACAGCACTTATATAAATAAAATTATATTTAATCTGTATCTTACAAACTGTGTTTTCATGGGTAATATAATAATTAATTAAATATATCGTTATACTCGTTATTTGTGTCAGAAATATTTGAGTGGCCTATCACTGTCATTATGTTGGCCAATCACTGTACAAAATGACGTTTTAGCTAAAGTATTATTTAAGAACGTATTGTTCATTTTCCGATAGAAATTACGTTTGGGATAAGTACTAGTTGCGCGACTTTTCTTGACGTCTGAACTCCCTAGTGCTCAACACAGCACGACTCGGTATGATCTGGTCAGAATATTGGTCTTACACGGAACGGCACGGCAAGATTGTCAGGGCTGCCTACATCTGCTTTCGAATGAATTCTGTTCTCGCGTTTTCGCTGTTATTATTGTGCCCTGTGATTTATTCGATTCGGAATTTGGTGATTACGATTACGATTCGATTGTTAGAAAGTGGAGACATTGTTGATTGGAGGTCTCGCTTCCTTGTGGAAATTAAGCTCTTCATGGAAAACGGGCGGGAAAAAAGTACGTAATAGATGAAATGGCTGCAGGTGCTGGTCACAGTCATTCGTCTTCCTCCTTACAATTGCGACTTAAATGCAATTGAGCTGGCATGGGCAAAAACTAAAAGGTATTTTACGGAACACACTATATCTGGGGACATGTCAGCTACGCATCTGCGTGAATTAACAGTCAGAGGGTTTGAAGCTGTAACTGTTTCGGACTGGGAGGGTTACTGCAACCATGTAAAACATCTAGAAAAAGAATACTGGCAAAAAGACGGGATAATGGAAATTGTAGTGAATGACATTGTAATTAATACTACAGAGAATTCAAGCGATGATTCACATTATTCAGAAGATGAAAATTAAGTTCGTACACTAATATCTTATCTCCTATATCTCTATGAGCAATATTGCCATTATCTATTTAATTTGATTTGTGGTTGCTATTAATTACGTTATTATTTGTTCTATTTTATCGTCTATAATGTCCTGTTGTATTGAGTGAAAGAGGCGCGAATAGTATTAATAATGTTACAGTTGGCAACTCCCGTCGGATGTGACGTATGGACAAGTCTCCTCTCCCCGCACCCCGCGCTGGGAGACGACAAGAAAAGTCGCGCGACTAGTAAAGGGACCATTGGAAAGTAGGAAGTTCGTAGCCAAATTGCAAAATGTTTGTTTTCAAATGAGTTTATGCTGCCACAATTCTTAAGTGGCCAATCACGGTACCGTTTACACTATAAGTAATATTGCTTTCAAGTTTCGTTAATATAAAATGTTCTGTTAGAAGAGAAGTTTTAGAACAGGCAATGAATGGCTCAGTGTCAAAGTGATATTCCAGAATTCATGGATATTTTTTATCTACTCTGTTACCAAAAAATCCACTAACTTACAAAATTCTACATTCGTCTTGTCAATGTTATGCATGAAACAGACAAAACTCGCGATCGCGATCAAGAAATTCCAAAATAATTGTGATATACGTGCGGTATTGCGACAAAAATAACATGATTTTAAATCGCAAATAAAAATAATTTAAAATAGTTTCCCTTTTGACTACACGAGAAAACTGTTTTTATGTCACAGAGCACAATTTTTTTGTTTTAATTTGTTGCGTCGTTGTTGACGCAACGCGTCTCTAAACCCTTGTTGGGCGTTGAGCGCTTTTGTTGGAGTAATCCTCCGTTACCAAGTAATTACTATCATTACTTTACTGTTGTGTAATTACTGTGTTTGTGGAGTCTCGTCACGTCGGAGTCAGTCAGTGCCTTTTATCCCTTCAGCCAGGGAAATTACTATGGAATTTCGCTCGCAATATCTCGGGTACCTCGAAGAAAAACGGGCTTCGGAAGGAGAGTCGTTTAACAAGTTAAATTACAGAATTCTACCGATCATCAACAAGAAATATCGGCGATTTTTGTATCTAAGTAATTCACTAAATCCCGTCTTGACGTCACCTATTTGCCTTGATATGAGTTTCATTTGTACTAAACAGTTTGTCTCATTTGCTTTGAATGAAAGAAACAAAATAGTGAATGCATATACTGATTCTCAAAAGATTTTGATAGATAATGTGAATAAAGATGATGGAACTGTTGGTGTTCAGCTGTTAAATTTGTTGCTAATGTGTGAAGACATTGACTCCATAATGGCTACATTGAAGTTAATATGGCTTCCAGAAAGTAGTTGCGATGATGAATGTTTCTGGGATCCCTTGCTTCATGAAAGGCTTTAGTTGTGTATTGATATTTCGTAGCTTTAACCCGTTACTGGTGAGGTCATTTTTTGTCACGTAACTAGTGACGTGGGGACTACACACGTCTCAACACCAAAACTTGCTTCAAAGTGTTGAAATAACAAAAACCACATTTGGTGAAATGAACAAGTCATTTTATGCATTATCATGAAAATTGATACAAAAGTAAACAAGAAGCACAGTTACTAATAAAATTTTTTTAAAAAAATTTAATGTCCACATGAAAAAGCACTCCTCCAACTATATTTTGTACCTTCAGGCTCACTAATTATAAAATTGTCTTTTGAGAACCAGAATCTGATTAAGGAGGACTAATTAATCACTTCTTGTGACTAACACAACACTACCTCAATTTTAAATCACATCCCACAGTCCCTCATTCGCTGCAATTTCCGAAATACGAACTGTACAATGAGTGCAGATGGGTACTTTGCAGTAAGCATAGGTAACTTTTGTTTTGCGGTCATTTCGCCTTGGACATATTCCACATCTCACTAATTTACCTACATCATTTTGGCGTTGAGCAAAAGGTGCAGGATCATGCAAGATTCGGGGTATGGTCCGCCGCAGCTCACGGGGCATATGGTCATTCCGTTGACTGGTGCGTAATGCTGGCTCTACCAGTTCCGTTAATCCCACGCTCTCCCTCTGTTCACCTGTGTATTCGCTTCTAAATTGACTTTGACCTATTCCTCAAATCCTGGGTTATCTCCCCTAATAATATTCCTCGAAGCATCCGTAGTTTTGTAAAATATTTAAAAAACACGGGATAAAAATTACATAATCGGTGAGATGGGGATTGATTATACCCCAGGCGCCACAAAAAATTAAATAAGTTTCTGCACACCTTCAACAATGTGATCACCACCGGGTTCGCAGAACAACTGACTTCCTGAGAGGCACCCAGAAGCATAGGCTTCTTGTCGCAGCCGCTTTGCACAGGTTCGTTATCTTTCAAAGCCTGGGGTACTAACTGCCACCACATCACCAGTTACGATTTAAAGTAAAATTAAATAAATTTCAAAATTAACTTTGTCGAAAAATAGTTTTGTCGGTGAAAATGTTCCTGGACATTGACTATGATATTGTTAAATTAAATTATCAATTAGTTAATTAAAATATTATATAATTATGTAACGAATTGAATGTATGTAGAAAAATATTTAGTGTATTCTAATTTTAATGCACAACAAAGATAATACAGATTTTGAGTAACAAAATAAAGTCACTGAATAGCGGTTAATTTCATTTCAAAAAACTATTTCTATTAAAAATGATCGCAAAATATGACCGCTTCTAGTTATACACCAGATGACAATGTTAGTGATGTATTTCTGCTTGATAAAATATATTTGAGAAGGGAGTTAAATAAACTCATCTCTTTTGTTGAGAAAGATTATCCATTTCTCTCATAAGCCTAAAGTTTACTGCCCACTTGTCGATTGTCCTTGGCAGTACTTTCAACTTCAGCGACCAGGAAAGCGTGCTTTTTCCAATCGTAAACATGACATCAGATTTGAAGATGTTGATATTTTATCCCGCATGGAAGACAACTATATCTGTATACACCGTGAGGCCACTGAGATTCATAAACATCCTTTGAATTTTAGTAGGAAAGAGGAAGGAATAAAAGTCCACTCGATATGGACACCTCTCCGTCGGGTGAAGCCTAAACCGTCCCTATATCAACAACCGACACTATCGCCTCAGCCGATAATCACCGGTGCCCCAGCGCCGAAAACAACAAACGTGTGCCAGTCACCAGTGAGTTATCTGAAAGGACACTGCGCGAAACTGCGTGTACCCATCAGCCACTGAAGATGTCTGTTGCAGCAGCAGACGAAACGTTTCGGCACCGAATGTCCGATAGACCACGGCCATCCAGCCCGGAAGGTATTTCTATTAATATGCTTAGAGGTTGTCTGAGACCTTCTTGGCATTTACGGATTTGAGGAACATTTCTAAGAGCTCACCTTCCCACTTCTTCACATGATAAGCTACCTCGACCTAAAAAGCCCGACTCTCTGAGACACTGTGCAAAAAAGATTGGAGTGTCAGAATCGAACGAAAAAAGAAAGGTACGAATGCTAGGAGGTTTATTAATTCGGGATAACTTAATTTTAAAAGCATGTGTTTAAATGGCAAAATTGCGCCTTCATTGACATTTATTTAATTACATACCTAATTTTCCCTTCCTTCAATTAGTAATTTTTGTAAATAAGTACATGTCAATGCTGTACTACAACGATATTATTACTTTTTCGCATACTGCATACTTCTTCTTTACTAATTCTATTTCTCTACTAATTCTTTGCAAAATTTCCCCCTTAATGAAATTAAACGTCTACAAATTTAAGTTCCATTACCATGATTAGAAAGTTCTATTAGAAAACAAATTTCACTATGCTATTGTATCAGCGTATGTATTACATTTTCTTGGTACCGCCACGCATATTCAAAATATTTCAATTCATTCAATATATGCCCCATCTTGGCATCCAAATATAATATTTCCGGAGCTGACCCAAATAATGAATTATAATTTACTCTACGTTGTAAAAAAACTTGAAGGCATTACACCTACTGATTAGAATGAAATTGTGAGTGATGTAACAAGAATGTATTAACATTTTTGAGACGGGTGAACACAGGGAGGCTGGACGCCTTCATTTCTACGCAAATATATTGTTTGCCTCTGTACTTAATTTAAATTATTTGTCACAGTTTCATACGCGGTTTTATAGGTAATTAATTTGCCTTTTGAAAAGATAAAGGCATTCTCCCCGAGGGGGATAGGCATTATTGGCGCTATATCAACCCCCGCTTATTTCGCTTTAAAAGGCGCAGAGACGGGGACAGTTTAAAGGAAAGGCTGCTCTCAAACCAATGTCAAACCCATTGCGAACTCGCGTCTTGCTCCAGAGTACAGAATTGGTCGGCAGTCGATTCGTATTATCAAAGTAGTAATTTTGACACATATATTTATAATCATTTTCCACACAAGCGAATAAAAGTAACGATATACAGTTTGCCCGACGATAGAAAAAATATACCAATACGTATTAAATATTATGTTCATATTCACCTTGTAACAGCTGATTCTGGCGTTAAATTTGCAAGAGAAATTGTTTATAAGATAATAACATGTATACAAACTCAAATCTAGAAACAGAAGTTTCCCTGCCGTATTTAGAATAAGATGGAATGTTAGAAAGTTAAAAATAGGTTTATCTAACCAGCAACCATTTTCACCGCAATATGAGTCCATTCAGGTCGCACCTCCGCTCCACCCCTCTCCCCCTTTCCGATCTTTAGATGATACTTACACGTATAAAACGTCTTGAAGGCTAGATTTGTCATGGCATGTTATGTCATGGCATGACATGCTAATTTCTTATCAACAATTACTTATCTCGAAATGTTGTTCGTATTTCTCGAATATTAATTTATTTAAATTTATCTATACAAATTTACAAAATTTGTTATATATTTGTTCATAGTAAGATAATTCATTTTTATTCACGTAATTCAAAAACACGAATAACATGTTTTGGCTCATTTAAAAGAGTAATAATTGAAGAATGTTACCAATGTATTATAACCATAATAATTGTTCAGTCTCTACAAACAAAGAATAAAAGTGATTGGTTTATGATTTACTTGGCTTATTACATTCACGAGAACCAACAAAGGTTTCGGGTCATATTTAACGTTTTGTTTTGATTTCCTTCTTTCCACATCACCTTTCACTTTTTGTGCGTTTCCAATAGAGAAATAGGGTGTTATTTAAACTCTAATTGCAAATTTGTAACGTGGAGAGGAGTATCATCTAAATCATCTTGCTCATTTCCATTTGATTCGAAATGTTTATTCTTCTGAAATGCATGCCTTGTCGGATTGTGCTACCGAAAACGAAGGTCATCGCAAGAGCCCCATGAGCGATGTGTCAGCCGGATCTCCTCGTCATTGTTCATGAATTCCAGGGCGCCCAGTAGCTTTGGAAGCTCACACCCTAGATAAAAATCTATGAATTGGCTTATAGGCAGGAATCATTTGAAAAACAATGAAATTTCTAAGTAAAGGATAAATGAAAAATACAGAAAATCACAAGAATGTAAAAAAACTGAAACAAACTGTGCGAAAAATTGAACCTTGGGTCGAAATCGTCCCATGCTACCTCTTCCGGATTAAGAAACAATAGAGAATAAGTGGATAACGTATTGTTGTATGTTGCTGATACGAAGGCCTGCTCTTCTAAATTATCAATTAGAGCAGATTCAGACAGAAGTGGCAGGGTTTGTTAAATACCTTTTTTTAACTTCTCGATATTTCGTTTCATCGCGTTATTATCGTTCTACTCGTAGTTTTGAGACAACTGTCCAATGGATGCGTTTGCAAGCTTCCTATAGCTGAAGTTGACGGAGTGTTTTTTTATTGATCGATTACTTAGGGATTCCAAGCGCACCAACGGCTGAGGACATAAGTTCCTAAGTGTAATGCATATTCTTCCTTCGGAATAGGGCGGTAATGTTGCCCCCGCTGGATGATGAAGTCCGGCGCCGACCTACCGCCAGCTATCGGGGTTGTTCTCAACCACGTATCTCTCACCATCGGGTACCTCTCCAGGCAGGACAAGCTGTAAGCTCCCCGCCTGGTCTCCCGGCATGTGTGGTAGTGCATGTTTTTTTTTAATTTTTATTTTGTATAGGATTGACTTACAAAGTTCAGTTTACAAGAAACTCTTCATTTGTATGGTTGACTTATATCTAATTCTTATATACTAACTCTAAACTACAATTGAGGAGGGGACTCACCGAGCACCTCTAAAAATTACTGAGGTTTGAAAAAATGTTAAGAAAAGAATGAACTGGATATCGGTTTTTTATTCTAGTTGGGTTTTCATTATATCTTCCTAAATTTATATGTCTTTCATGATTGATGAGTGTTAGATTAGAATAAAAGTTATTGGCAAGAAAGGCTATGTGATGTGCGATGGGTTTTAGGTTAAGTTCGTGGTAGTGCATGTTAGTGTGTGTAAGTAAGTTGTAAGGATAGGACAAGGAAAAGGAAGGAAATCTCGTGACATCAATTGACGTGCTTCGCCACCTCTCCCGGTGAATGTTTTTATGCTAACGCTCGCCGATCAATAGACCCGCTGGGGCTTGGTAAGGGTAGTGGGTTGACATGTTCGAAAGGGGTGGTCAACGCCTGAGTTCGATGTTCTACTGGCCGCCTAGGGGTTGTCCTTGGAGATCCATCAATGCCAGTGTTTCCCAGCTCCTTTTATCACGGCGCCTGCGACCTCACACACAATATCGCGCGATACGGCAATGAAAAACGTTTCCTTTCTGAAAAGTATGAGCTCGCTTGGACACGCTGTCGAAATGAAAGAATCCATTCGTGCAGGCGAACTCGGTGCTACACACAGAGATTTGTTTGCTTCCATGAGCTTATTAGGTATTGTTCATATTTGTGAGAATATTAAATTTTGTTCATTAAATTCTGAATGTTTAAATTTACTTCTGCCTTAAATTAATGAAATGCATTTGTAATTAAAAGCGTTGGGTGGGAAGCGATTCCGTGGCTTTCAGGACTGAAAAATTAAACTTGAAAAAGTTATCCAAGGCATTAACGACATCATTCAGAATGATTTTACCACGAAAACTAATACAAACTTGGAAAATTGTGTTCACTGACATTGAGGACGTATTTAATCATACAAATTTTTGTGAAGAGGAAAAAGTTGCTTATTACTCTTTTAAAGATTAAACTGTTCGTCTCATATCAGTAGACATAAAGAGTATCAGTATGTGCTCACGTTGTGCAAATGAAAAAGTCTTCAAGGAAAAACTATTATGACTAAAATTTCAAATAATCAGAGTTAATAGGATTTATTGAGTTAGTAAACAATGAGAGGCCGACCTGGATGGCCGAGGTGGCTAAGAGCGAGTACCGACTTAGCGCTTCGGTCCGAAGGTTCGCGGGTTCGAGTCCCGCCTTGGGCAAGGCTGTTTGTCCCTTGACTTTGTGTGTCTTGTCGCGGAGGGTCTCGCGTTCTGCTGACCCCAGATCAGAGGAGCCCGCAAGAGTGTTTGTCTAGTGTATGGTCGAATATGCGTCCCTTCGGGACGTAAACGGCAACCAGCTGTCGGCTGGATAAAAGCCCTAGGGAAAAAAACAATAATGAGATAATTCCCCATTTACTTATTTGCTATAGAATTAACAACAATGAAGAGAAGAATTTTTTTAAATATACCGTGTGGCCCACCTAAGATGTTCCCTTCAATTTTCTCTTTAACCGTTGCAGATACTGAGATGCGATTTTCACTAAAACTACTATATGCAAAGGGCACTTATGGTCATGCATAATATTATTCTATTGCGTTTTTTATTGCAGAGATATTGACCCAACTTCGATTTTTTAAATGGAACCCTATAGATTTTTTAGCTCATCATAACAAGCGTGAAGAGACGAGTTCATAATATGCATATCGCCATATGTTACATAACAAAATTTTCGAGAAATTAAGAGTTTTAAAGACCCACGCCGACTGCTGGTTTCCGTAATCTGAACGAGAAATTCCGGGTAATATGCGGCGAGGCCATTCCCTTCTGTTGCGTCTTTCCCAAGAGTAAGTTCTAATAGTGCAAATCAATATGTCACCTCTAAAACAAACCCCCATCATAAATGAACCTTAAATCTGGAAACGTCAGTTCAGTCGCTTATGTCGTAATGATACACAACAATCACGACTTCCAGATTAGTTAGGCTACATATCGTATCAGACATTGTTTCATAAGTCTTAAGAGTTATTATACCTCAATTATAAGAAAAATATTAGAAGAAATGCTGAGCACAAATGTACACAATTGATAAAACCCACAAACATAGTGACATTCTCAACTGGAATAGAAACGGCATAAATAGCCAAAAAATTGTTTAAAATCTTCCTAGACATAAAGTCAGTGCGATATTTACGTCATGTTATGATTAGAAGAAGCACGCCCTCGGTGGGAAACAAAAGTTTTGACAAAACTCTACTCTTCGGTTTATTTATAAACAACTGGTTCCGCTAGGTTCTCCCAGAAAAAGGGAGAAGTCTAGTTTTTTGGATATACTGATCCAGTTGCATAAACATAACTGTCTGAGTTTACATTGCAATTGTGCAACGCGAGCAACGGAGACGCGCCTAATTTATCGTACGCAATTGAATTTTGGTATTAGCTATACTTCAATCTCAACCATTGCTACTATTGCGTAACTCCTTATGTTAGTCGGTTTCTTTTCATAATTTAGTTTCATGTACCTGTATTAATATTATTTGTATTTGATGACAATAAACAATGCGTGCCATCCAAATTATCATTCCATGTTTCCTTGAACACGTGAGCGACACGTTCGCCATCACTGAGCTGGACTCTAGAGTGTTCCTGCGATTTGTAGCTACGACAATGCAAGGCCCTCCGAATTGTAAAGCTTATGAAGGACATGAGATACGTATCAATTCCGAAAAGGGGAGACATAGGGGTTGGGTCAGTCCCATGACCACCCACTTCTGTATACAATCCCTTTCAAATGCAACGAATGCTTATTCAACTTTGAGATTGAATGCACTGAATTACTCTGCTTAAGATTTATGGAGACTCCTTTAAAGTGAGTCCAGTCCTCTCATCTTGTTACTCCGCCAGCGTTCACGTCAAAAACTACAGAGTTGTGCCGGCAAGCGCCTGACCGCCGCCGCGCGGTGGCGCCGCTGCAGCGGCTGTAGATCCAGCGCGCAGATGTTGAATGGGAGCCACAGCGTCGATGCGCGCTCCAGCGCCGGGGGACAACTAGCGGCACGTTCAATGGCGCCACCCCGCCCCGCCTCGCCTCACCCCGTCCACGGCGCACTCTCTCTGCCACTATCACCGCCCCAGCCCCGTCCCCGACCCCGCCCACACACCCAACCCTCTGCGCCGCCGTCCCCAACCACAAGCACGAAAACCACAACCACAAGCGCCGTCCCCGCTCCCGCCACCGCTTCCGTCCCCGCTCCCGCCACCGCTTCCGTCCCCGCTCACGCCACCGCTCCCGACCCTGCCCACACACCCAACCCTCTGCGCCGCCGTCCCCAACCACAACCACGATATCGCCCACCCTCCTGCCCCGCTCCGCCTCCCACTTCAATCCATCCCGCCACCGCTCAAGCCTCGCCCAACGCCACCAGCTCGCCCCGCTCACGCCCCCGCTCACGCCCCCACTCACGCCCCCGCTCCCAAACCCCGCTCATAGACCCCGCTCCACTTCCCCGCGCTCGCGCCCCCGCTCACGCCCCAGCTCGCACGCTCCGCTCACGCCCTCGCTCCCGCCCCCGCTCACGCCCCCGCTCACGCCCTCGCTCACGCCCCCGCTCACGCCCCCGCTCACGCCCCCGCTCACGCCCCCGCTCACGCCCCGGCTCCAGCCCCCGCTCCAGCCCCCGCTCCAGCCCCCGCTCCAGCCCCCGCTCCAGCCCCCGCTCCAGCCTCCGCTCCAGCCCCCGCTCCAGCCCCCGCTCCAACCCCCGCTCCAGCCCCCGCTCACGCTCAGATTATCATTATCAGAATTTTCTTAAAAAGTGGACTTGCTCTGTTATTGTTGTGACCTCATTTCATTTGATAATAATGATCAGTAGGGCACACATAACTTATTTTACCATTTTAATTTTACCATTCGAATCAACAAATGGCTTGAGATTGGTGTATGTTGTCTTCTTGTAGTATTTTAGTGTTGTGCAATGTAATCGCATCCTTATGCACATGGGTGGTCTATACTTTCCCACGTTTTTGTAATTTCCCCTTTGAAATAAAGATTCCTAGATTACAGCTAAATGTTAAAACTTTTAGATTCTCGAAACTTATAGCGGTAGCGGTAGCTGAGTGCATCAACTGATGTCACTGCTGCGCCTCAAACCGGGAGGTCCTAGGTTCGAGTCCTGACGGCGGAAGGATTTTCGACACTAGCTTTACAGCTAGGTCGAATTCAGCTGCTGTCTGGAGGAGAATTCTAGCGGCCGGCTGCTCTGATCGGTAGTTTTCCGTGGTTTCTCCGATTAACACCAGGCAATGCCGGAACGATTACCCTACCAAACGGGCCACGGACCGCGCGCGATCTGTCCTTCCTCTTCCTTGTCCTATCCTCTCCTTACGCACACACTTACACTAACATACTACACTACACATATTTCGGGAGCTTAAGGCTTGTCCCGGCTGGGCGGTGCCCCGCTGGTGGGAGTCCAGGTTAGGGGGAAACCCCACTAGCCAACAGGAGAGGCCAGGTCGGCGCCGGATCTCGCCATACAGTGGGGGAGATCACCGCCATCTCCCGGGGGAAACATGCACTACACTAACGGGACTAATGCCCGAAGTAGTTGACGCGTCCGGAAAATGGAAAAAATCAATCAATCAAAATCGAAACTTATTCTAAATGTTCAATTAAGCTTGAGAATGTGGCAGTGATAATGGAATCTTGGTTGATTCATGGAATGATTTTTTCGTGTTTCCGGGCGCGTCAACTGCTTTGGTCATTGATCCCGTAAGTGTAGTGCGTGTTTATCTCTCACGGGAGATGGCGGTGATTTTCCCCCGCTGGATGGCGAGATCCGGCGCCGACCTACCGTCGGCTAGTGGGGCTTCCCCCTAACCAGAACTCTCCCACCAGCGGGGCACCGCCCCAACCGGGACAATCTCTAAGCTCCCGACCGGTCTCCCGGAATTGGAATCTTGGGCAAGGCCTTAGTAGGGAGAGGACGTTTCGGAAAAGGTAGGGGTGTAAGAAGCTTTTGCCCATGTAATTGGCCTTAATATACGCGAGGGAACATGCGATGAACACAACCGAAGTTTGTTTTCAAATTATCGCACTGGTCAGAGGTCCGTTCCTCGCCGTGATGTTCTATGACGGCGTGCAAAGTAAGCATATCTGGTAACGGATTCTTTCATTATTTCAAATTGCATACGTTGAATGAAGTTCTCCGTTCAACACTGACTTCTCCATTCTGCTTCTCTCTTTCGGGGCGTCACAAAAGCACTGCGCACGCACTAGTACGCGGCGCTTGCATAGAGAATGGAGAGAAAGTGAGCATTACATGGGTGGTGGGATAATGAGCGAATGAATAGTGCAATTTGGAGATTGATCAGTGAAAATAGTACAATAAAAAACGCGGAGAATAATGCAAACAGCAGTTGAGTGCTAGGAGACACAGGTGCTGTGTGATGGCAAAAAATGTGGAGTAGAGAATTGGTATGAAAATTAGTAGTACGACCGCGCGCATATACTGTAGGCTTAGGTAACAAATTTTGCAACGCCCCGTGCCACTGCGTTCGCAGTAGGACGCCGTGGAATTGGAATCGAGGTTGGAAATTTGTAAGAGGAAGGAAACTCGTGACACAAAGAGGAAATGATATCAGGAATTTCTGGGGTCAGGTTAATTCTGTTAAAGGGTGGTTTCTAAAATGATACTGCATGTTCGCAAGTAATAATCAGATTAAAAATATGTATTTATGTTTTACTGATACTTTATAGCTTGTTATTCCCTTCGATATGGAGCACGACATACCCTGCATAATTTACCTGGATCGAAAAGATCGTGGTTATGCCAAAAAAGTCTAAACAGATGCTAAATTTTTTCTTACGGGAGGGAATTGTGAAAGAGAATTTTGGGAGGGAAATATCAAATGCAAAACCGAGTCAAGTTAACATCTATTTAATTAGTAAAATACAAAAATCTGAATCAAATAAATTAGGTAAAATATAAAATTATGTATGTACCAGGGGCGGTTACTGGTTCTAATGATCTCGGGCGACAAAAGCCCTCGCGCCAAAGGCCCTCGGGCATTTTGTCGCCATTCGATCGTTGGAACCTTTATAAAGCCCTTGGTGCATAAATAACTTTTTTATAAAACTTTAGCGGTTTTGATATTGCTAGTTATTATTATTATTATTATTATTATTATTATTATTATTATTATTATTGTTATTTTGTTCGCTAATAGGCCATCTTGGATTACGAAGGACATGCACTTGCACGTGCTCAGTATCATTTTATCACAATAGGAATCAGTATTAGGCTGAATCCTATTTTTATACCCCAGGGTTGTTAGTCCTGGGGGGGATGAAGATGGAATGAAACACTCCCATGCCCGAGTCAGGACTCGAAACCGCGATCTTTCCGTCCGGGATCGCCATGGCACTACTGCCTTAGCGATCTCGGCTATCCGGACTGGCATTATTGTTATTATTATTATTATTATTATTATTATTATTATTATTATTATTATTATTATTATTATTATTATTGTTATTATTATTATTATTATTATTATTATTATTATTATTATTATTATTATTATTATTATTATTATTATTATTATTGGACGTGTATATCCCGATATACAGGACCGCTTCCCGTATATCGTAAGAAAAATATTAAGTAAATAAGAATTTTTTATTTATTTAATAGGTAATTATTACAGACAAATTAGAAAACTTGATGCAATGTGGCTAGGCCGAACGCCTTTAAGCCATTACAATACCTACATTCTACCGCGTTATAACCTTTCGAATTCTGGTATTAAGTAAATAAGTAATTGTGTGAATTAAAAAAGGAAAACAAAAATAATTCATTTAAAAATATTTTAGTAAAATATTTTTGTAAGTTGAAATGTTCTGTGTGAAAAAAATAGGGAAAATAATACTTAACAATTTTACATTAATTAAGAACATAATTTAAATTATTTATCGGGTAACATAACTGTATGATGCTTCGTCTGCAAAAAGGAATGTTAAAGGATACTAGTCAATAATTATTATGCCTTCAAAGATTATTTTATGCTAAACAAGTTCAACATGTTCAATGCCATCGCGAAGTGAAGTAAGTATTATTTGGCACGTCTTTGATCTCGGGAACGGAGATTTTGTTTAACAAAAAGGGTCAAACACCTTAAGAATATTCAGGATACTCACGTGCACGCCTGTAATAAAAAAAACAAAAGTGCCGAAGATGCTACACAGACACCTACGAATATCATCTCTTAACACATAAATTAATGCAATGAGGGTATCCCAAGACAGCCTTCATAAAAGCAATAACAGAAGAAGCTAAGCAGAAACCATGAGCGTAAACAGAGTTCTACGCAAAGGAAGAAAACGCGAAGGACAAACACGGCTGTAAAAGCACGTTTAATGTAAAAGCGAGAAAACTGCGCTGAATGTGCTGGACGGACGGCACTGCCACCTCTCCACTCTGCTGCCAGCACTTTTCAGTCCATCTCGAGCAGCGCGGGGGTGGGGGAGGGGGAGAGGGGGGCGAGCAGCGGGAAACGAGACGCGTGCAGCGGCGAGGCGCCGGAGCAGACACGCACATCGGATGCAGTGCAACGCGCCAGCAGCGCCGGCAGGGGGAAGGGGAAGAGGTGTGGATGGGTGGGGAAGGGGCGGGGAAAGGGTGGGGAACGGCAGAGCTGCGCGGCGAGTGCGGGTGAGGGCGGGCAACGGCGGGCAATGGCGTACGATGGTGGGCAAGGCCTGTGAGGGCGGGCGACGGCGGGCGAGGGTGGGAGATGGTCGGCGAGGGCGGGCGAGGGTGGGAGATGGTCGGCGAGGGCGGGCGAGGGTGGGAGATGGTCGGCGAGGGCGGGCGAGGGTGGGAGATGGTCGGCGAGGGCGGGCGAGGGTGGACGATGGTGGGCGAGGGCGGGCGAGCGCACGAGAGCGGGTGAGTGCGGGCGAGGGCGAGCGAGCGAGGGCGGGCGATGGCAGGAAAGGGCGGGCATGGAGGGGGGCGAGGGGAACGGCATGGAAATGCGTGTGATGCGTTTCAATGGAAGGCAGCGCCTCAATGTGCAACGTGACGTACTTGGGCACAGATGTGTTGTATTGGAGCGCACTGTTGCTCCGGAGCGCAGTGGGAGTAATCCTACCTCTCCAATGAATTTCCTTAGAGAAAATTGCTTCCTCATTTGCCTTGCATGTTTTCAATTTCAATACTAAATATCTGGTTTTCTACAATTCAATCATTTCATTGTACATATTTCCATTTTAATAATGATAATAATAATAATAATAATAATAATAATAATAATAATAATAATAATAATAATAGAAAGAATTAATGCTGGTAGGTTAACATACCAGATTCATGTATTCTTAAAAAGTAAAGTCACCAGACCGAAGTGGTCCAGACAAACAAAAGGACCTCAGAGAATTAGGATCCCCAAATTTAGAAGATCGTGATATAATTAGAAAAATACAAAATCGCAGTGTTTCGAGGTGCAAAAGAAAGGCAAACGAAACATGGTCTGAGCAACGAAATCAGACCCATTCCTTGCTTATGAAAGGTTACTGGGTTAAGAAGACTATACTTTTTAAGGCATGAATCTGGTTTGTTAACCTACCAGCATTAATTCTTGCTGCTGATGCTGCTGCTGCTCCTACTACTGCTCCTGTTGCTGCTGCTCTTGCTGCTGCTGCTCCTGCTAGTGCTGCTCCTGCTAGTGCTGCTGCTCCTGCTAGTGCTGCTACTGCTAGTGCTGCTACTGCTAGTGCTGCTACTGCTAGTGCTGCTACTGCTAGTGCTGCTACTGCTAGTGCTGCTACTGCTAGTGCTGCTGCTACAGCTACTTCTACTACTATTACTACTATTACTACTATTACTATTACTATTATTACTATTACTATTATTACTATTACTATTATTACTATTATTAGTACTATTACTATTACTATTATTACTACTATTACTACTACTACTACTACTACTACTACTACTACTACTACTACTACTACTACTACTACTACTACTACTACTACTACTACTACTACTACTTCTACTACTTCTACTACGAAAGAATGGGCATGACTCAATGGAGAGGGTTCATAACTTAATACATTATTACCAACTTAATCACAATGAAAAACACCGACTCACTGATAACTAATTTTTCTAATTTATCTCTTTTCCGAAGCAAGACTTTTCGGAGTAATGGGTTTAGAAAACTGTTATAACCGCACCAAAAAACTAACAGAGACGACGGACAAAATAAACCAGTAGGTCATTATAACCGAAAGGATATTTCGATCCCTAGAAAGAGGACTTGAAGGAATCTACTTGGGGTATAATAGCCGCTGGTATACTTCTAAAAGTATTACAATATATCAAACGAACATTATACTTTAAAACACACTAACGTAAAAAACAATGCAACGCTTGACGCGCAACAGAAATATATTCACACCTTCATTTTAATATATACACTTAATCTTTCATACATACTGCAACGTATCATTTTCAGACACAATCTTGCACGTACTTCAAACGAGATTTTGATATGTTGGTGATGGAGGCATTTGTGACGTGATACACCTGCGCCAGGAAACGGACACGTTTCAAAATCGTCATTCTTGAATATTTAAGAAATGAAATAGGTTTAAAAAGTAGAAAAGGAGGACTAGGAAAAAGGTCGTATTTTTATAGCATTACCCAACACAAACAACCTACATTTGCGAAATGGTAACATTCTTAGCTCAACATGCGTGTACATACATGTACCCCTTGTGCCTTCTTCACGTACACACACTTTTTCATTATCCAAATGCCTTTCATTTACCCTCATATCTCATCAAATAGAGCCTAGTTGCATGGGTCATCCAGTCACCAACTTGCATCATCCAGTCACCAACTTGCACTAACGTACCAAATGATACTGCGTACGCTGACGCACACACAAGGACGGATTCATTCCCTCGCACTTGCGTCACTTCATACATGGTTTCAATAAACACGTTATTACTGATAATCATCACGCACATGCATACCATTTTTAAACAAACAAAAATATCTACATCAACCTAACATAATATAACTCTATAACTATATTATCCTTCATATTTGTATCCTAATTCTCATAACATTTTACTGGCCACTCTCAAATGCTTTCGCAGGAACCAAATTGTACTAGTCCTTTATTTTTCGATTTATAAAGGAAGATTTCCGTTTATCATATCGTTCCGTTCACGTTCGAAGTATGAATTACGATCCCTTCTACTTAAATACATCGGTTTGAAAAGCCTGCTCCGAATTTCCTTCCAAGCAGACAAAGCAGTCCCTGCAGGCCTTATATATAATGCGCTAAACTTAGCCACTTTTCTACGATTTTAAAAGAGGTATTAATTCGATGTAAGCGAATTGGTAACCAGAGAATTTAGCGACTCTTTCCTAAATTTTGTCTAGTTCGTAAATTTGGTCTAGTCAGAATGGACCCCAGAATACGGCTCCACATTCTAAAATCAGGCAAACGCGGGCAGTGTATGCCAGCATTTTAACATAACTATTGGCTTTCTTCTAAATTCCCATTACAAAATATACGACTCTCCATAATTTTTTCACGGTGCGGATTCACGGATTTTTCATGGATTCTCCAACCCTCCTCTGCCTAGAATAACTGCTATAATAAATGATTCGGTTATTTTCAAAAACGGCGATCTTCCCCCTCTGGTTGGCGCGACCTGCTGCCGACCTACTGCCGGCTTGCGGGGTTATCCCCAACCTGGTATCTCCCACACACGGGGAATCGCCCCAGCCGGGACAAGCTCTAAGCTCTCGACTGGTCTCTCGGTATGTGTGGTGGTGTAGTGCATTTTAGTGTACGTGGCTGGAAGAAGGGGTTTGAGGAGATTTTTTTAAAATTTATTTATTTAACAGAGTGAGCTGATTATACAACGCTCAACCATATGGCTTTTCAGTTGTTAGGAGCGAGCATTTTCAGACGAAAATACAGGTATGCGAAGGGGGTGGCTACGGCCACCTCCCATTAAACATAGATTGAAGTAGTGTGAATGATAAAGAGGAGGAATACATATTGTTGACTTTTTATGAGAGGACTATTTATTTCATTATCTTATATCAGCCAGTTTCCGGAGGAAGATGTGGAAGGAGAGTCGATTGCGGAGACGAGTTTCTACGGGATGCTCTTTACCTATGTTGTAGTGGGAAGCACCGGTAACTGAGGGTAGATTTTGGAAGAATGATGAGGAAAGTTTAATGATGTATGTTAGGACGGGCTCTATGGCTAGGTCTTTGTGAAGGTTAGTGTTGCTTATAAGCCATGGTGCGTTAACTGCAGTTCTGAGGAACCTATTTTGGAATATTTGATTTTGTTGATGGTTGTAGGGGCGGCATTGCACCAGAGTGGACAAGCGTACGTAAGTAATGGACGTAAAATGGCTTTATATATAAGGAGAGCAGAATGGAGCTTTAATGATGAGTGTCGGTTGATTACTGATCGAAGAATACCTAGGCGTATATTAGGTTCGTTCACCTTGGAGGTGATGTGGTCTTTCCAAGTCAATCTGGTGTCCATTAGGACACCTAGATAACGGACTGGGGCGGTTGAGGAGCACCATGGTATTACTGCCGAGTCAAATTTTAGTGGGAGTGGGAAGGCTGGAAATCGTAGCGTAAAAACTTTGGATGTGGATTTGTTTGGATTTATCTTGATTTTCCAGTTTTTGCACCAAGTTTCAATAGTCGTGAGGTGTGTCTGAATTAAATTCCTTGTGGTATTGAGATATTGGTCAGAAGCAAAAATGACAGTATCGTCTGCAAAAAGACCAGTGTGTACATTAGGGTGCGTCGGAATGTCTGAAATGAATATATTAAAGAGGACTAGCGACAACGGGGAACCTTGTGGAACTCTTGCTGAACTATTTCGTGGTGAAGAGAAGGTTGAGCCCACTTGTACAATAATTGTGCGGTCTTTAATGAAATTGGATATGGTGTTGATTAAATATTTCGGTATACCTAGTTTTCTTAGTTTATATATGATTCCTTCGTACCAGACCCTGTCGAATGCTTGAGCGACATCGACGAAGACTGCTAATAAATGATGCCCAGAGTGAAATGCTTCGTGAATATTTTCAGTTAAACGCAGTAATTGGTGGCTTGTGGAGTGACTTGGGGGGAAACCAAACTGAAAGGGAGGAGTTTGAGGAGAGAACAAAGAAGATTTAAGAATGATCGCGCGCTGTCCGTGGCCCGTTTGTTAAGTTCAACCTAGCTACCAAGCTAGTGTCGAAAATCCTGCTACCGTCGGGACTCTAGGACCTTCCTGCCAGAGGCACTGGAGTGACATCAGTTGATGCCCTGAGCCACCTCTGTCGGTGCATTGCTTCGGGACATTATTCTAGCTTCACTATCTGTGCACGTTTTTTAGCTCTTTGGGGAAGTATTTATTCAAATAATCGTTCTCCATTTTTTCGCTCCAGTAAGTCGATTCCTTCACGTAGAATCCTGAGGATAATAGCAAAATTTGCAGCTGATTTTCCTTTTTAAATAGTTTTTATTACAGCGGACCTAATATTTTCAAACCAATTCCTGCCGAAAGCGCTCGTTGCTAATGTATACATATTTCAAATCACTAAGAATATGCGTTACGAGAGAAATCCCAGAGCTAAAGAAACCGTGCATGGATTGCACTTCTCTTCATAATACGTCAGACAATTTTAACTGTTATGACGTTAAAAATGTTTAATAAAGATCCCATCTCAAACGAGCGGCGGGCGGGTTGCTTGGTCACCTGGCGGACGCAGTGGTAGCGTGCTCGAGCGATTACGCGGGGCAGGGTATGGGGTTCAGCCAAGACGCGAGCGTAAGTATTTGAGCATTTGGAAGCCGGCGTCGACCAAGACGCAGGCGTGGGCATCTAAGCATTTGGCAGCCAGCGCCGGCCAAGAGGCGAGCGTAAGAATTTGAGCGTTTGTCAGCTACTGACGGCCAAGATGCAGTTGTTAGTATTTGAGCGTTTGGCACCCAGCGCCGGCCAAGCCGCAAGCGTGCGTATCTGAGCGTTTGGCAGCCAGCACCGACCAAGCTTCAAGGATGAGCATCTAAGCATTTAGCAGTCGGCGCCGGCCACAACGCGAGCGTGACCATCTGAGCGTTTGTCAGCCGGCGCCGAGCAAGCCACAAGCGCGAGCTTCTGAGCGCTTGGCAGCCGGCGTTGGCCATGCTGCAAGCGCCAGCATCTGAGGGTATGGCATTCGGCGACGGTCAAGACGCGAGCGTGGGCGTTGGAGCGTTTGGCGGGCGGGCGGCGGAGCGGCCGGGCCCGGCAGTGGCAGAGCGGAGCGGAGCACTTGCAGAGGGGAGGCAAAGAGGACAACTGCAGCGAAGGGGAAGGGTGCGGGGCGGGGCGAGGCACGGCACGGCGCTGCGCGGAGCGGGAGGCGAGGCGTTGCGGGGCGGGGAGAGCATGGCTGGGCGGGGGCAGGGGCGGGGAGGGCGCGAGTGCAGAGCAGCGCGAGAGCAGCGGTGGGGAGATGGTGCGCGGCGCCGCGGCGCTGTGCTCCCAGCAGCCCGCTGCGCCGCGCTGGTGGTGGCGCCGCACAGTGGGCCAAATCTCAGCCAACGCTCACGAAGGCGGCATGCACCGGACATAGCTTACTCCTATATAAAATTCATATGATCAATTTAAATAACATTAGGAGAAATTAAGGAAGCATGTGTCTGTTAAGATTGATTATTTCGTCAACTGATAGGTCCATTATTAATGCATGTTAGGTGCATGTTTTTAATCGCGGAAGGTGGAGGGGATTTCGCCCGCTGGTTGGTGACATCAGCCGCCGACCCACACGTTGGATTGCCGGACTTTCCCTATCCAGATAAATTGCACTAGCCGCGCACCGCCCAAGCTCCAAGTCTTCTATTGTTCTCCCGACGTACGTGGTAGTTTTGTGTATTTAAGTGTAAGTGGGTATAAGTAAGGGATGAGGTTAGAACAAGGAAGATAAACAAAAAATCGCGCGCGTTCCGTGGTTCGTTTGATAGGGTACTGCTCCGGCAGTCACTTGGTGTTGATCGAAGAAACCACGAAAAACTCCCGATCAGAGCAGCCGGCCTCTAGAATTCTCCTTAAGAGAGCGGCTGAATTCGACCTAGCTGTCTAGCTAATGTCAAAAAGTCTTTCACCGTTGGAACTCGAACAGTAGAACCTTGCGGTCTGAGGTGCTGCAGTGACTTCAGTGGATGCTCTGAGCCACCTAAGCCGGTGTCTGTCGAGGGCGCCGGCGGTTTGTATTGGGGGAAAGCCGGGGAATCGGCCACCTACTTGCAGGTCAACCTGCTCTCTGGCCCTTTGTAAGCTTAGAGCACATAAATAAACACTTACGCGTATGTGAATGCATGCAGAGGAGAAGCCTGAGGAGTAGACAGATTGTAACGCCCACCACAACACAACGCTACAGGGTTTTACCTCCGTCTCCGCGGAGTATGGTGGACTTTGCACGAGCTATCTGTGAACTCGACCACCTTTAAACTGCGTGCGTTTGTCCAGGCTTTAACAGTCGTCCAAATGTACAGAACAGTACCTCACCCCAATTGTAGACTTACCACATTCCTAGCAATGTTTAGAATGTCACACCCCAAGCATAGTGATTAGCCACATAACTTGTAACACATAACAAAAACTTAGAACACATAGACATGTAAAAGACATGCATTATGCATCAACTTTCTTTAAAATATTTAAAATATAGATTACATATAGTGTTTTTGCTTACATTTGAAATCTAAACAATAAGAATGATATATAATTGTCACCTTACCCGTCACCTTGTTGGATGCACTTACGATCGGAGAATATGTTCCGCAGACGTACAGCTATCCAAATTGTGACCATGTTACTGAGTAACAAATGTATTTGATAATTAAATTAGTTCAAAGAATTGGTCGCCCCGACCGGGATTCGAACCCGGGCCTTCTGGTTTACGCCCAGCTGCTCTAACCCCTAAGCTACCGAGACAACCGAGCCCTAAGCTACCGAGACTAGGTGACAATTATATATACATACAAGGAGCGATAATCGCGCTCGTGAAAACTGTTCAAGGGGTTGGTTGTCTCGGTAGCTTAGGGGTTAGAGCAGCTGGGCGTAAACCAGAAGGCCCGGGTTCGAATCCCGGTCGGGGCGACCAATTCTTTGAACTAATTTAATTAATAAGAATGATGAAAAGTGAAACCGCGCAACTGTGAAAATACATATGTGAAACATGCAAAGCGTAAGGCATAGATATTCTAACAAAAGTATTGCCAATAATACATAATATCTATTGTAATGAAAATTAAAAACAGCAGAGCTTATTGCATATTTGTACCTATGTAAAATTTGGCAAATTCCTTAATGCTCTCACCACACCTCAGTTGAAAATTCCTGCCAAAATAACTTCACGCGAAACAAATGACTAGCATAGTGCCTCGGGCGGAGTTATTTACATCACTATTCTGTCGCTGCCCATTCTGTCGCTGAGTACTAGCTTTAGGCCCCACATCACAGATAAACATAAGAAAAATGTGAAAATAAGGAATTTCTTCAAATCATTATAATTCTGGTATTAGTTTATCTTCGTGCATGCTGAACACCAACTGTAAACAATTTTTTTGAAAATGTTCCCACTGTTCTCCCTGTTGATGATCCACAAAATCGGCGATAAAGGTGAAAATCAAGAAAACATGAAGTAATATAAGTCGTTAAGAGAGCAGGAACTATTTAGTCACCGGCTAGGCACGCAAAGAAGGGGAGCTTTCCGAAGGAACTGATATGTTTTCCTGACGCTGTAGATGAAATTATGAAAAGTATTATTATATAATACTTAATAAATTGAAACATTTTTGGATTTGAAATTTTACTTTAATTATGAAACTAAATAAAAAAATCAAGGTATAAGAAGAAATGCAAAACAAGAGTACGCATATAAGAAAACTGTTTTCCCTCACTTTAGGGTTCGGTGAAAAAGTAATATATTTCGGCACGGTGGCCGAGATCGCTAAGGCAGTAGTGTGGTAGTGATCTCGGACCGAAGGATCGCGGGTTAGAGTCCCGCCTCGGGCATATTTGTGTTCGTCCTTTTACCCCTTATCATCACCATTTCGTTTCATCTTCATAGTACCATACCGTCAACACCAATAGTGATCGCTCATGACCTAGATGTTGCTGCGACATTAAATAACCAATTAAAAAAAGGTAATATCAATACATTGGAGGCTTATGGCCCACTGTTAACTTGCACACACAGTAAAAAAATTTAAAAAAACATGTTATCAGTTTCGGTAGAAAGGTTATGCCCACCCTTCGGCTACTTTGCCTCACAGTTAACGTGCATACACTGTTCATAAATAAAAGAACATGTTCTCGTTCGCTAAAGGGCTCGGTAGAAAGGCTTTGTCCACTTCTTGGCCGCATTCGGCCCACTGCGTGGCGGCGGCGGTGGAGGCGGCAGCGGGGGCAGCGGCGGCGGCGGGCGCGCGGCGATGCCTGCGAGTCGCGGCCGCGCGCAGCTCAGTCGCGCTCGGGACTCCACTGAAGCACCGTGAGCGAGCGCCTGTGACGGCGCAGCCTCCGCCAGCGCCGGCGCCTCCGCCGCCTCCGTCGCCACCGCCGCCGCTTCGCCCAGCAACAAGTTTCTGTGTGCGTGCGTGAACCGGGAGTGACGCGTAGCAACCGGTAAAGAGCTTTTCCATGCATTTTAAGGGCCGTTTTCGAAAACTTTTCAAACCTCATTCTTCGGTTTTATCTTGAGTTGTGCATTATTCAGATGTTGCTAACTTTCCATAACTTGTGTGTCTTCGATTTGGAAGTCTTCACGCAGTTTCTTAGGAGGAAATGTCGATCGTTTCTGAATCTTCACGAATGGTCTTTGTTAAAGTTACTTGGTCCGAAACTTCGGAAACACTGTTACAGCCCAATGGTCCATAAAAAGAATACTTTTGATGGATATTATATGAGCGTACTCGAATTTAATTACATCTAGTTAGTAATTAAATGTCATCAAAATAATATTAAATGACTACCTCAAATATTTATTTTTAAGACAGATACCGGAAAGAAGAAATAGCGAAGCATTTTCACAAGCATTTGTTCGCGATCTTGAGACCATTACGAAAATTAGCCAAGTTGACTACAATCTCTCGCTTCAGAAAACCGCTTTCTTTTAAATAATATAACTCTGTACTTATTAGGCAGAAATTCTCGTGTTGAATATGAAAAGCGCGCTTCTCTCAGTCATTTCTAACAATTACTTTCCGCGCTCTTCATTCTTCAAGAGCGCCTCTGGGGACTCACTGGCCCGGTAATGAGAACCCGGAAGTCTTAAGTCGGCCTTGCGGCCCTCCTCTGCCGTCGCCTCGCCGTCGACGGCGAAGGCGCCACCCGGAGTCGGGGCGAGGGCGTTGGCGTGGGCGTGGGTGGGCGCGGGCGCGAGGTCGGAGGTCGGAGGTCGGAGCGGAGGTCGCGCGGGCCGCTCGACGGGCCGGAGAATTGGTCGCTTCGGAAGCCGGCTCCAGCTCCAGCTCCAGCCCCGGCCCCGGCGCCGGGGGGTCGCACCGTGGAGGTCAAACGCTGTCACGTCAGGGGCCAGGGGCCGACGGCGCTGGCGTCCGCGGCGTCAGCACCGCGCGCGTCCGGTCGCCTCGCCTCGCCACGCACCGCGCCGCGCTGCCGGCCGCGAGAGGTCGCCCGCCCGATCGGGCCGCCCCGCGGCGCCGGCCGCTCCTGTGCGCGCCTGGCGCCCCGCCAAACGCGCGCCATCTCCCACGGACGTGCCGCGGCACTCGCAGGGCGCCGGACGCCCCGCCACGAAACCGAGCCGATCGCCACCTGTTCCCCGTCCGATCTCCGCCCAATTTCTTTCCCGATTTCTTTCTTGATCTCTTCTTTCTTGATCTCTTCTTTCTTGATCTCTTCTTTCTTGATTTCTTCTTTCTTGATTTCTTCTTTCTTGATCTCTTCTTTCTTGATCTCTTCTTTCTTGATCTCTTCTTTCTTGATCTCTTCTTTCTTGATCTCTTCTTTCTTGATCTCTTCTTTCTTGATCTCTTCTTTCTTGATCTCTTCTTTCTTGATCTCTTCTTTCTTGATCTCTTCTTTCTTGCTCTCTTCTTTCTTGATCTCTTCTTTCTTGATCTCTTCTTTCTTGATCTCTTCTTTCTTGATCTCTTCTTTCTTGATCTCTTCTTTCTTGATCTCTTCTTTCTTGATCTCTTCTTTCTTGATTTCTTCTTTCTTGATTTCTTCTTTCTTGATTTCTTCTTTCTTGATTTCTTCTTTCTTGATTTCTTCTTTCTTGATTTCTTCTTTCTTGATTTCTTCTTTCTTGATTTCTTCTTTCTTGATTTCTTCTTTCTTGATTTCTTCTTTCCCCATGTCTTTCCCCATGTCTTTCCCCATGTCTTTCCCCATGTCTTGCCCGATTCGCTACCCGACCCCTTGCCCGATCCCAGCGCGTTCCCGCGCCGGGCCAGACCCACCCGCCGGGTGGACTTCTCATTCCCTTGCCTCTACTTGCGATCCCTATCGCGTCCTCGGCGGCTCGGCTCGGCGCGGCGCCCGACCAGAGAATTGTCCGCTTCCTTCGCGAGAACAAATTCCCACATTCCGAGATTCCGAGGTCTGCGTTCTACGGACACATTTTTGTCGAAATTTCTTCACGCCGCTTGAATCACCTTCAGGCAATATTCACTGCGCAGCGTCTTGGGATAAAATCTTGATTTCAATTTGAAATGCGAAAGGAAAAGATTGAATTCGTTTCAGATCTTTAATATGAAGTCTTTGAAATGCAGTTTCGGTAAGTGCATAGGACTGCCTCACGCCTTGATTAATCCGCCGTGCTTCTTTTTTTTTTTTTTAATTTAATTTTATTTTATGTCGCTTTTTAACTACTATGGTCATCAGCGACATCATTACAGATTTACATTAGAGAAATTTTTATGTGACATTTGTACATTCAATTTACCATCAGTCATTAATACATTGAAATTTGCACTAAATATTCACATTACACATGGTCTATGTTTTAAATTACATATGGAAAATATTGTCTTTGCCTGTGTGTGTCATGCATACATTTAATAAATTATCGGTTATCAGTAATGTTACATTATATTACATATTTACATTTCTCACATAATTTGCATTTAATTTAGATAACAATATACTGTCTGTATTTATGCCTTCAATTGGTCATCAAACAATCATTAATATACTTATATTTACAATACATATATAAATTTATATTTTGATTTCCATTAGGGATATTCTTGTATCATTAACACTTTAGTTAGCAGTCAAACAGTTTACATATTTACACTAAACCTCTTTACATGTACATTTGTATTTATATTATATATTACTTATTACATCAGAGAATTTGTATGGTCACATATACATTCAATTTATCATCAGTCATTACTACATTGAATTTGCTCTAAATTTTTGCATTACACATAAGCTACATTTTGAATTACATAATGGAAATATTGTTAACCTATTTACATATACATTTTGTATTTATATTATATTATCTATTCCATCTTATATGGAATTGTACTTATTTATTAACTTCAGGAAAACTATTGTCTGTCTACATCCAGCTTTGGTATTTAAACAGTCTCTAATATTTTTAGGCAGTTTAGATTGGTCTCTTTCAGTTTTTAATTCTTGGCAGTATATAAGAAGGTGCTTGACTGTCCAAGCTGCACCACACTTTTCACATAAGTTTCTCTGTTTTTTTGTAATAAAATGGATATGTGTCAGATTCGTATGACCTATTCTTAACCTGGCTATTGTCACTTGTTCCTTTCTAGAAGTTGGCACTATAACAGACTTCTCAAAGGTTGATTGTATTATTTCCTGTAGTTTATTAGAGTCAATGTTTCTCCAGTGAGAATCCCAAAATTCTTTGATTTTTATCTGAATATATCGTTTAACTTCTTCTTGTGGTAAACTTATTGTGTTGTTTAAAGGTTCATTAATTGCATTTTTGGCTTCTTTATCGGCTTCTTCGTTACCTTGAATTCCCTGATGGCTTGGTATCCACACTAGTTCTATACTATAGTTGTTAGTCATTAGCCAAGTAATTAATTCTCTAATTTCCTGTATTAGTAGATTTGAGTTACTGGTGTTTGCTATGGCTTAAAGTGCTGATTTAGAATCTGAGAAAATTACATGTTTAGTTTCTATTTTATTGTTACTTATTATTTGTAAAGATTGAAGAATAGCTATCGCTTCACAGGTATATATAGAGAGGGTGTCATGTAATCTGAATCTGTATGTTTTATTATTTGTTACTATTGCACATCCTCTTCTCCCATTCATTGCTGATCCATCTGTGTAACAGGATTTGTAATCATTGTACTTTGTTTTCATTTCTAAAAATAAAATTCTAAATATTCCTTTGGGGGTGTTACTCTTCTCATACTCTGCTAGATCCATATTTACTTTTATTGTGATGTTACTCCAGGGTGGTAATGTAGGCTTCTTTTTAGGTAGTAGTGAGGGGACGTTCATATTCAGCTCTTTAGTGTAGAGAGATGCTCTAATATATAAAGGCTTTGGTAATCCTGGATGTGCTAGATATTCTGCTTCTGTGGTACTTCTCTTCCAAGGATATTTATGAATATCCTGATTATTTGCTAACATCTTGTTTGCATATAGAATTATTTGTTCTTTTCTTCTTAGCTTAAGAGGTATCATGTTAGTCTCAACTAATATACTGATAGTGGGACTTGTCCTAAATGCACCAATACAGTGTCGTAGTGCAGTATTTTGTATAGTTTCTAGTTTATTAATTAGGTCTCTTCCAGCTGAGTCATATAAAATGCATCCATAATCTAATTTTGATCTTATTATGGCTTGATATGTTTGTATGAGGCATTTTCTATCAGAGCCCCACTGTAATGCAGATAGGGCTTTTATGGTGTTGATTCTTCTAAAACATTCAGTTCTTAACTTGTCAATATGGATCTTCCATTTCATCTTCCTGTCAAAGGTCATTCCTAATATTTTAATAGCTGGAACACTTCTAAGAATATTGTCATCCAACTTTAGAGTCACCCTTTTTTCTTCTTTCTTCCTAGAGAATATTATATATTCAGTCTTTGTTTTAGAAAATTTAAAACCAGTGTTGTCAGACCACTTTTGGAGGTTGTCGAGGGTGTTTTGAATGAGTTTGGCTGTGTGTTGAATATTTTTTCCAGTGCAAATTATGGTTAAATCATCTGCAAATAAAAATCCCTTAACCGGTTTGTGGATTGTTTGAAGCACTTCATTAATACTGATCAGAAACAGAATAACGCTTAACACAGAACCTTGTGGCAGACCATTTTCTATTTGCACTGGTTTAGAGAGAGTTTTATTGATTCTGACTCTAATACTTCTGTTGCTCAAAAAGTTCTTGATAAATGCTAAAATATTTCCTTTTAGATTAAGATTCTGTATTATTTTAAGTACTCTATGTTTCCAGACCATTTCATAAGCCTTCTCTATATCAATGGCGACTGCAATTACATGACTTTTGTTTAAAAAGGCTTCACATATCTCTGCTTCTACATTTATTAAATAATCCATTGTTGAATGTGATTCCCTAAAGCCAAATTGAAGAGGTGCTAGCATATTATGTGCCTCCAGGTACCATCTAACTCTTCTACTGATAATTTTCTCCATGATTTTACACAAATTGCAGGTAAGTGATATTGGTCTGTAGTTGGAAGGTGAACTTGGCACTTTGTCAGGTTTTAGAATGGGAATTACAGTAGCTTCTCTCCATGTATCTGGAAATTCCTGTCTTTTCCATATAAAATTATATATTGCTAAAAGGTATTTTAGTGCTTTGTCTGTAAGTTGTTTTATCATTAAATTAGGTATACAGTCCGGACCAGGGCTTGAATTGTTTAATTGGGAGAGTACTAAATCTAGTTCATGTCTTTTAATTTCTATATTTATGTGGTTTGTATTATCTTCTGTATCATAATTGTTATTGTTTTCTTCCAATTCCTTATAAATTAAGAATTTTTTATTATAGTTGTTGGAATTAGAGTTTGCAGCAAAGTTTACCGCTAGGAGATCTGAATTGTGTGAGGGTTCCATATGGAATTTACCTTCAGCATCTTCCAATACAATTTTATCTGATTTATACTGACCATTCTTTAAATTATTTATTTTCTTCCAAATTGTTGCAGTAGGTGTTTGTGGTGTTAGTGATGATACAAAATTTTGCCAGGATGTCTTCCTACTCTCTTTAAATATTCTTCTCGCTAGTGCTCTCTTCTGTTTGTATTGAATTTTGTACATTAAATCTGGGTCATTATGTGCATTTTTTTTGTACCTTCTCTGTGCCCTCTTTGCTTCTAGTGTTGCTTGAGCACAATCTTTGTTCCACCATGGTACACATTTCTTTTTGTGGATATCAGATGATTTGGGGATTGCTTTATTTGCTGCTTTAAGAATAAGATCAGAAAATGTTTTTACGAGACCATTTATGGATATATTTGTGGTACTATCTGATAAGTCTGGCATCTCAAGAAGTGATTTATCTATTTCTTCTTTAAATGATTCCCAATTTGCTTTGTCAAATACCCACCTTCTTGTTAATGGAATGTTGTTTTGTGATGAAAGTGCCTCAGCAATTTTAATTTTTATTGGGAAGTGGTCACTGTCATATAAATATTTCAGAGCATTCCAATCTAATGATGGGGCTATTTCGTTTGATGCTATAGAGAGGTCAATATTACTTGTATGGCCATTGCTGCTATTGAAATGAGTAGGTTGGTATGAATTCAGGAGAATGAGGTTTTCTTCTTTCTCCAACCACCCTGCTATTATATTTCCTCTTAGGTCATTTTTTTGGGATCCCCAGTACATGTGGTGGCTATTAAAGTCTCCTAGCATGACAAATGGTTTTGGAAGTTGATTCGTCAGATTGATTAATTCTTCCTCATTAAAATTGTAGCTATTTGGTAAATATACATTACAAATTGTCAATTTATAAGGGACTTTTATCCTGATAGCTACTGCTTCTATGTGTGTATTCAATGAAATCTCTTCAGGTAAGGTATATGGTAAGGCAAATATTGCTACTCCTCCACTAGCGATTCTTGAATGATTTCTGTTTTTGTAGAAGTTGCAATATCCTCTGATCTGAGCACAGTGATCATTAGAAAAATTTGTTTCCTGAATGCATAAACATATTGGATTGAATTTGTTTATTATTAACTTGATGTTTTCTAGTCTTCTATAGAATCCGTTTATATTCCATTGTATTATTTCCATTACTTAGATTTTTAATGGAGAGAAGAGCTGGTTGAAGGTTGACTCATTGTCTCTTTGTTGTTTTTTCTTAATTGTTGTAATTTTTTTGAAAGGCGAGTACATTTGTTTTTCATTTGTGGGTTCATTTTGGCATGTAAATCTCTGCACATTCTGATTAATTCTTCAGTTTTATCTGTATACTCATCTACTATTTGTTTTATATTTTGGTTTCCTTTTGTTCTGTCCAAGAGGCTACTAAATTGGTCTAAATTTAGAGGATAAAGTTTCTCTTCATTGGTTGAGTTTATTTCTTTTCCAATTTCTTCCCACACTTGTTCTTCTGTCCTGTTGTCAGTGTTTCTTGTTCTTTTTTTCTTTCTTCCCTGTGTTGTTTCCTTCACTTCATCACCTGATAAATTACTAAGTTGTATATCTTCTGTATTATGACTTTCATCATTCGAGTCATTAGCATCATCAAATTCATCACCATCAGATCTTTGATCATTGTTTTTTGTTCTTTTATTCTTTTTTGGTTGTATCTTCTCATCTGTCTCCACTTTTGATGTAATTTCTTGTAAGTCAGTAGTTGGGTTTTGTAGTTCTGTTTCTTCATCATCAGTTTCATTGGGTGAGATCACTGTAATTGTAGATACCTGTGAATTGGTTGATGAGTGGGCTCTTTTTGTTCCTTTAAACATTTCTTTTGGTACTTTATTGTCCTTTTTATCTAGTTGACAATTCATTTCTTGGTCTTCACTGTAGGT
This sequence comes from Teleogryllus occipitalis, assembly GCA_011170035.1. NCBI lineage: Eukaryota > Metazoa > Arthropoda > Insecta > Orthoptera > Gryllidae > Teleogryllus > Teleogryllus occipitalis. Next base: position 363,710 of record BLKR01000974.1, read on the forward strand.
TTCTTCAGAGACAATTTCCATTTCATTGTTTTTTCTCTTGTATATTATCATTGTATAATGCACCATTTTCTGTTCCAGATTTAGATGTTACATCAGTCACTTGAATTCTGTTGATTACTGGGAAATTTCTGTCATTAGGTATTAATTCTTCATTTGCATTTTTTTTATTGTCAGTTACTTTCTGTGATGCTTTTTGAATAGTTTCACTTATTGAATGATCAATTTGTTCTATCCCATCTGGTGGAATATTTTTTGTGGGGCACTGATTAGCTAAATGACCTGCTTGACTACATATGAAACAACACACATTATCTGTTGAAAAATATATTCTATATGTTGTATCTTCAAAGAATATAGGTGTTGATTTAGGCAATTTATCAATATCATTTGGTTCTATAAACACCTGCCTTCGAAAGCTCATAATGTGGGAATATCACGGGTCACTGATTCCAGCTTTTATAAATGATATTTTAGAACAAGTTCTTATATTTAATTTGGAGAGTTCAGCTTCTATAACACTGTGAGGCACGACAGGGCATACATTGGAGATGATCACTCTTCGTTGCTTACTGATTAAAGGTCTCAGTCCTAGTTCAAAATTGTTTATTTTTATTGTACTATGGTTATCTGTGA